>CAMZMU010000033.1:9026838-9454629 GCA_947311845.1 Poa pratensis
GAAGATAAACTCGTGGCTGCAGGTTTCACTCCACAGACATACAGATGGCCCGAAAGGTCCAAATTCTGGTTGTTCGCGCATGGCGCAACGTTGAACGAGGAAGGGAAGATTGTCCCGAGGGTTGAAAAATACAAGGCAACAGTAGTAGCCATGGTCCCAAAAATTGAAGATGCAATAATGGAAGTTCTAGCGGGTACGTGGGAACCCTATAGAGAGGAAGACGAGCTGGCACGGGCCCTAGGGAAACCTGAACACTGGGGACATTTACGAGGCTTACCCGGCGGTACCACCTTGAAAAAACAGTATCCGCAGCACGCTGACACTTATAGAAGCCGTGCAAGAAAGAAGAAGCAGGGTGAAGAGCGGATAGCGAATTTGGAACGCCAGATGAAGCAACTCATTAATGAACGCCAGGTGCAACAGCCCCAAGATCCTGAAGTCGTGGATGCTCGATCTCAGCTTAGAAGCAGCGTGGGTTCCACGCAACTAGAACTCGATGCTCGCTACCCCGTGGATGATATCACGGAACCGACACCATGTGAGCTACATACGCCTGTGAGCAACATATCCATGAAGGTGGCGGTCGGCTATGCTTTACCGATTGTCGACACAGCAAGCTACCATAATGGTGTCATTCATCCTGGCTATGCTGTTGTCGGGGTGGATGAAATTGTGCCGGGATCGGAATCATTGGCTCTTGAGATTCCTGGAGGTAACGGTGAGGAGGCATTGTGCGATGTCAATGGTGGTTTCGTCCAGTGGAACAATAAATACATCAAGTTCTCAAAGCCACCGACTCAGCAAAGCCCACCCTGCCGGGGTATCGATGAGACACATCCATCTCCGGCACCGCGTGACAGGGACCCCACACCGGAAAATAATCTAGAGGACCATCTCAGTCAGCAAAGTCCATCTCCATCTCCATCTCCGGTACGGAACCCCCCACCGGAAGTGTCCGTACCGCTTAAACGGAGAAGGCGCGCGTCTTCCCCGGTCAAGAGGCGACCTGCTAAAAGGGCCACAACGCCTGATCTGAGGCAACCTTGGCAGAAGACTCTTGACCAAAACGAAGCAGCCATCGAGGAGCATAATAAATCATTGTTCGCACCGAAAGTGCCGCCGCCAACATTTACCGAGGGCTATACTGCAGCGGCTTGTCATAAAGTCATTGACAACTTATATGTCCCTCCAGAGAAGCCGCCATCTGACTATGTCCGTTCTATTCAGAAGTCATATGACGAGGTGACGGCGGCGGAGGCGCCGAAGAAAGGTGAACAAGACGCAGAGTCAGTCCCGCCGCCGGCGGCAAACGAAAAACATGCAGCACCATCGGTCCCGCCGGCGAAGGAAGCTACAAAAGCAGCACCATCGGTCCCACCGCCGCCGAAGATAGGTAAACAAGTTCCCCAGCTCGGAGAACAACCCGTACGTTCTGTCCCCCTGCTAATTGTCCCGCCGCCGACGAACAAAGATAGTCGAGTTCCCCAGCGCGGAAAACAACCAGTACAATCTGACCCTAAAGAGCCGATGGTGTTTGACATAGAGGTAATCCGTCGTCTTGCCGCCGAAGCGCAAATGCCTATAGATGAATATGCTTCGAGATTGAATTTCGAGACTGCACCACCAGCTCCTCCAGTAAGAAAGTTCGTTCCGGGGAAAGCTTTGGTGCAAATCAGGGGCCTTCCAACAAAAATGCGTACTCTGCATCAATGGTACATGAAAAATGCAAAGAAGACATCTGCTATCGTTCTGAAATGTAGGGAAGACGATGAGCACTTCTTAGAAGACTACAATCACATTGTTACGTTTAGCGAACTTTTTCAGCTATACAATCTGCGGGCACTCGACAAATCTATCATGAGTTCCTATTGCCTGTAAGTGATTTATTTAAGTCTTTACCTAGTCTCGTTCATTGTTTGTAATTATTCTCACTTTAATCTTTTGTGTGCTATATTATGCAGATTGAAGATGCTCGAGCTCAAAAAGCTGAACCAGCATGACATTGGGTTCATTGACCCGGATAAATATAACGAAGAAACCATAATAAATCCCTTGTATAACAAGAACACACCGGATGATTTGCTAAGGGTGTTCAAGCGATATCGCGACAAAAGAACTATATATTGGCCTTACCACTTCCGGTAAGTTTTAGTGTCTTCTACACATTCTAATTTGCTCACCCGATGTTAAGTTTAACTGATGAGTTATGCATGACTGTGCCCAGCTACCACTGGATTCTTCTTGTCATTAGACATCACGAAGGACTTATTCATTCACTTGACTCATTGAGGTATCATCCTGACACTTACAGGAGTTGTTTCGACTTACTAGCAAGGTACATTCATTTCTTACCGCCTCTGTCATTCATATCTTGATGTCAAGTCATTAACAAATAACTCATTTGTGAATGTTCTTTGTCGGGCAGAGTTTGGGAAAGGTTTCGAGCGGAAGATCCTGAAGGTGGGTGGCGCCAAAAGCTGGATTGGAAGTTAAACCAAGTAAGTACTGCTACCTCTTCGTCCACACAACATTTCTCATGCATACTTCATTATTATTGACTGAAATCTATTCTTGTATAGTCTTGCATGGAGCAACCAAAGGGAACTGAGTACTGTGGATTCTTCGTTTGCGAGTATATATATGTATTAGTCACCGAGAAATGGAATATGAGAAAGGATGCAGAGTTGGCAAAAAAGCGCGAGAGGCTACCACTCGACCACCGCTTCAGAGCAATTGGAGAGGAATTGGCGGGATTTTACCTTTCAGAGGCCTTACAGGAGAAAGGAGAGTACTACGATGCTGAAAGCATGAAATCGTTAAAGTAACTTGTTGTTTTGCTTCAACTCTTGTACTACGATAACTCTTGGCGCATCAACGAACTCTTGTCTACGATCTTCAAGTATTACTTAATTTAATTGTATGTGTTATAAATATGTGCATCGACTTCATACGACACGGGAACGGTTACGACATCGAAAACGTTACGGTTACCGTAACGGTTACCGTCACCGTAACCGTCATCGCAACGGGAAGGGTTACCGTTACCACGGACACGGGAACCTAGCTATAACCAAACCCCGGCATATATAAACCCTAAACCCTGCAATTAAATCGAAAAAGAAAAAAAAACCAAAACCCTTTGGTCCCGGTTGGTGCTACCAACCGGGACCAAAGGTCACAACACCCCACGTCCCCCTAAAGCCCACGTGGAGGGACCTCTAGTCGCGGTTCGGAATCCGCCGCGACTAAAGGGTGGGGGCTTTAGTCCCGCCAGCCTAGTCGCGGTTGCCCAACCGCGACTAAAGGTCCTCTGGAACCGCGACTAGAGGTCATTTTTCTAGTAGTGTATGGGCATCACGTGCTAATATCCTCTACATCCACACATGAATGGGCTAATACTCCCCTTAAATGTACGCATTCACAACATGTCGTAAATTATGTACAAAGTGCAGAGAATTTCCTTAAGTAATTTGACATGAAGTTGGGCATCGATCGACGCTATGGTTCATCTGCCTATACCTTGCCTTGTTATGGCATAATGTCCAGTAGCCACATCACCACATGGAGCTTTGAAACCCTTTAAAACAAGACTCGTAGAATGAGGACACGGGTTCTATCATCTTAGCCCTCCCTCGACTATTCATCGAATCAAAGTGCAACCATAACAAATATGCAGCAAGAATGATCGCAACAATATGAGTCTATTGATATTAGGCTTCTCTACGGTGAAAACCCACATTCTGACTGGTTTAGATGGGCAGCGACGACGCTTGTGCATTGTTTGCTTCCTAAAGGCGTTGTTGTTGGAGAGCCTTTTTGTTGTTTGGTGTTGCCAATGGTGGGGTTTGATTCCCGTTGCTGCAAGCCGTTGATCGTGTGGCTGGTGCTATGTTTTGTTTTTGTTTTCTCTTCTTTTCGTCTGTGTGCATCCATTATGTCTCGACTAGTTGTTTACATTATCTTGTTGCAGAGGTTGGGTGTATTTGAAAGAACATTTCTTGATCCCTTGTTGGTTTTGTGTGTTAGGCAACAACACTAGTGATAATCTAATTATAAATCAAGTGGTGCAGGTTTTAGGTGATTAAATCTTATAAAGCATCGAATTCCAAAAAGATAAGTGAAAAGAGCTTGCGAAGTTTTTTGGCTTATTCAGTGTGCAAGTCTCTTTCTAAACCGGAGATTTGCACCGGATATTTCATCTGGAGGCCGGAGAATTGAAACATCCGGTTTCCATTCAAGAATTCTCCTAAGGACCTTTTTCCAGAGAAGTGTGCAAGTCTCTGTCTAAACCGGAGATTTGAACCGGATATTTCACATGGAGACCGGAGAATTGAATTATCCGGTTTTCCTTGAAGCTTTTTGTCTAAGGACCAATTTCCAGGAAAGTTGGCAAGGCTCTGTCTAAACCGGAATTTTGGGGTCGGAGTTTTCACCTTTGGGCTGGATATTCCGGGGGGGGGGGGGGCAGATATTCCACCCCTCACTTAAGCCGGATATTCCGGCCCCCTGTTTTCTGCCTGCGTTTTCAACGGCTAGATTTTGGGGCGGGGTATAAATACCCCTCCACCTACCTCCAGCCAACTAGCTCGCCCAAAATTGAAGACCTCCATTATTGCTAGCTCAAGAATCACTAGATCTCCCAATCCCTTCACCCAAACTCGTTGATCTTTGGAGGATTGAAGGAGAAGGCCCGGATCTACATCTTCACCAAGCCGATTTACATTTCTCCCTCATTCACTTGAGGGCCCCTTTGCTAGGATTTCCCGTGAAGGAAGAAGCCAATTAGGTAGAGGCCTAATTGGCTAGTCCACCATGGAACATGACCCATCTCCTATGTCATACATATCGCCCCATGGACTAGTGGACCAAACTTTACTATTGTACCCCTCTCACCTATTACCATGAGGGGTAATCTTGGTCATTCGTCAATGACCCCTTCCCTATACAAATACCAAGAGGGTGGAAGATCAATACAAGAAGGGAGAAGGCTAGAGCTTCAAGCCTTATTCAGGGAGCTCTAGTTCCAGATTTGAGAAGCCTTGTTTAACTCAGATCGACGTTATATGTGACCTTCAATTCTCCCCTGGGAAGTCTTGTTCGGCTCGGTGTACATCCTCAATCCCTTCGACGCTCTCCTAACATGGGAATAAGCCGCGCTCGAACGGGTCTACCCAACCTACTCTAGAATAAACATCGTTGTGAGAACTCTAGAATAGTGTACGGCGAACTTCGCCATAAGGTCGGCGTACACACCCCTACAAATTGCTATCTAATCACGTCACTCAAGAAACCCTCTAATCACTCGTTAATCAGTTTCAACCACAATCATGATTTAAAATAACAACATCCATATGGGCATCACGTGCTAATATCCTCTACATCCACACATGAATGGGCTAATACTCCCCTTAATTGTACGCATTCACAACACGTCTTAAATTATGTACAAAATGCAGAGAATTTCCTTAAGTAATTTGACATGAAGTTGGGCATCGATCGACGCTATGGTACATCTGCCTATACCTTGCCTTGTTATGGCATAATGCCCAATAGCCACATCACCACATGGAGCTTTGAAACCCTTTAAAACAAGACTCATAGAATGAGACACGGGTTCTATCATCTTAGCCCTCCCTCGACTATTCATCGAATCAAAGTGCAACCATAACAAATATGCAGCAAGAATGATCGCAACAATATGAGTCTATAGATATTAGGCTTTCTCTATGGTGAAAACCAACGTTCTGACTGGTTTAGATGGGCAGCGACGACGCTTGTGCATTGTTTGCTTCTGTCGGAGAATGACTCCCACGGAACAGGGATAGTCAAGCTCACGAAGAGAGTTCGTGTAAGGGGCTGAACACGTTGGTCAAACAACCCTCAACCTGCACGGCGACGGTGCTCGTCGAGCAAGTGGAGGGACATCACGACAGAGAAGAACACCAGCCCGTACCCAGGTTCACGGCCCTCGTGTGGAGGTAACACCGCTACTCCTGCTTGTCTGTATTGCACTGCTTGTAGAGGTTACAGTACAATGAGCTTGCCGAGAGCTCTCTGTTGGCAATGGTGTACACGAGGAAGGGAAGCAGTGGTCTTCCTTCCTTGCGCGTAAGTGGCTATGCTGGAATGAGAATGCGATCCCTCGCTACGGTGCTGCTCGTCCTCCTTTTATAGGCGCCCCGTGCTCCCTCCCTGCGCTTGCACTATGGTAGGGCTGTCACGTGGCGCAGAAGGTAGAGCGTGGTGCACCGCAGCCCGGTTGTCCATGGACGCGGTCCATGGGCATAAAGCTGACGCCTGTAGCAGAGTAACCACCGTCCATGCAGGACGGCCAGCTGGGGCCGCAGAGGAACGTGGGGGTGCCCACGGTGACGTTGGCCGTGGAGTGTAGCGCCGGCCGGTCCCCTTATCACCAAAGAGGAAACCCTTGTAGTCCGGTGCGGATGGCACAGCTTTGTTGACCCCTTTAATCACCAAAATGGCAACTGCGCGTCGTCGTCACCACGCGCAGGGGCGCGCGTCACTCTGCGGCCGCTGCAGAGCCCATGTGCGCTCTGCAGAGGTTGCTTTGCAGCGAAGCGATCTCCACGAGGGCTTGGATGCCCTGTAGAGAATTCGGCGTTGACCTCTCTCCAGGGGAGATTTCCTTGAAGAGGGGGCAGCAGTGGAGAGGGCCTCCGCAGGCCTCTGCTGCCTCAAAAGCCCTCGCGAGGCAATTCGCCTTGCGAGGCTCTCCAAGCCGTAGGCTTGGTCCTTAGCGAAAATTGCCATCAAGTGTCGAGGGCCGTAGAGGACAGGCCCAGCACACCCTGGATTTCACTGGGCCGACAGTAGCCCCCGGGCCCATGATGGGCACGATGTAGTCCAATGGACGCAGGCGAATCGTCATGGGCCCAAAGTGTCCGGCCGGCCTGAGACACGTGTAGGGCAGTTACGCCGCGACGACACGTTCTCCTCGGAGATGACGGGCGTAGTGGGGGGACCCACCACGTCTCGGTAACTGCTCTGAGGGGAATAAAGCCTGCAGCGCCGGTTCAGGCAGCAGTTACTGCATCATTTGCGCGCCCGTCTCCTCGCTCTTGACTTCTGCGCTCCCGTGTCTCCGGCGCTCCTCCTCCTTCATCGAGCTTCTCCGCCGCCCTTCTTTCTTCGACCATGGGCCCCAAGAAGGACAAGGCGGCAATGGCGAACGTACCGGCCGAGGCGCAGCAGGAGGACGAGTTCGCGCCGGCGCTGGTGGGGACTCGCATCCACACGGCGGAGGCGCTGGACAAGATCCGGCTGATGGCCGCGGGCAAGAACAACGAGCACGGCGCCACTGTTCTCAAGGCGGCGCGCTTTGGCAAGCTCGCGGCGGGGCTGTATCCCATTTTCTTCCAGACCATTTTCGCTGGTTTGGTGCCGCCATTTTCCCCCTTCCTGGAGGAGGTTCTGGCCTTCTATCAGATCCAACTTCTGCATCTGCACCCCAACTCCATCTTGATCCTCGCCATCTTCGCGTATCTTTGCGAGGCGTATTTGGGGGTGATGCCTTCCGTGGCCTTCTTCCGGAGCTTCTACGCGCTCCGCTCCACGGCGCCTGGCGAGCGGTCTGGTTGTGTGTCCTTCCGCATCGCGGATGGGATGGGAGGCATCTACATCCCCATGTCCTGGGACGGCGACAAACCCGTCACACGGGTGACGAAGAAGGTGGACGATTTCCGCCAGCGGTGGTTCCTCGTGGACGCCAAGACGCAGAATTCCTTCTTCGACGTCCCTGAGGCGCCGCCGCTGAAGAACTCGAACTGGTCGAGTGCAACCTTTCAGAGCCCGAAGATTGCTGACTTGGTCGCACGCATGAAGCTCGTCCGCGAGCTGGCCTCACGGGGCAGATGGTTGCTGAAGACTTCGTGAGGCGCCGTATTGCTCCTCTCCAGAAGCACACGAAGCCGATGTGGATGTATTCAGGCCCGGCGGACCCGATGCGGCTGCATTGCAGCTCCCACACCCCCGACGTCATAGCTTCCATTATGGGCATCCTCTTCACCGCCCCGGAGGTTCCTGTGCCGCGCAGTGAGCTCGCGAGGCCCTCCATCAGATTACTCCGAAGAAGCGCCTCGCGATCCTGGAGCTGATGCCGGAGTTCACCCCTCAGGGCCTGGCAGGGGAGGAGAAGAAGGAGGCCGCGGCGCCCGTGGTGGAAGAGGACTGGGCCTCGGAGTCACCCGCCGCATCTGATGCCGATCTGGGCGTCACCTGTGGAGGGGCGAATCCCTCGGCAGGGGAGGCGAGCTCTTCGAGACCTGCTCCTCCCGAGGGAGAAGTTCTGGAGATTTCGTCCAGCGGGGACGAGGATTTCCTTGTGGCCCCTTCGCGCCAGGTCGCGGAGGGGGAGGAAGACAGCGATGAGGAGGCCGCAGCGGGACGCTGCGATCCCCGCTCCAAGGCTTTTCACGACAGGGCCGCCAAGAGCCCAGTGGGCACCCCTCTCAAGAGGAAAGCTGAGACTGCTCCTGAGGGGCCCGGCTCTGGAGCTGCTTCGTCGAGGTCGTGGCGGTCGTCCACCACGATGTGGGTTGACTCACGCGCCAAGACATCTGGGTAAGCATTGGTCCCTGTTTTCACATCTTTCGAGAATTCTCTTGCTCCCCTCTTGAAGGCCTTTCTTGCTTGTTTGCCAGGGATTTGGTGACGGCAAAACGCCGGAGGCTCCGCAAGGCCGCGGAGGTGCGGGGCCTTGCCTCGGCAACCGTCGAGGGGCCTGTGGAGCCCTTAGCTGAAGAGGCTGCTAGGCCCGTGGAGACCGAGGCCACGGGGCCGGTCGTGGAGGAGGCCACGAAGCCTGTGTCGGAAGAGGCTACCGGGCCGTGGTGGAAGAGGCTACAGGGCCTGTGGTGGTTGCGCCTCTGGCCGGGGCGGCTGCTTCGTCTTCTGCCGCGGAGGTGCGCCCCGAGGAGGAGGCGGTGGTGCGGACGCCAACACCGCCACGCCCTCACTCCACCTGAGCAGCAAGAGGAGGTCGCCACGGAGGAGGCGGGGAGCGGCTCGCCGGCGAGGAGAGGCGCCGACGTCGAGATGGGGGAGAGCGTTCCTCCTCCGCCCCAAGGCACTGACGCTGAGGCGGAGAAAGACGTTCCTCCGCCGCCCCCGCCTAACGCAGATATGAGGGGGCGGCGGCTTCTTCTGAGGCCGCAGCGGGCACGGCGGCGGCGGACCTCACGGTGGCTGGGCAGTCTCCCCAGCCCCTGAAGCTCGAGAGGAGGCGCCGATGGAAGACGACGGTGCTGGAGCCCATGGCCCCAATGACGGAGAGGGCTCGCTTCACAGCCCCCAGGCCAGGGTCGACCCGGGCCCAAGCTCGGGGACCCCACCCTTGAAACTAGTGCGCACGAGGGAGCCTCCATGTCTCGTGGGAGTTCGCGGGCTCTGGTCCTGGGCGGCAGAGCTGGAGCGGCGCCCGCCGCAGCTCTACCTTCCGCCTGGCGAGGGGTGCACTGGACGGGCTGGAGGCCCAACTCGCTCTCGAGGAGGCCGAGCTCGCCAGAGAGTATGATGAACTTGAGAAGGCCTGGACCCGCTTCTTCGAGATCGTGGAGCACCGTCGCCACGACAACGAGGCCATGCAGGCGCAGCGAGAGGAGGCGCTGCGCTTCGCCAAGGAAGTCCGCGAGAGCGCGGTGCGCGAGGCTCAAGAGACCCTGGAGCCACTCCAGGCAGAGCGCCAGGCCGCTGCAGAAGATCGCGAGGCGGCCGTGCGGAGCGCCAAGCCGCAGCCTCAGAGCGCGCGGCCCTCGAGACCACGCTGCCGCTCAGCGCCAAGAGCTTGCTGACCGCGAGGGGAAATTTGCTGCGGAGTCGGAGGCTACGCGAAAATCTTTGGACCAACACCGCGTGTCTTTGGACGCCCGTGAGCAAACACTGGCGGCGCGCGAGGCGGAGGTGCTCAAGCGCGAGGAGCAGCAACTGCAGGCTGACAGGGAGCTGTCCACGCAGCGCGCAGATCTTGAGGCGCGGGAGGGCAATCTGGCCGAGGCCATAGGCAAGCATGGTGAGGAGGTGGCCAGGCACAAAAGCTTGTGGAGAAGTCCAACCGAAAGCTCGCCGCGAGGAAGGAAGAGGCTGAAAGGATGTTGCCGCCAAGCAGAAAGAATACCGCTCTGCCGTCGCCGAAGAATATGCCGGGAAGTTCAGGAAGCAGGAGGACCGCTTCAAGAAGAAACGCGCGGATGACAATGCCCGCATCATTCAGCTGGAGCACCAGAACGCCAACCTGAACTCCCAGTGAGGCGCGCCAGAGACGGTCGTCGCCGCGCGGAAGAGGCTCGCGAACGTGCAGATCAAGACCTCGCCTCCCTGATGGCTGATATGAGGGAGCTGAACGCGCAGGTGGGCCCTGCTGTGGAGCGCTGCAGAGGCTGAGCACAGCGTGCAGGCGGCGCGGGTCTTGACGCAGCAGCGGGAGCGCATGTTCAAGTCCTTGGTGACCCGGGGGAACACTCTCGCGGGGCAGCTAGGAGTGGATGCCCTGCTGTTCCCGTCATGGGAACGCTGACGCCGCCACATACCTCGCCTACTTCGATCAGCTCTTCACTGCGCTCGAGGGCCCTGTGGCGGAACTTGGCGATGTTGTTGATGAGGAGTGCCGCAAGCTCTTGACCGTGGCGATCGATCGCGTCTTCGCCAACCTCCAGCGCCTTCAACCCGGCTTCGACTACGAGTCAGTGACCGAGCCCGTCGAGGAGGACCAAGCCTGGAGCTCTCCAACTTGGTTCGAGAAGAAGTCAACGATTACGTCGACCGCTTCAAGAGGGTTGAGGCGGAGCAGGCCGCTGAGGAGGATGAAGGCGCCGAAGAAGAAAGGCTGAAGAGGACGGCGATGGTGAACCCTCTGCCTAGGCCACTCCTGCAACAAGATGCGCTTGACGCGCAATATCTTTGTTTTAAGACTTGTTTTAATTCTGGCTTGTAAGATACTTTGATCGTATGCAAACATGTGTGTGTGCCCCTCGATGGGCCTTTTATCCCTGTTCCATGTCTTTCTTCGCTCTACGTCGTCAGGACCCATCTCTTTGCGCTATGACACCGCCGCTGCGGTATGCCGGAGCGTGACTCGGCAAGGCCGGGGGGTGTTTAAGGCTTGGAGAGGTAAGGGCTCTCGAGTCGCGGTGCTCGAGGGCCCCCTTTGACGCACAAGCAGTCCATGGAGTGTGAGAGAGAAAAAACCGCTCGAGGGACGACAGGTGCTCGTGAGAGGGAGAAAAACTCCTGAGGGGCGCGAGCGCTAGACTTAGCTTGGCGAGACTTTGGCCTCGTAGAGGGCGTTGGCTTCCCTGATGGTGCGCTCCCTCTAGGGGTCGGAGCGTGACTTCTCGACCTTGGGGAGGACTCTTGTTCCCTGTATTGGTTAGAGAGGCAAACCCAAAGCAGGCACATGGTAGTAAACACTCATGCGCGCTTATAGGCTTCCTCATGGTATCTCGCGAGGAGAGTAAGTACCAAGGTCCTTTGGTGAGGTGGCGTGTTTGGGAGCAAGCCCATGGGCCAGAGCTCTTTGGGAGGTAACAGGCGTGAGAGCGTGCTCACGTGTTAGAGCTCGGATCCTTTGGATTTTGCGGTGCTGTTGGGGTGCTCTTGAGGCACAGTCACCGTACTCAGCCCCCGCTCGCGAGGTGCGCATGGGGAAGAATATGAGCGCGAAATGAACTAAGATGATGAAAAGTAAAAACTCACCACCAAAATATTACATAGCGGCGCCTCAGCGCAATGTTTCATTGAGAAACGAATTGGTTCATTACACTTGGTGTTACCAAGATAAAGTTTTCCATGTCGAGGCATGGGGACCACATTCAGTGGCTGAGACTCTTCACGGCCTGCGGCGGCACGTAATCAGGAGAGCTCAGAGGGGCTGGCCCTCGGGAGGAGAAGCTTTTGTGAAGCTTGGAGGTGAAGTTGTGTGCTTCCCTCTAGAGACAAAAAATGTCTGGCGTGACTATGATCACGGGTAGAACTTGCGTAGATGCGCGATGTTCCATGGATTCTTGACCGGATGCCGTCCTCCGTTTCGAGGCGTACCGCGCCAGGCCTGGCGATGTGTGAGACCCTGTAGGGGCCTTCCCACATTGGCGAGAGCTTGTGGAGACCTTCCCTGGAGAGGATTCTCCTGAGGACGAGGTCGCCTGTCTCGAGAGTGCGCGGACGTATGTGGCGGCTGTGGTAGCGTCGCAGGTCTTGCTGGTACTTGGCTGCCCTGAGGGCGGCACGGCGGCGCAACCCGTCAAGGAGCAGCAGGTCGTCGCTGTGGAGGTCTGCTTGATCGTCCTCGTTGAAGGCAAGGACCCGTGCGGATCCATGCTTGATCTCTGTGGGGAGGACTGCTTCAGCTCCATACACGAGGGCAAATGGCGTCTCACCAGTGGGCTTCGTGGGGTTCGTGCGGATGGACCAGAGCACGGACGGGAGTTCGTCTATCCAGCCCTTGCCGTAGCCCTTCAGGCGATTGAAGCTTCTTGTCTTGAGGCCCTTGAGGACCTCAGCATTTGCTCGCTCGGCTTGGCCGTTGCTCTGTGGGTGAGCCACCGAGGCGAAGCAGAGCTTGGTGCCGAGGCTCTCGCAGTAGGCCCTGAAGATGCCGCTGGTGAATTGTGAGCCATTGTCGGTGATGATGCGATTAGGCACACCAAAGCGGCAGACCAGGCCTCTGATGAATTTTACTGCTGCCCTGGCCGGTATGCTGCGCACTGCTTCAACCTCTGCCCACTTGGTGAACTTGTCGACTGCCACGAAGAGGAAGCGGTAGCCCCCTTGTGATCTCGGGAAGGGTCCCAAGATGTCTAGCCCCCAGACCGCGAAAGGCCACGAGAGCGGGATGGTTTGGAGTCCCAGTGCAGGCTGATGGACTTGCTTGGCGTGGAATTGGCACGCATCGCAAGACTGGACGATGGTGGTGGCATCTTGAAGCACTTGGGGCCAGTAGAAACCGCTCCTGAAGACCTTGCCTGCCAGGGTGCGTGCAGAGGAATGGTGGCCACACTCTCCACTGTGAATGTCTCTGATCAGCATGCGGCCTTCCTCGGGGGGGACGCACTTGAGTGCAATTCCATTTGGGCGCTTGCGGTACAGGTCTCCCTCGAGGATGTAGTATGACTTGGCTTGTCGAGCCACTCGTTCCCTCCGCGTCTTCTTCAGGAGGACTCCCTTCAGCAGGTAGTCTTTGAGTTCGTCAACCCAGCCTGTCTCTTGATGCACCATAGCCAGCAGCAGACGCTCCCCTGAGGATGGACCGCAGTTGGGTGCCCCACCTACAGGAGGTGGTGGGAGTACTTCGTCTGTGCTTGTGGCTGCTGCTTCTTGTGGCTGCTTTATGGACGCCTTGGAGAGTCTCTCTTCAAAGACGCCGGCCGGCTGGGCCTGCCTTCGTGATGCTCGCTTGGCGATGTCATCTGCCTCCTGGTTCTCCTTTCGCGGGATGTGCATGAGCTCCATGCCCCTGAAGTGCTTCTCGAGCTTGCGGACCTCTTCAAGGTAGGCGGCCATGTGGTCGTCTTTAGGCGTGTAGCTCTTGTTGGAGAAGTTAACCAGGAGCTGGGAATCACCCTTTATGAGTAAGTGCTTGACGCCAAGGGCGATTGCGGCTCTGAGCCCGGCGAGGAGGCCCTCGTACTCGGCGATGTTGTTGGAGATCTTGTCTATTGTGAAGCACAGCTGGATGGCGTAGTAGAGCTTGTCACCTTTTGGTGAGGTTAAGACAACGCCAGCCCCACCATTGCGGCAGGCGAAAGCTCCATCGAAGTGCATGGTCCAGTGGCTTGGCATTGTATCTCCCGATGACGCGGTTTCTTCTTCGCGAGGCTCTTCAGGAGTTGGGTCTGTCCACTCGGCGACGAAATCCGCCAGCGCTCTCCCTTTTATGACTCTTGTGGTGTCGAAGCGCAAGTTGAATGGTTGCAGCTCAATGTTCCATCCTGCGACGCGGTCAGTAGCGTTGGGGTTGCGCAGGATCTGCTCCAGGGGGAAGGACGTGACCACCGTGATGGGGTGGCCCTGGAAGTAGTGGCGCAGCTTCCTGGAGGCGATGAGTAGCGCGAGGAGGAGCTTCTGCTGCACTGGGTACCGCTCGCGAGCATCTCGCAGTACAGTACTGACGAAGTAGACTGGATGCTCGACGAGGGTCGTTGATGGTGCGGCAGCGTCGGCTCCCTCGAGAGGCTCCTCAGGACCTTTGGCGAGGTTTGCCTGTGGAGGAGCCTCGGCAGGGGTGCTCGTGGTGGACTCGACTTGAGGCTGTGGGTCTGGCACTGGGTCTGGAGAGACTGTTCCCTCGTCGGGAGGTTCTGGACTTGGTGTGGCAGTGCTTTTCTTGGGGAGAACTGGCTCTTCTCTTTCCACCACCAGGACGGCGCTTGCAGTTTGTGGAGTGGCTGCTAGGTACAGCTTCAGATGCTCGCCTGCCCTGGGGGCTACCATGACTGGTGAGCTAGCCAAGTATTTCTTCAAGTCCTCAAATGCTTTGTCGGCCTCTGGAGTCCACTTGAAGGTGCCGGATTTCTTCATGATCTTGAAAAATGGCAAGGCTCTCTCGCCGAACTTGGAGATGAAGCGGCCTAAGCTGGCCATGCATCCTGCTAGGCGCTGCATGTCCTTGAGGCGGCGAGGTGGCTGCATGTCTTCTATAGCCTTGATCTTGTCAGGGTTTGCTTCTATGCCGCGGTGGGACACGAGGAACCCGAGGAGCTTGCCTGAAGGCACCCCGAAGACGCACTTGGCGGGGTTTAACTTGATGTTCACCTTGCGCAGGCTGGCGAAGGTTTCCTCGAGATCCTTCAAGAGAGTGTCTCCCTCGCGAGACTTGACCACGATGTCGTCGACATAAGCTTCTGCATTTCTTCCCATCTGAGCCCCCAAGGCGATCCTCATGAGCCTCTGGAAGGTGGCGCCGGCATTTTTCAGGCCAAAGGGCATGCAAGTGTAGCAATACACACCACAAGGGGTGAGAAATGCTGTTTTCTCCTCGTCTTCCTTGGCCATTTTGATCTGGTGGTAGCCTGAGAAGGCATCCAGGAAACAGAGGAGATCACAGCCGGCGGTGGAGTCCACAATCTGGTCTATCCTTGGCATGGGGTATGGATCCTTGGGGCAGGCCTTGTTTACGTCTGTGTAGTCGATGCAGAGCCGGCCTCCTCCATTGGGTTTTGGGACAACCACACCGTTGGAGAGCCAAGTGGGGTGGGCAACTTCTCGAATGATGTCTGCTGCTTTCAGCTTCTCTACTTCTTTGATGATGAACGCTTGCTTCTCGGGGGCTTGTTTCCGCGCTTTTGCTTTACAGGGCGTGCGTCTGGACACACGGCTAAGTGGTGCTCGATCACCTCCCTTGGTACACCGGACATTTCTGACGGAGTCCATGCGAACATGTCAGAATTTGCCCGAAGGAAGGCGACGAGCGCGCTTTCCTATTTGGGAGGCAAGCCAGCGCCTATGGTGACGCTAGCCCCCGAGCCGCTGGTGCTCAGCGACACCTTCTTTGTAGATGCTTGCTCTTGAGTGAACAGTGTTTCTTCTTCTTGGGCCTCTCGAGAGGCTCCATGTCCTCGTCAGCGGGGAATGCCATGGCAGCGGCCTTGTAGGCGATCTCGACAGCGCGCGTGGCGTCCTGTACGTGACCACGTATGGTGATGGTGCCACCGCTGCCAGGGATCTTGACCATGTTGTAGGCGTGGTGCGTGACGGCCATGAACTTCGCGAGGGCGGGGTAGCCGAGGATGGCGTTGTAGGGCAGGCCAATGTGCGCGACGTCGAAGTCAATTAGCTCGGTGCGGTAGTTCTCCTGCGTGCCAAAGTGACCGCGAGCCTCACTTGCCCCAGAGGCGAGATTGAGCCGCTGGTGACCCCGGTGAAGGGCCTGGAGGGCATGAGCCACTCGTAGGGCACTTGAAGCGTCTCGAAGGTCTCGACAGAGATGACGTTCAGGCCTGCACCCCCATCAATGAGCGTCTTGCCGACGGCGATGTTGTTGATGGTGGGGGTGCACACCAACGGGAGGGTGCCCACAGTCTTGTAGACTTGGGGTGATCTTTGGCGTCGAAGGCGATGGTGTACTGGGACCACTTGAGGGGGCGGGACGTCTCGACCCCGGGAAGCGCTGCGTTGAGCTCGCGAGCGAACTGCTTGAACTGGTTGTTCGACTTGGGCGCCTGGGATCCGCCGAGGATGCATGCCATGGCACCCTTGGGGGCCTGGTAGCCTCCAGGCTCTTCGTCGGGAGATTGTTGTTTTTCTCGGCGGCATTCGCCTGAGTTCCCTGGGCCTCTGGAAGTTGCCCTTGCGTCCACCTTTGCGGTAACCACGGCCTCTGCCGCGGCCACCGCTGCCTTCTTCTTGCTCACGCTTCTTGCTCAGCTGCTTGAGGTCATAGCAGTTCTCCGTCGCATGGCCGCGCCTGTTGTGGTAGATGCAGAACGGGCGGTTGTCCACCTTTTTCTCGCCAGCCTCTGGGAGTCCTCGCGAACATGCTTGGCGTCGGGTTCAGCTGCCAGGACTGCGGTAGGCTTGCGCTTTGTCTCGTCACGCCTCTTCTGGGTCTTGGATCCCTCGACAGGGTCGTCTGTCGAGCCCACCTTGACGAAGAGGAGCCCTTCTTCTGCCTTGGCGCATTTGTCTGCGATGTCGAAGAGCTTCACCACGGAGGAGAGGGTATCATGGATGCCGAGCTTCTCGAGCATCCTGTGGTTGGTGACGCCCTCTCTGAAGGCCGCAATGACGTGCGAGTCCGGGATGTTCGGGATCTTGTTGCGGACTTGGCTGAAGCGCTGGATGTACCTGCGGAGGGTCTCGCCAGGCTTCTGGCGCACAGCTCGCAGGTCGTTGTAGGTGAGGGCGCGCTCGTACGTGCCCTTGAAGTTCGCAACGAACTGCTGGCAGAGCTCCTCCCACGAGTCAATGGAATCCTCGGGAAGGTTCAGGAGCCACGACAAGGCGGAATCCTTGAGAGCGTGGGAGAACCAGTTGGCCATGACCTTGTCGTCTCCCCCCGCAGCTTGGATGGAGGTGGTGTAGAGCTGCAAGAACTCGATGGGGTTGTTCGTGCCGTCGTAGCCCTTGGGTAGGTCAGGCCTGAACTTCTGTGGCCAGACGACGCGACGCAGGTTGCGGGTGAAGGCCGCGCAACCTGTGGCGTACGAGGCGATGCCACCCTGAAGAGCACGGCGGTTCTGTCGCCCTGCTTGGCCGATTTCCTCGACGATGCGCTTCTGGAGGTCCTTCTGGCGCTCCATTTCCACCCGCGCGTCTGGGGGTGTCCGCTGCACGATTTGACAATCGCGCGGCGAAGACGCGTGGGATGCGGCCTTGTGCGCCGCAGCTGGAGGCGGACCTGGCGGAGGCGGCGGCGGAGGTGCGCCATGCGCGGTGGTTCCAGCGCGTCCGGAGTTGTGGTGCACCAGAGAGCGCGACGCCGCAGGAGCAGCGCGCGGTGCCGCCGCATGTCGACGAGGTGCTGGAGGCGGCCGAGCCAGTTGTCGTGCGCCTCAGCTGTGGGGCGGTAGCGGAAGAGCTCCGCGGCCATGAGCAGCGCGGTGTTTGGGCTGGGCGCTGGACGCCCAAGAGTGGAGGCGCTGTGGCGCTGGGACGGATGCGAGGACTCAGCGTCCTCGCCGTGCCCGTGGTCGACGTCGTCGTCGAAGCGGTCGTCGTGGTGGCCGTCGTCGTCCTCGGGGTGCTCCACACGCGGTTCAGCGGTGTTGCGCCCCGTGGCACGGCTGGCGCGGGGACGGCCGCGAGGGTTGGTGGTGTTGGCAGCGGGCTCGGTGGTTGCCCTGCCTGATGCCCGCCGGGTGGCGCGAGCTGCGCGAGTGTCCGCCATGGTGCAGAGGTCGATGAAGGTTGAAGACGCGCCTCAGCCCCCTACCTGGCGCGCCAATTGTCGGAGAATGACTCCCACGAAACAGGGATAGTCAAGCTCACGAAGAGAGTTCGTGTAAGGGGCTGAACACGTTGGTCAAACAACCCTCAACCTGCACGGCGACGGTGCTCGTCGAGCAAGTGGAGGGACATCACGACAGAGATGAACACCAGCCCGTACCCAGGTTCACGGCCCTCGTGTGGAGGTAACACCGCTACTCCTGCTTGTCTGTATTGCACTGCTTGTAGAGGTTACAGTACAATGAGCTTGCCGAGGGCTCTCTTTTGGCAATGGTGTACACAGGAAGGGAAGCAGTGGTCTTCTTCTTCCTTGCGCGTAAGTGGCTATGCTGGAATGAGAATGCGATCCTTGCTACGGTGCTGCTGTCCTCCTTTTATAGGCGCCCCGTGCTCCCTCCCTGCGCTTGCACTATGGTAGGGCTGTCACGTGGCGCAGAAGGTAGAGCGTGGTGCACCGCAGCCCGGTTGTCCATGGACGCGGTCCATGGGCGTAAAGCTGACTCCTGTAGCAGAGTAACCACCGTCCATGCAGGACGGCCAGCTGGGGCCGCAGAGGAACGTGGGGGTGCCCACGGTGACGTTGGCCGTGGAGCGTAGCGCCGGCCGGTCCCCTTATCACCAAAGAGGAAACCCTTGTAGTCCGGTGCGGATGGCACAGCTTTGTTGACCCCTTTAATCACCAAAATGGCAACTGCGGCGTCGTCGTCACCGCGCGCAGGGGCGCGCGTCACTCTGCGGCCGCTGCAGAGCCCATGTGCGCTCTGCAGAGGTTGCTTTGCAGCGAAGCGATCTCCACGAGGGCTTGGATGCCCTGTAGAGAATTCGGCGTTGACCTCTCTCCAGGGGAGATTTCCTTGAAGAGGGGGCAGCAGTGGAGAGGGCCTCCGCAGGCCTCTGCTGCCTCAAAAGCCCTCGCGAGGCAATTCGCCTTGCGAGGCTCTCCAAGCCGTAGGCTTGGTCCTTAGCGAAAATTTGCCATCAAGTGTCGAGGGCCGTAGAGGACAGGCCCAGCACACCCTGGATTTCACTGGGCCGACAGCTTCCTAAAGGCGTTGTTGTTGCAGAGCCTTTTTGTAGTTTGGTGTTGCCAATGGTGGGGTTTGATTCCTGTTGCTGCAAGCCGTTGATCGTGTGGCTGGTGCTATGTTTTGTTTTTGTTTTCTCTTCTTTTCGTCTCTGTGCATCCATTATGTCTCGACTAGTTGTTTACACTATTCTAAACCGAGATTTGAACCGGATATTTCACATGGAGACCGGAGAATTGAATTATCCGGTTTTCCTTGAAGCTTTTTGTCTAAGGACCAATTTCCAGGAAAGTTGGCAAGGCTCTATCTAAACCGGAATTTTGGGGTCGGAGTTTTCACCTTTGGGCTGGATATTCCGGGGGGGCGGATATTCCGCCCCTCACTTAAGCCGGATATTCCGGCCCCTGTTTTCTGCCTGCGTTTTCAATGGCTACATTTTGGGGAGGGATATAAATACCCCTCCACCTACCTCCAGCCAACTAGCTCGCCCAAAATTGAAGACCTCCATTATTGCAAGCTCAAGAATCACTAGATCTCCCAATCCCTCCACCCAAACTCGTTGATCTTTGGAGGATTGAAGGAGAAGGCCCGGATCTACATCTTCACCAAGCCGATTTACATTTCCCCCTCATTCACTTGAGGGCCCCTTTGCTAGGGTTTCCATTGGGAAAACCTAGCTCCTTGTTGTACTCACTTGTTGTCTTTGTGACACATTGTAGCAAGGTCTATGTTGGCGGAGTTTAAATTTCCACTCTTCTTGTGGGCCGAAGCCATCTCCACGGCGTGTCATTCATCAAACCGGCTATTCTTTCGAAAAGGCAAGAAGTTTACACCCTATGAGATGCTCACCGGCAACAAGCCTATTGTCTCCTACTACCGAGTATTTGGTTGTAAGTGTTTCTATAAGATCAAAGGTGTTCGTTTGTCTAAATTTGAATCTAAAGCATTAGAGGGTATTTTTGTTGGTTACGGTGCCGAATCTCACACTTATAGAATCTATGACAAATCCTCCGGGAGAGTTATAGAATCTTGTAGTGTGAAGTTCGATGAGAATGACGGCTCCCAAGTGGCGCAATTTCATGTTTGTGATGTAGATAATGAGGAACCTCAAGATGCAATAAGAAGGATGGGCGTTGGTTTCTATCGCCCCATTGAGATTCATCATGAGCCTCCTCAAGCAAGTCCAAGCTCCACTCAAGTGGAGTCCAGATCATCACAAGTTGAACCGGCGCCTACCATGGAAGGAAATGATGCACCAACCCAAGAACAAGTTCAAGACCCTCCTCATGTTGACCAAGTTGCTATGCAAGAACCAAATTCTCCAATTATTGATGCTAGCCAAGGTCAAAACCAAGATCAACCCTCTCCTTCTATTATTGAAGATGTGCATAATGATGATCAAGGTCAACATTCGGTCAAGACGGGGACACAAATGATCAAGATGATCAAGAGATACCTCCAAGATGCAATAGAGATATTGAAACCTGTCGTAAAGCAAGAGTTGCAAGAGATTTTGAGATAAAGGGTCATAATCTAGAAGCAATCCTTGGTGACCTAAATCGCAATGTTACCACAAGAAGTCAATTGGCAAGCTTTAGTGAACATCAAGCTCACATTTCCATGGCGGAACCAAAGAAATTGTTAGAAGCTCTTGAAGATCCGGATTGGTTGGAAGCTATGCATGATGAACTCAATAACTTCAAGCGCAACAAAGTGTGGAATTTAGTTGAGAAGCCAAAGGAGTGCCGCAATGTTATAGCCACTAAGTGGATATTTAAAAACAAGCAAGATGAGCATGGAATGGTTGTGAGGAACAAGGCAAGATTGGTTGCACAAGGATACTCTCAAGTTGAAGGCATTGATTTTGGAGAGACTTATGCACACGTGGCTCGTCTTGAGTCCATCCGTATCCTTCTTGCATATGCATCACATCATAACTTTAAATTGCAACAAATGGATGTGAAAAGTGCCTTTCTTAATGGTCCTTTAAAGGAGTTGGTATATGTTAAGCAACCACCGGGTTTCGAGGATCCCAAGTTCCCTAACCATGTCTACAAGCTCGATAAGGTGCTCTATGGACTTAAACAAGCTCCACGTGCGTGGTATGAGCACCTTAGAGAGCTTCTAGTAGACCGTGAATTTGAGGTTGGGAAGATCGATCCCACTCTCTTTACCAAGAGGGTTAAAGGGGAGCTTTTCATATGCCAACTTTATGTTTATGATATTATCTTTGGCTCATCTAACAAAGCTTTCAATGATGAATTTCCAAAGCTTATGACCGATAGGTTTGAGATGTCTATGATGGGTGAATTGAAGTTCTTTCTTGGTTTTGAGATCAAGCAATTGAATGAAGAGACTTTCAACTCTCAAGCCAAATATACCCAAGACATGCTCAAGAGGTTCAATATGCAAAATGCTAAGGAGAAGTGGTTTCCTATGGACACCAAATGCTATCTTGAACTTAACCCAAAGGGTATCGATGTTGATCAAAAACTTTACCGCTCTATGATTGGTTCTTTGCTTTATCTTTGTGCATCTAGACCCGATATTGTGTTCAGTGTAGGGGTGTGTGCAAGATATCAAGAAGCTCTAAAGAAAGCCACTTGAAGGCAGTCAATAGAATCCTTCGATATTTGGTTTATACCCAAGGTTTGGTTTGTGGTATCCAAAGGGCTCTAATTTCTCTCTTGCCGGGTACTCGGACTCGGATTGGGTTGGTTGTAAGGACGATAGGAAATCAACTTCCGGGGCATGCCAATTCCTTGGTAGATCCTTGGTGAGTTGGTCTTCTAAGAAGCAAAACTGTATTTCTCTCTCCACCACCGAAACCGAGTATGTGGCGGCCGCTAGTGCATGCACTCAATTGCTATGGATGAGGCAAACTTTAAAGGAATACGGTGTCAATTATGACAAAGTGCCTCTTTTATGTGACAATGAAAGTGCTATCAAGATTGGTCACAACCCGGTGCAACACTCAAGAACGAAGCATATTGAGATTCGTCATCATTTTATTAGAGATCATATTGCCGCGGTGATATTGAGCTTGGATATGTTCCAACCAAAGACCAACTTGCCGATATTTTCACGAAGCCACTTGATGAAACAAGATTCACTTATTTGAGGCATGAGCCAAATATCGTGGATTCAAGGAGCTTGACTTGATTATCTTGCATACAAACATATATTTTGACTATCTATTTGGTTTAGGTGTAGGCATGGACATAGGGGGAGTGCGGTCCTAATACATTAGACCATCCCTCCCCCCACCCCCCCCCCCCCCATTATGCCGACATTAAGCACTCATTTGCTTCTCTATATTCGTTTCTATGAATTGTGAGCGTAATTGATGAGTAGTGTGATACGTCTCAAACGTATCTATAATTTTTGATGTTCCATGCTTGTTTTATACCAATTGCTACATGTTTTGCATCTACTTTATATCACTTTTATACATTTTTTGGGACTAACCTATTAACAAGATGCCGAAGTGCCAGTTCCTGTTTTCTGCTGTTTTTGTATTCCAGAAAAGCTAGTCTGGAAATATTCTCGGAATTGGACGAAACTACACGGGAGTCCCTATTTTACCAGAACTCACCTGACGGACCAAAGAGGCGACGGAGAGGAGCCACGTGGGCCCCACACGTGGCCAGGGCGCGGGCCCCCCTCTGCCGCGCCCTGGGGTGGTGTGGGCCCCACGGGCCTCTCCAGCCGCCGCCCCTTCGCCTACTTTTTCCCCCCAACGCGAAAACCCTAAGTACCTGAGCAAATATCCATGAAAAGTTCTAGAGACGCCGCCGTCATCAACCCTAGCTCGGGAGGGTTCAGAACCTCTTCCCGGCACCCTGCCGGAGAGGGGAATCGTCACGGAGGCTTCTACATCGCCATGCCTGCCTCCGGAGTGATGCGTGAGTAGTTCATCCTTGGACTACGGGTCCATAGCAGTAGCTAGATGGTTGTCTTTCCACTTTGTGCCATCATGTTTAGATCTTGTGAGCTGCCCTACATGATCAAGATCATATTATTGTAATGCTACATGTTGTGTTTGCTGGGATCCGATGAATATTGAATATTATGTCAAGTTGATTATCAATCTATCTTATATGTTATTTAAGATCTTGCATGCTTTCCGTTACTCGTAGATGCTTTGGCCAAGTAGATGCTTGTAACTCCAAGAGAGAGTATTTATGCTAGATAGTGGGTTCATGTCTCGTTTAACCTGGGACAGTGACAGAAAGTTCTAAGGTTGTGGATGTGCTGTTGCCACTAGGGATAACCTAACGATGCTATGTCCACGGACATATGTGTTTGTTTACATTACGCACTTTACTTAATGCAATTATCCGTTGCTTGCAACTTAATACCAATGGGGAACTCGGATGACAACCCGGCGGTGGATTATTAGTCATAGATGCTGTTGGATAACGATCAATGTATTATGTCGTAATGCCCAATTAAATATCATAGTAGTCAACATGTCTTGTATATGCATTGTCATGCGCTCACTATTCGTCAATTGCCCAGCTGTAATTTGTTCACCCAACATGTTAGTTATCTTTTATAGAGAGACACCACTAGTGAACTGTGGACCCCGGTCATTCTTTTACACTGATTAAACAACCACAAACTGCAAACTGTTCCTTTTTCATTCTCTGCCATTTAATACTCATTTTCCACACCATACGTTTAATCCTTTGTTTTCAGCAAGCCAGTGAGATTGACAATTCGTTGGGGCAAAGTAGTTTGATTGTGTTGTGTGCAGATTCCACGTCAACAGTCCAGACTCCCATCAACAACACTATTTTTCTGGCGTCGTTGACAATCTTCTGAAGAGTTACTGCTCCTACTGGTTCGATAACCTTGGTTTCTTTCTGAGGTAAAACTTGCTGCTGACTACATCATACCTTCCTCTTGGGGTCTCCCAACGAACGTGTGTTTCACGTCATCAAGCTATTTTTCTGGCGCCGTTGCCGGGGAGTGGAAGCATTTCGGTTCAGCAGACTCCTATCTCCCCTTCGACGCCTATTTTTCTGGCGCCGTTGCCGGGAGACAGCAGTCTTCTGCAAGGGGAGTTTCACGCTTCCAATCTCTTTACTTTGTTTTTTGTCTTGCTTAGTTTATTTTATTTTATCTTGTTTGCTTTCAATTACCAAAAACACAAAAAATTAGTTTCTTGCATCTAGTTTATTTCGGTTTGTTATTATGTCTAGTTATTATTTGCTATCAATGTCTTCTCTGTTTGAAACAAAATCTTATTGGCTAAGTGGGTTCGCGGAGGAACAACATAATTACTATAAGGAATACCGCTTGTCTCAAAAAGGGAAATATTTATGGGAACAAATAAGTAGATTGAATTATTTTGCTAAAAACTTGTGCTCTACTTATGATGAATCCTACTGCTTTAATGAATCTTTATGTTGTAGAAGGCATAAACACCTCCCTTTCCAATGTGATTATAATGATAATGAAACTTTGGCTGCTTATGCTAAGGGAAATTATGACTTTGGTAATCTTGAGCGAATTGAAGAATTTTTTGTTTTTAAGGGTGCCTATGAAATTGCTGGTTATATTCAAAATGATGATGCTCCTTGTAGAACTGAGAATTATGCTATACTTGGTTATTGCCTTGAATATTATAATGATAATCCTTATATCACTGAATTTCTTGAGAAAATTTATTCTCCAGAACAACTTGCTACCTTTCAGGAACCTGTGGGAGAAGAAACTGCTAAAACTGAAAGCTCATTGGATGAAAAAGAGTAAAAGAGTGATGAACAAAAGGAGGATCTACCTTCTAATGATAGTAACTCTTTAACTCTTACATTATATGATTACCCTCCATGCCTACCTAAGGAGGAAAATGCTATATTGTTGAATGTCATGATTCTATTGAAATATCTCTTTTTGATAAATTTGAAGTAACAAGCTCCTTGACTCAAGAAAAGGAAATTGCAGAAAGTAAAAATGTGCTCCCTAATGTTATATATGATAATGCTCTTGATGATGGTCCTATATTGCCTAATGATATTTATTATACTACTATTGTCAAAAGTGGGTTTAATGACCCCACTATTTTGAGCTTAATAAAAATTATGTGTTTGTAGATCATGAAAAATGTTTATGTGATATTATATTGTTGAGTCTATTCATGATGCTACTGAAAATTATTTTGAGAGAGGAAAATATGGTTATAGAAATCTTCATGTTATTAAATTTCCTCTCTTTGTCATGAAAGTTTTGAGCTTTCTCTTGTGTTGCTTTTATATGATGGTTTCTTTAAAACCTACTGGTATTATGTGAGAGGGAGACACGGTTTCATATATCACAATAATATTAAGTCTCCTCTCTTTATGTTGAAAATTTTAAGTTGCACTTGTTTTGTCTTCCTATGCTAGTCACTTTGTGCTTCATTTACTTGTTTTCTTACAAGGCTCCTATGCATAGGAAGAGTGTTAGATTTAAACATGTTTTATATATGCTCTTGATGCTCTCTTTTATGTTTCAACTCTCATCTTTATGTGAGCATCATAAAAATCACTATGCCTAGCTAAAAGGCATTAAAGAAAGCGCTTTTGGGAGGCAACCCATTATCTTTTATTTTCAGTATTAGTCAAGGAGTTTGTTTACTTCTGTAGCAACTCCTTTGTATCTTTATTTTCTCGCATTGTTGTGCCAAGAGTAGCCTCTAATGATAAGATGATGCTTAATTTTGATTGCTGCGCAGAAACAGATTTTTGCTGTTCACTGTACGAAATTCCTAAAATCACCAGATTGTTAAAAAATCTGAAATTTTTGTGCGTAATCTTTATGAATGTCTGAAACTTTCATTAGTTCAGAGTTTCTCGATCTGAGCGTCGTAAGTGCCTCGAAAAAATTCGTCTTTGCGGACTGTTCTGTTTTAGACAGATTATGCCTTTTTATTTTTCGCATTCTCTCTTTTACTAGTGTTGAGTGAAATTCTTTTTTGGGTGGAAGAGCTTCACATAACATCAGTGGCTGTAGCTAATGTTTAAAGTAACAAATCATATTGCGTCTTTACAGAACATGTGAATTTTTTTATGCACTAACCCTCTAATGAGATCTACTTTGAGTTTGGTGTGACGGAAGTTTTCAAGGGTCAAGAGAGAAGGATGATATAATAGGATCAAGAAGAGTGAAGAGCTTAAGCTTGGGGAGGCTCCCATGGATCTCCCCAGCATATTTCAAGAAGACTCAAGCGTCTAAGCTTGGGGATGCCCAAGGCATCCCCTTCTTCATCGTCAAAATTATCAGGTCATCTCTAGTGAAACTATATTTTAATTCTTTCACATCATATGTGCTTTTCTTGGAGCGTCTGTGTGCTTTTTATTTTCAGTATTGCACTTTTATTTTCAATAAAGCTTGACTGGACCCTAGCATTCTTGATTGGGAGAGAGACACGCTCCGCTTTTTCATGAGAATACTCCTATTCTTCACTTATATTTGTTGAGTATTCATATCTAGCGCTGTTCAGCTTTTAGCTCTTGTTTTCATGTATCTCTTGTCAGAGCTATTAGCTTTCTTTTGTAGAAAGTACTCTCTTGCTTCACTTATATTTGTTTGGAGAGTTGATGAAATAAATTGATTGGTGTTTGGTTGGTTCAGAAAATGTTGCATGTGGTAATTGGTATAAGGAAAAACTTGCTTAATCTTGTAGATCACTAAAATGGATAACTTGATGCTTGTCAATTGTTTTGAGTTAACAAGTAGATCATGATTAAATTGTGCATCACATGAGTTAAGCCTATTAGTGAAGAACTACCGTAAAGCTTGTTGAAAATTTGGTTTGCATCGTGGTACCTCTAAGGTCTAGATATTTTCTAATAACAGGGTTTGGTTAACAAGGAAGACGGTATGAAGTCTTATAACGTTTGCAATATGTTTGTCATATAAAACTTGGTGTACGGGTTGATATTCTTGTTTGCTTACATAACCTTGCTAGCCTAAACTCTGTACTGAGAGGGAATGCTTCTCGTGCATCCAAATCCTTGAGCCAAAATCCATGCCATTTGTGTCCACCATAACTACCTATATGTGGTATTTCCTTGCCACTCCAAGTAAATTTTTCATGTGCTACCTTTAAATTATTCAAAATGTTATTATTCCCTTTTTGTGTCAATGTTTACTAGCTCATGAGGAATTAGTGTGGTTATTCTTTATTCTATTTGTCGAGTGGACTTTTACACCTGGACTAGTGGCATATACATCCGCTTATCCAATAACTTGCAAAAAGAGCTGGCAACGGGGTGCCCAGTCCCAATTAATTACAACTTTAACCAATTAATTCTCTTCACACTTTTGCCCTGATTCATCAGTAAGCAATGACAAACAGTGAAATACCTGAATGTGTGTAAACCAAAGAGAAAGAGGGATGATCTGCCTTGCTGGTAGAAATAACGTCCTTCATGGGAGCCGCTCTTAAAAGTCCGTTCGACAGGTAGAATACTGTTCTCACCCGCTACCATTCGTTGACAATTAACAAACACCTCTCAAAAATAGATACTCCTCCATGGTATGTGATTGATGGAAGGCACCCGAGGATTCGGTTAGCCATGGCTTGTGTTAGCAAGGTTGGGAGGAGTATCAAATATTTTATGCAATCTCTATATGCTTTCAAAAACCTAAAAGCTCTAGCACATGATTTAATCCCTGCTTCCCTCTGCGAAGGGCCTTTCTTTTACTTTTATGTTGAGTCAGTTTTCCTATTCTTTCTGTCTTCCACAAGCAAACACTAGTGTCAATTTGTTACAACATGCGTTATATGCAATGTATTGGACTTGTTATACTACTTTGTGTTGACAATATCCATGAGATAAATATGTTGAAAGTTGAAGCAAATGCTGAAACTAAATTCTTCCTTTGTGTTGATTAAATACCTTTTATTAGAAACTATTGCTTTATGAGTTAACACTTATGCAAAACTGTTTGATGCTTGTCTCGAAAGTACTATTCATGAAAACGTTTAGCTTGTGTGATTCATTGTTTACTCATTATCTATTTGATAGCAAATTATAGACCATTGACTTGGATCACTTCATTCATTTACATGTGCCTTGCAATATTATATGATCAAGATTATGATAGTAGCATGTCACCTCAAAAATTATCTTGTTTTTATCGTTTACCTACTCGAGGACGAGTAGGAACTAAGCTTGGGGATGCTGATACGTCTCAAACGTATCTATAATTTTTGATGTTCCATGCTTGTTTTATACCAATTGCTACATGTTTTGCATCTACTTTATATCACTTTTATACATTTTTTGGGACTAACCTATTAACAAGATGCCGAAGTGCCAGTTCCTGTTTTCTGCTGTTTTTGTATTCCAGAAAAGCTAGTCTGGAAATATTCTCGGAATTGGACGAAACTACACGGGAGTCCCTATTTTACCAGAACTCACCTGACGGACAAAGAGCGACGGAGAGGGCCACCAGGGCCCCACACGCCAGGGCGCGGGCCCCCCCTCTGCCGCGCCCTGGGTGGTGTGGGCCCCTCGGGGTCTCCAGCCGCCGCCCTTTCGCCTACTTATTCCCCCCGACGCGAAAACCCTAAGTACCTGAGCAAATATCCACGAAAAGTTCCAGAGACGCCGCCGTCGTCAACCCTAGCTCGGGAGGGTTCAGAACCTCTTCCCGGCACCCTGCCGGAGAGGGGAATCGTCACCGGAGGCTTCTACATCGCCATGCCTGCCTCCGGAGTGATGCGTGAGTAGTTCATCCTTGGACTACGGGTCCATAGCAGTAGCTAGATGGTTGTCTCTCCACTTTGTGCCATCATGTTTAGATCTTGTGAGCTGCCCTACATGATCAAGATCATATTATTGTAATGCTACATGTTGTGTTTGCTGGGATCCGATGAATATTGAATATTATGTCAAGTTGATTATCAATCTATCTTATATGTTATTTAAGATCTTGCATGCTTTCCGTTACTCGTAGATGCTTTGGCCAAGTAGATGCTTGTAACTCCAAGAGAGAGTATTTATGCTAGATAGTGGGTTCATGTCTCCGTTTAACCTGGGACAGTGACAGAAAGTTCTAAGGTTGTGGATGTGCTGTTGCCACTAGGGATAACCTAACGATGCTATGTCCACGGACATATGTGTTTGTTTACATTACGCACTTTACTTAATGCAATTATCCGTTGCTTGCAACTTAATACCAATGGGGACTCGGATGACAACCCGGCGGTGGATTATTAGTCATAGATGCTGTTGGATAACGATCTATGTATTATGTCGTAATGCCCAATTAAATATCATAGTAGTCAACATGTCATGTATATGCATTGTCATGCGCTCACTATTCGTCAATTGCCCAGCTGTAATTTGTTCACCCAACATGTTAGTTATCTTTTATGGAGAGACACCACTAGTGAACTGTGGACCCCGGTCCATTCTTTTACACTGATTAAACAACCACAAACTGCAAACTGTTCCTTTTTCATTCTCTGCAATTTAATACTCATTTTCCACACCATACGTTTAATCCTTTGTTTTCAGCAAGCCAGTGAGATTGACAACCTCACTGTTTCGTTGGGGCAAAGTAGTTTGATTGTGTTGTGTGCAGATTCCACGTCAACAGTCCAGACTCCCATCAACAACACTATTTTTCTGGCGCCGTTGACAACCTTCTGAAGAGTTGCTGCTCCTACTGGTTCGATAACCTTGGTTTCTTTCTGAGGGAAAACTTGCTGCTGACTACATCATACCTACCTCTTGGGTCTCCCAACGAACGTGTGTTTCACGTCATCATAGTGGTAGTGAACCCAAGATATATCTTCGCGGTGTCACGCCACAATCACTCATACATGGTGGCCTAGGCCACCGCCCTCTTCTTTGTGAAGAGTTGGAGTCATGTGGTTTTTATTTGGGTCTTAATTGAAAAACATTTGGTTTTATTTTGCCTACCCGCCGGTTTTATGGAAAACACACTCACCCTTGGCATTTTATTCGCGTAAGTGTGAAGTACCATTACCAGTTTGGAACTCTCATCCTAAGCCTACCTTACCTACAAAACATTCTCCTCTTGTGCACACAAGTCCATCTGTTGAAACTTGGTTTGGGCTCCTGCAGGCCCCGGATTATTCAGGCTTCAGGGCTGGAATAGGGGGCAGAATATCCGGCCCAAGTGGTGATTCGCCTGTTACAAGAGGGGATCGGGGTGAGGGACTCACCCGAGCTCTTTCGTTCACCCCGACCCCTCTCTCTCCCACAGCCACCGCCTGCAGCCGCCCCACCTCGTCGGAGCCACTTCCGGCTGCCGAAATATCCGGCCCCCTGCCGGATCTGCTCCCTCTCCGCTCCGGGCACCTTCTCCTTCAAGCTGTTCTTCAAATGGATGAGGGTAACTTCCAGATCTTGGGTGCTTGTCATCTCTTTTTTAGGAGTTATTTTTGCTAAGAACTTGGAGTAGATGTTGCCTTTGATCCTTATTGCTCTCTAGATACACTAGTTTTGATACCTCCATGCTCAATCTACTTCTAGACCTAGATGTAATCAGATTCTGAAAAATTTCTGTCAGGCCGGATTATCTGCCCCCCCCCCCCCCCCAAGGCCGGAATATCCGGTTTTAACAGTGGCAATTTTCTTGCCTGATTATTCTAGGGCTGAGTAGTACTGACCTTGGGTATCCTCTCTAATGTTTTTTAGCGTTCCTCCTCTGTGGCTTGTGTGTGCACTCATCTTTGCTACCCATTCTTATTCATTTCTCACAGGTGGTTCGAGCAATTTTCCTAAGAGGTACCGGAGACGTCGTCTTGTCAAAAATGGTCAGGGGGTGTTTGAGGATGAAAACGTGTTGAAACAGCGAGAAGATGAGAGGCAGGGAGAGCTTGCCAAGTCTGTGAAAGCAGCCAAGAAGAGAAAGGTCAAGGCCACTCGTCCAAACAACAAGTTAATGGATAGCATTGAGTATTCAACTTTGAGGCAGGGTGATTGGTTTGAGGATGAGGAGCAGGATGAAGACATTGAAGACAAAAATTTATGGTGTACAACTCAGCTCTGTGTTTACAAGGATGTTTACCTCTCTATGTCAAAGCCAATTCGTCCTATGCAACCTTTCGACATGAATTTTCTCAACACCAAGGATGAATTTTTAGAGGCTGTGTATGTGACTAAACAGTTGGGACTGCATCACCTCATGTCTCTCCAATGTGATTACGACCCCACCATTCTTCTGCAGTTCTTTGCCACTCTTGTCATGAAGGGTGATGATCAACGCACCATGAAGTGGATGACTGGTAGTATCCAGTGTGAGGCAACCTTTTATGATTTTGCTAGGGTGCTGGGTTACCCCTTTGAGGGAGAGGACGTGCCTATGGGTCATCGCCTTCACTCTCCAGGAAGGCCTGACAAGAACAAGATGGCTGCTTTATATGGTCCCAAAGGCACTATTGGTATGATGAATGGCCTCCTTCCTATTTATGCTCAGTTGGTGCGCATCTTTAGGGATAACATTGATCCAAGTGGTGGAAACAATAATGCTGTTCGTGGTTCTCTTGTGGATCTTCTTTGTCTTGCTCATGAGTGCTTTCACAATGAAGACCCGAACAAGGATTTCAAAGTGGATGTGATGGATCATATCTTCAATGAGATGCATGATGCCATGGTTTCTCGGTACTCCATTCCCTATGCTCCTTTCATCATGATGCTTGTCAAGGATACCTTGAAGGAATATGACTTCAGTGAGGGCTGTGTGGAGCACCGCCCCAAGCGGCCATATGTCAAGAAGCCCGCTGCCCCTTCTACTTGTGCTGCCCCTGACACCTTTATGAGAGATGCTCGCCGGAGTGGTAGCCCTCGTAGGATGAACACCACTGACCCATCCATTGCTCCTGAAATTAAGAAGCTGAATTGGTTTCAACGCAAAATTTTGTGCATGAATGTGGACATTGGCAAGGAGCAGTACCAATCTTATCGCCGGGATCATGACAGGGCACACAAGCAGGATTTGATTCTTCATCATGTCTCGGGTTCTTCCTCTGCTCGTCCCAAAGCCACTACTCCTCTGTCATATCGTAAGTGGACTTCCTCACAGTCACAGGCTTCCTGGGTTGAGATGGAGAAGCTACTCTACAGTACTCCTGCTGCTGCTAGCTCACCACCTCCGGCTGATGACGACAACGCTGAATCTGATTCCGAGGAGTATGAGCAGTCCGACTGAGTTCTGGGCTCATTTTAGCATCGCTCTTTTCCCTTTTTGGCGTTTCGATGCCAAAGGGGGAGAAGTAGTTCTATTTAGGCTCTCCGATGGGATTTGCATGGGTCGGATACAAGCATATGCGTTTACCATTTCTTGAGAGCTTGTGTCCCTTTATGTTTTTGTTGAACTCCATTTGCTATTTGTGTGTTTGAACCATGTTGCTTATGTATTGTGAGAGACATATGGAATGTTATTCTATCTATGGATGAGACTATATTATATTGTGCATTGATATCATTTCTACAATCCTATGCACAAGGTATGATTTCCATCTCAAAATGGTCTCAACTCTTGTATTGATATGTCTTGTTTTTTATGCAAATGTGTTGTAGTTATCTTGTTTCAATATTACTTGTGAGTTGCTCCAAATCAACATGTTGTGCATTTGTATTCCAATGCAAACTACTTATATGCACACATCGAGGGGGAGCTTCTCAATCCTGTTATGAAACATGATGTTTTTTTTGTTTGGGCTCCATTGCAAATCCTAGTGTTCTCATCTAACACCAAAAAGGGGGAGATTGAAAGAACATTTCTTGATCCCTTGTTGGTTTTGTGTGTTAGGCAACAACACTAGTGATAATCTAATTATAAATCAAGTGGTGCAGGTTTTAGGTGATTAAATCTTATAAAGCATCGAATTCCAAAAAGATAAGTGAAAATAGCTTGCGAAGTTTTCTGGCCTATTCAGTGTGCAAGTCTCTGTCTAAACTGGAGATTTGCACCGGATATTTTATCTGGAGGCCGGAGAATTGAAATATCCGGTTTCTATTCAAGAATTTTCCTAAGGACCTTTTTCCAGAGAAGTGTGCAAGTCTCTGTCTAAACCGGAGATTTGAACCAGATATTTCGATCACATGGAGACCGGAGAATTGAATTATCCGGTTTCCCTTGAAGCTTTTTGTCTGAGGACCAATTTCCAGGAAAGTTGGCAAGGCTCTGTCTAAACCGGAATTTTGGGGCCGGAGTTTTCACCTTTGGGCCGGATATTCCGGGGGGGCGGATATTCCGCCCCTCACTTAAGCCGGATATTCCGGCCCCCTGTTTTCTGCCTCCGTTTTCAACGGCTACATTTTGGGGTGGGGTATAAATACCCCTCCACCTACCTCCAGCCAACTAGCTCGCCAAAATTGAAGACCTCATTATTGCAAGCTCAAGAATCACCAGATCTCTCAATCCCTCCACCCAAACTCGTTGATCTTTGGAGGATTGAAGGAGAAGGCCGGATCTACATCTTCACCAAGCCGATTTACATTTCCCCCTCATTCACTTGAGGGCCCCTTTGCTAGGGTTTCCATTGGGAAAACATATCTCCTTGTTGTACTCACTTGTTGTCTTTGTGACAGATTGTAGCCGTTCGGGAGCCCCAATCCAGTTGTGGGTTGTGCCCCAGATTGTTGTTGTAAAGGCTCCGGACTCCGCCTTGAAGGTTTCCGATAGTTGAAGGTGAACCAAACCTTTGTGGTGCGGTTCATCGGAGAAGAAGGTGAACCCTTTGTGGCTGTTGAGTTGACCTTTGTGGTAGCTCACACCTCTCCAACGAGACCTACTCCCCTAAAAAGGAGGAACTCGGGAATACATCCATGTCTCCGCGTGCTTTCACTTTGGTTACCTCTATCCTTGTTTATACCTTTTACTTAGTGTACCTTGCTTAGTTGCTAGTTTATCATATAGGTAAATTCACCATAGTTGCATATCTATAGAATTTATCTTGGTGTCAAGCCTAATTTGAAAAAGTACTAAAATTGGAGTAGCACCTATTCAACCCCCCCCCCCCTCTAGGTGTCATACGATCCTTTCAGTATTCGATATCTTTTTGATATTAATATATTCCTTTTATAAAACAAAGGGTCTATAGATATCTCATGATCTAGCATAACAAAGAATTATATATGATAAATCAACTCAGAAATAAGGATCCACCATCATGGTTACATAACGTTGTCCATAGTCATGTAGGTAGGGTAGCCACGCATGCAAAGAGATATGATAGAGCTACTACCACAAACCCATGGTCCACGGCGTGTGGATTACCCCTAATCATCGTGGAGATGATCAAGGAGTTGATCGGGAGTTCCACTTTGGATCTGCTCCGTCCATTAAACATCCGATGGACCAGTACGGTAGTTTTTAGGCTTTCACCGAACCATAGTTTTCACCTGATACTTCGCCTTATTCTTTTTAGTGAAAAAACGTTGTGACAAAAACCTTTCTCCTCGATCAATTAATTAATGCCTTTCTGCCCTGATCGGTGTACTTCAAATTCAAATGTTGCGGCACACGACCTAGCTATACGTATTCTCGCTTCTTTTTTCGTGTATGTGTAATGTGTGAGAGGGTGAGGGGTCGATGCATTGAGCCTATTCGTTTTGTCCTACGTAGTACGTACGTGTAGCTCGAGAGAAGCTAGGCACCCAACTACCCAAGCATGTCATGCGTGCGTGTATCTGCATGCGAACATATTAAATACTGTCATTCATTTATTTCTTCCCACCTACCTTCTCACCTCTATGACATGTGGATACAATCAGTTTGTGCCCCACACGTAAGTCAATGGTGGGTAATTTTGTGTTGAAAAGTGTAGTTCTGCTACCCACGCACCCATCTTTTTTAGTTTGTTTCTCAATTTTGTTACTGTTATATCTTTGAACCAAATGTTCGATTTATGATACTTTTTGATATTTGAGTTCCTGATGACGAGATCTTCAAAATAAGATGAATATTGGACACATTTTGAAAAAACTTAAATTTCGACAATGAAATTTCAGTAAAATTAGTTTTTCATATTTGATTTGTTTCACATCGATATGACATATATTCGAGTAATAATATAAGTTTCATGTAAATTTCACTAATGTTTTTATAACACCCCACATATTTCATCAAGCTTTCGTACATATAAAAATTTTCGGTCATGTTTTGAACATACCTAACATAAATCTATTGAAAATTGTATCTATTTTGAAAATTTATCTAAAATTCTTCTGTATGATGAAATATTGCGTAAATATGTGCGCAATCTGCATGGAATGTTTCTGAAATAACTAGAATTTCAGTGAAAAGTTTTGAAATTTCTGAAATTTTTCATAAAATAACAAATCGCCGGAAATAATAAGAAATTAACTACAAAACTGAACTTTCAGTGACAAAAATGTTGAGATTTCTGAACTTTTTCATAAAAATAACACATCACTGGAAAATAAGAAATTTAACTGGAAAACTGAAGTTTTGCATTTAAGTAAGAAATGAAAAGGTTAGATATGTTAAATTAATTTCATTGAATTTTGATTTTATTTTCAATATAATCTCACGGTCGAAATTTGAACATTTTCAAAATGTATACAATATTGATCTTGTTTTGAAGATCTCGACGTCAGGAACTCAAATATCAAAACACATAAAAAATCGGACACTCGATTTAAAAGATATGGCGAATACAGTTTTGGGAATAAAACTAAAAAGCATGGGTGAGTGGAAAAGTATGGGCAAGAATCTCACGGCAGGAGTGAGGAGAATGGATGGGATATTGCTCCAGACCCTAAACCCTTCTATACATTACTATACATTACCTAATAGCCACCCATAGTCACTGAACTTACATTGATAGCTAATTAGTCAATTAATTTTGAGGACCGCAAATGCTAACCTAACTTAATAAAATGAAACGACAAAATAAACTTCACCCTTCTTCAACTCTAGGTCTACGGTTCGTGCTTCGGATAATCATTGACTGTGCCTCTCGTCTGAGAGAACTTTTGGTGAATCCCCACTACGGATACAACAACTCTCTGGCTTTGTCGATGCAGAGCAGGTGCGGCATCGAGCTTGTCTCACGACATGCCATCGACTTCTACAGGTCAAAGACGATGTTCGTAATTTTAATTATTTTAGGGGTGTTCTTGTAAGGATCAGAATTAGTCAATATATGACTTATGGTCTTCCAAAAAATAATTTGGATTGTTTGGTGATTTGAGGACAAGAGGTATGACTTGAGCATCACATCACACGATCTTGCCATTCCTAATTGAGCCCATCACATTATCGACACGATTCTTGGAATGTGCAAGCGGAAGGAGGCAATGCATGTATTATTTGATGACTTTTGGAATTGTTACTACTACTAGAAGAGAATCATATCTTTCAGGAGTTGGTGTTTGGTGGTGTCAATTATGAGTAATGGAACACGTACATATCTATTTATCTTTTCGATGGATATGATAGATAGATCATACCTACATACAACCCGTGCATGGTCTCAATAACTAAATATTGGGAGGATATATGTTTCTTTCATATCATGATGCACGCTAAGCTTAGCTGCATTGGTGGAGATTTAATATGCATGGAACACCACAAGAAACAAACCAGCCTTGGATTGAACGGGTCGGTGAGGCAGCTACATGTGGCTACGTGAGGCTCGTTGTCACTTACTCGAAACACATCATCACTGGTTAATTAGTTAATCGGAGCTGTGACATAATCCGAAGAAACCATATATAATACTTTAATGGAGGTAAGATATATAGCTCAAATTTAAGACAAATCAACCAACATACTCCGAAGAATTTTTATTTCAGTCCTCGCCGGGATATATTTAACTAATGCGAGGACTAATAATAAACACCCAACTACCTCCATAGACCATAAGCAGCTAGTGAACGAATTGACGATGAAATTAGTTATTTATTTGTTGAGAAAAAGGAAGACGTTGATTAACAGTATAACCTCCGATCCATATTAATGGGCTCAACTTTATCTAGATATGGATGTATCTAGTTAAGTGTTTAAACTAGATGCATCCGTATCTAGACAAGACTAGATGCATCCGTATCTAGACAATGTAGAGACCATTAATATGGATCGGAGGGAGTAATAGGACGAAGATAGTGCAAGCTATGCTGAATTAACGGCCATTGCTGGCGCACGATCGACTTACGTACGTACTTAGTGGTTGCATTTGGTCCATGCACGACCATGGTCCATACATTAATCAAGATGGATGCAACGGAGATAGAGAGCAACGTCTCAACTCGATCATGCATGATGAGGTCGAATTCGCAATGGAAGAGAAGGCAAGCTAATCAAGGCATGGCATTGATTCGGTGATGGCGGCGGAGGAACCACCGGCAAAGAATTGCGTGAGGAGTAGTGTGTGGTGGGCCAGATACCAAGAAAACATACGTCTTGAGGAGTGAGTACAATCATGCCCTGCCCTGCCCTGCCCTGCAACGGCAATACTACCAGTCACTTGGTTGATTAATTAATACGGCTAGCTACTCCAGATCGACGTTGACGTCTACTGCTACGACTGCCTAGCTACTACTACCACCTAGTACCACTGTACTTGACCTGCACGTTTTTTTTTGGAATTCAACACCCTTATTTATTCATTATTAATTTGATAAGCTACACAAACTCCATCAGACGGAGATTGAAACCACACATGTCTGCCACTAGTAAGGTAAATAGAACTCCTCGCCAGATTGCGTGCATCGATGTTTGTCGTTCTTCCTTCATGAACAAACTCTGCATGATCAAACACTGTTGATCTTGCCCTTGATCTCCTGGATTACATGTCCATAGGAGCCCATACCATCACCTCTGATACATCGCACTGCGTTGCTGCAGTCAGATGCTACCCTGAAGCGACGTAGAAGAAGGTCCGCCGCCAACGAAAGTCCCTCTCTGCATGCCATTGCTTCCAGGGATTCAGAGTCCGTGATCCCTTCCACTACAACCGAAGAGGCACCCTGGAACTGCCCATCAGAACTTCGAGCTACCGTCGAAAATGCTGCAGTGTTCGAATTCTTTGAAATGGCAGCGTCCACATTGATTTTCGCCATGCCTCCCAGAGGTGGAATCCATGCTGGTCCTTGAGCCGTCCGTGATCACCGTGCAGCCGCCGTCGGAGCGACTAGCTCAAGGTCTGATAAGAACTTCTCGACGAAGCAATTTGTTGACAGCGGGCTCTGGTAGATTCCTTCATGAATTGCTTTCCGCCCCGCGTGCCACAAATCTCAAAGGGTCACCACTGTCCTCGTCAAATCAACATGCGATAATGTGTTGAACACTACCGCCAGCCATGCCTTGGCATCGGTCTCTTGTATTAGCGATCAAATCAGTTATTTCTTCTGGTGCCAACGCCCACACACAATGTGCCATGCTACCCTCCAAGAGAAAGTGTTTCCACGAGTCTGGAACTCCACAAATCGTGCATGCCCGTTGTGTCGCCATGTTCCTATGATGCAAAACATCCATAGTCGGAAGAGACTGTTTTGCAAGTCTCCAAAGAAATACCCGAATTTTAGATGGTACGTGTACGTATTGATACGATTTCAGCTTCTTTTTCTTTCTTTTGAGCGGAGTAGTACTTATTTTGTATTCTGTTTCGGCAATTCCTAGTTGACGAGCAGGTCGTCAACTAATGCGTTCCACACACCCCCGGCGTATGGGCCTGGCCCAGTTAGTTTAGTTCGGATTCTTTTGGTCTTTTTTTGCTTTTCTGTCTGTTTCTGTTTCTTTTCAATTTCCGTTTTTCCCTTTTTCTATTTTCTTTGTGTGTCTTTTTTCTTCTAATTTTTATTTATTTTCTTCTTTAATTTTTTTGTTTTACTTTTTACTTCATTTCTCTTCTACTTTTTTAATTTTTATTTTATGTTTTTCAAATTTAATAGTTTTTCCTTCAAATAAGATAAATATTTATAATATACTTTTAAAAGCGTTCTAAAATAGTTTATGATCAATTTTTTTAAATCGTTCAAAAATAGTTTCTGTACAAATACCTATTTTGTTCACTTTTGAAAAATCGTTCAAAAATAATTACTGTTCATAGATTTTTTTTATGTTCACTTTTAAAAATCGTTTAAAAATAATTTCCGTTCAAAGACAATTTCTGTTCACTTTTAAAAATCGTTCAAAAAATATTTTCGTTCGTCGGACTTTTCTGTTCACTTTTAAAATCGTTCAAAAATAGTTTATGTTCACCACTATTTTTCTGGTCATTTTTTAAAATCGTTCAAAAATAGTTTTCGTTCACCAGACTTTTCCGCTCACTTTTAAAATCGTTCAAAAATAGGTTTCGTTCACCGCCATTTTCTGTTCATTTTTTGAAAATCGTTCAAAAATAATTTCCGTTCATAGATTTTTTATGTTCACTTTTTAAAAATCGTTCAAAAATCATTTCTGTTCATAGAGTTTTTTTGGTTCTCTTTTTAAAATCGTTCAAATAGGTTTCGTTCACCGCCATTTTCTGTTCAATTTTCGAAAATCGTTCAAAAAAATCCGTTCATAGAGTTTTTTTCTTCACTTTTTAAAAATCGTTCAAAAATAATTTCCGTTCATAGATTTTTTCTGTTCACTTTTTAAAATCGTTCAAATAGGTTTCGTTCACCACATTTTGTGTTCATTTTTCGAAAATCGTTCAGAAAAAATTCCGTTCATAGAGTTTTTTGCTTCACTTTTTTAAAATCGTTCAAAAATAATTTCCGTTCATAGACATTTTAAGTTCACTTTTTAAAATCGTTCAAATAGGTTTTGTTCACCGCCATTTTCTGTTCATTTTTCTAAAATCGTTCAAAAAATTACATTCATAGAGTTTTTTTTGCTTCACATTTTAAAAATCGTTCAAAAATAATTTCCGTTCATAGACTTTTTTCTGTTCACTTTTGAAAATCGCTCAAATAGGTTTCGTTCACCTCCATTTTCTGTTCGTTTTTCGAAAATCGTTCAAAAATAATTTCCGTTCATAGAATTTTTTTTGGTTCACCTTTTAAAAATCATTCAAAAATAATTTCCATTCATAGCCTTTTTTTGTTCAGTTTTTTCATCCAAAAATCAATTTCGTTCACCAGCCCTTTTTGGTTCACTTTCAAAAAAAAATCAAAAATAGTTTTGTTCACCGTCATTTTCTGTTCATTTTAAAAATCGTTCAAAATAGCTTTTGTTCACCGGTCTTTTTTCACTTTTAAAATCATTCAAAAATAGTTTCCGTTCGCCGCCATGTTCTGTTCATTTTTAAAATCGTTTAAAAATACATTCGCCGCCATTTTCTGTTCACCTTTTAAACCGTTCAAACGTGGTAAATGTTCTAATTGAAAAAAGTTCAATTGAAATATATGTTAATATTTTTGAACAGCGCGGGACGGCGGCGGTGCATCGACCATTGCAGAGTTAACCGTGGCGAGCGGCGGCGACATAGGTAGGAGAAGACACGTGTAGTGAGCGGAGTGTAAACACGTTCAAAATCTGCTCATATATGACCATCGAAACGAAAAAATTACAACACAAAAGTTGTGCGAAACATTGAGATTAACATCGTCATCAAAGGATATCTCAAACGGTCAACCGAGTGTGACGAATTTCACAAAATCCGTCTAAAAAATTCCGAACATCGATTCGAAATTGAGAAATTACACTCGATGAAACTCGAAACTGAGCACGGGAATGGAACCTACACGTGGACGTGCATAATTTTCGTGTACATTATATTTTGAATTGAAATGTTTTTTGTGTAAATATATATCCATTTTTAAACGTGAAACATGCACTATTCTGAAGGAAAAAAACAGGAAGTAGAACCAGTAGCGAAGCAAAGGGTACAATCAGAAACAGGAAAAAAGTCAAAGACAATAAAAGCGGTACGAGAGAAACAGTTATATGCGCGAAGCCCAATATGAGCCGGCTCAATATCGAGCGGGGGTGTGCGGAGGCTACGCACCTCCGCACAGGTCGTGGACTAGGCGCTCCCTTCTGTTTCGGCTTCTTTAGGAGAGCCCAATGGCTCGACCTCGGCACTGAAGCCCACTCCAAAGTGTCCAGCCTAGTTTTGGGCCGTCCACCATTATCACGTTACGGCCTTCACTTCACTACGCATTGGATCGAGTCCACAACATCCCCGCAAAACAAAAAAGAACTCACGAGTTCCAATGTGCCTTCACATATCAGTTTCAATGTGCCTTCACATATCAGTTTCAATAAAATTGTGTTAATTTCTGATAACTCCTTCAAGTAATACGGTTCACATCATTTCGTGTTAAGTTAACAATTTTAACTTATTAAGTAGTGTCGTATTACTTGTTTATTTTTCTGGTTGATGGCCTCTTCAACATATAGCGGTTTCGTTTCGGTAGTATTGCTGTCTCGGTTCTTGTGGTGTTGCACTTTATGTAATGATTGTTATTTAGGAAAAAAAAATCTGTTAGTCGTTTGTAATTTGTTTTATGCTTGGTAGCCAGGCGGTGGTTGCAATTGTTCTACTGTTAGCTTCATTTCTCTATTTTTGCTGTTGTTGAAGTCGGATCTAACAAACTGTCTTTGTACGAATATCCATATAATAAAACAATGAACATCAAGATTCACAAATTATTTCCGTCATATTGACTTGTCTGCCTATTCGCAAATGCAAGTCAAGACTTTTGTAATGAAAATGTAAATAGCTGCGTGCAGTTTTTTTTAGAAGATAAGATACATGACATTTGGAAGTTGAAGACAACTGCATGAAAAACTAGCTTGAACCAACTGAACAGTCAAATAGGTGGCTCAATAGGTGTTTGGAAGCTTTAAACTAGTTTTATTTATTTCATTCAGTATTAATTATCTCCTCTAATCTTGCTAATATTAAACCCATAATGATGAATTTATTTGAATTTGCGAATAATTGCTCATTTTACCAAATTAGGAGAGTCCTACTGCAAGTGTGAAGTCCATTTGTATGACGGAAAACTAATCTGTGGTGTTCATTTTGGTTTTCACGCTAAATCTGTTGCGGATAATCTAAATCAGAAAACTGATGATCATGTCTGTGCTACACTTTATTAGTATGGTTGTAATTTTCATTTTTTTTTTCTTGGGTATGGCGTGGAATGAGCTCATAATTCTGGATAACTTGTCCCTTACTGAGCAGCTAAGAGTGTCATGTTCTTCATTTGTACATTATTCCTCAGTGTATATTGTTCCTAGAATATTCTTTAAGTTTGACAATATGTGTGGCGCTGTTTATATTTTCGTAATGTTCTACGGAAAATGTGTTTTTTCTTTCAAATTTAAGCTGCAAGTTTACTTAAATATCTTGTCGATGCCTCCTTCATATCTATTTTTCTTTTCGTTGGATTAATATCTGTTTAACTTGTTCGAATTCTGATGATTGAACAAACATGCATTGGTGGTGGACATGATGCAGGTGATGTTTTGCAGCATACATAAGATGATTGTCTGGTTAAATATGCTATTGTGATGTACTAATTAAGTAGGTATGCTTATCTTATGTATGTATGTTGAAATATCTGAACAATTTGTATTGCCTTCCTTTTTACTGCCATTTCTGAACTACCAAATTCCAAGAGAGGACTGTAAGATAAACATATACTCTTTGCTTGTCCTGTTCACCTGCATCTCGGATCTTTTCTCCAGTCCTTACTTCCTCATCCCTTCCTCAGCTGCTCTTCATCTCCTTCTTATGACTTTAACCACCGGCCTTCTCTTTTATTTGCTGATGTTCTATCCTATCTCTACTGGATGTGTGCACTTTACTTGCCCTCCTGTTCCATCTAGCTACCTTGCTTTCAGTTTACCTCCTCCTTTCGCAGTTCCTTCTGGCAATGTGGGTTGTTCAGTTCTCCCTCTAGCTCCTCAGAAGACAGGACCCTTCCTGTTTTTTTGCATATTTTAAGTGCTAGCATAATGAAATGCATCCTCTTTCTGTTCTTCATGGGTGTTTTTTTGTTATACCTATGTTACATGCCTCTGATTAGTTTTTCGTGGCTATGGGTCTATCAATCTTAGTGTGATTTATATGTTGTTGCGTCTTACGTCAGCAGTTCATTATATAATTGACAATGCACATTTTGTTTGGTCTAAATAGTATGATTTGTTGACAATCTCCACTTCTGGCCACACATTAGATGTCTAACACTTTATATTAAACAAACGGCAAAATGGTGTGACTGCAATCACCATGAATACTTCTTTCGTCAGTGATTCCAAATATTACTAACATATTAATACTATCATTAAAAGTTGTCAACGTATTATTTATGATGTTGTCAAATTCGATCATACCCCTCCTTGATTTGATGGTAGGATTTGATAAGCTAGGATGTTCAGTATTTTCTTCTATTGGAGTTGTTTGAACTACTACTAATCATATAAGCTTAACTTGAGAATGTGCTAACAATAAGAGTTGATGGTGTGGCAGTAGAAATCAACTGATATCATGTAGCTCTCCTCTGTTTTTAATGTTAGTTTTGGTCCAATTGTGCTGAGACAATCCAGTTATCGTCCTTTTGGTCCAATAATGCTGAGGCAATTCAGTTTATGAAGCAAATGTTTTGCAGTTTGAATCATACAAAAAATTGTGATACATAACCTCAATGACTTCTCCTGTAATGAATATTACAAGTTTGTTTGACTGATGAATTTGGTTGTGCTGCAGGTATCTAGGATTACATCTGGTGGCTGAGATGCGAAATGGATTGTGTGCTGTAGGTTCTTCCATTTTGTACGCTGTGCTCCATGCCTCCACCCAGAAATTGGCCCTCCGTTCGGGTCAATTGTGAAGTTTGCCTTGTAGGAATTAATCGCTTAATCTGTGAACTGACCATCTACTGTATTATCTAATTTCTGTAGACATTAGTCAACTGGCATGGGAGACACAGTAACTTGCTTGGATTAATGATTAGTGTTGACATTGTCTGTGACACACTGACTTGCTTGGATTAATGATCAGTATTGACACTGTCTGTTAATCTTCACCTCCTCCCAAGCAAGCACGTTAAGGCAGCTTGCTTGTGAGTTTTGCCGTGTGCGCCTCATTTCAGTTTTGCCGTGTACTTCTATTAGTGGTCAGGTCGAGATTTCAACTTCAAAATCTCTTATGTTTTGTCCCTTGATGTTCCATTATCAAATTTGTAGATGTGGTGTGGTTGCCGTTGTTTGGTGTATCCACATTAGGCAAAAATTTGTACTAAAGAAAACAGACAAGCATTGCTGTTGAATTTGCATCATGGTCACGCAGGTGCCTGAATTCCAGATATCCCATGTTTGTTTCCAGAATGCTACAATAGTTCTGTTGAGTTCTTTTTTACAGGAATACAACTTTATTGATCAGATAATACCAGCACGGTTTACAATCGTGGGGTAACCAGCTATAGCCTGCGTAACTTTTACGACTTAGAAGGCAATTAAACTACAACACCAGCTTGTTGCATCCCAGATGACTGGCCATAGTAGTAAAACCATTAATTGAGTGCTGTATCTTCACTTCTTCAGCCATACACGAGCAGAGGGGTATGGACAATGGACCAAGTTGTCATGTCGAGGAAGAGGCCCCTGTTCACCGTGCCACAGCACTGGTCGCTCCCAAGTAGTTTTCAGTTGAAAACGACGCACATCTGTTGATCTTCACATACCCATGCAACGGCTCTGACCATGGATGCATTCGTACTTCACAGCAAATTTGCCATACGTCTTGCCACAAACAGAAATAATTGGCATGAACCAAAGTATTGACAAGGTAGAACGTACAACACAAAAATGAAGGATTTGAATAAAGGTGATCAATATAATAGGGTAAAATATACAGACTGAAGTTAAGTTATAATTAGGAGAAGCTTGGTGGGATAGCCCATGGATTTTGAAGGAAGTTCTTGTCAGAATATCGCTACGGAGCAGAACTGCCGTGAGGGAGCGAACAGCTAAAGTGTAAGTCACGAATGCATACACCAATTCCCAACAAATACGGATATTTCAAAGACAAATGTTACTAGCACCCCATCTAGCACCTTCAGCAAAAGCAAAGTTTGGATTAACAGTTGCTGCTAAGCTACATAGGATCTTTCCATTGCATTCATTTAAAAACGATCTCCTACAAAACAAAATGGATAGCTACAAGTTATCTTGATTTGCACATGTATACTTGTTCGTAAAGCATGATAGCTCACCAGGGCAGATCCATTTATTGCTTTCATTTTCTGTTGAGGTTCCACAGATTCCTTCTGTAGCAACAGGCACAAAATACTCCGCTGATGCCTAAGAAACCTCACTACAGTACAGGTTCATCAACAAGGGTCGAATATAATTGAAAAACACCTGAAGCAGATTATGGTACTTGAAAATCAGAGGTAGTGCCTCTCGTTGACGGCTGATGCTTGGTAAACCTATACTGCAGATTATTGTACTTGATAAGTAGAAAGAAGAGCTCATTGATACTCTGAATGCACTTGATGAATGGCCTGATCTCACACTCCCTTAGCTCCAATTCATATCTTTCATGCGTTATAACACAGGAATTTTTTTGACTCATCCATCTTAAAAGACTGAAACATATCATGGTTTGGAACGGTACAGTGGATAGTACCTCTCCTCCATCATTAAACACCATCGCAGCACAGAGTTGCATCAGTACACACAGCCATTCGCCACTTATGCTAGGATGGACAACATGCCTAAGATGACAGTGTTCTAAGGCTTATAGCTCAACTGAAAGCAACAATTTTTTGTCTGAATTTTGTTGTTTACAGGATCATTTTTGAATCAACAGTTTTGCTGCCAAAATAAACATGTTATTTTGTGATTGGATACAGTTTCACATATGCAAGCACTGAATATTAGAGAGAAATGATAAAACTAATTCACACCATTTCCATTGGTTTATTTATGAAGATTGTTAATTATGCTTTAGTTTTTCAATATTAAACATTTTACAGAAAAGGTACGGTCAATTGAAGTGTTTAGAATCAATCTTTGAAGAAACCAGGGAAAGCAATCAAAAGGCACAAATAAGCATACACCAAATAGAAATATATTTTTCGAGCATAATCTGAAGTTCTCAACATTGAGCTGCAATTTTAATACTAAGTGACATATAAGGGAACCAAAAAGACAATGAATTGAAAAAAGGAACATGCTAGACAAAAATAGGCATGAAAGCAGATCACAGCAATGCAGGATAGTACTTTTGCTTTGTGGTTCTCTGGGTCCTGGTTTCGACAGAAATTTGGTCCACCCACATCCAATTTCCATCATCTTAAGCAGAAGTGGAAACAGCAAATATATTCCTGGACTTCTTATTTATAGGTCACAGATTGCAGGTGATGCTTTCTTCTCTACCGAATGAGACATAAACTCATCGGGGTTCAGGAATCAATATCAGACAACAAACATCCAAACATCCAGTTAGGCAAAGAACACTGAAACATGATTTGCCAGCTGCTTACTACGGGGTGGAAACTTTGTTGCGATATATATAGTCACCAATTCTGACAGCCTGTTCTTGGTTCATGCAAATCTAAAATTAGTCGGCATTTCCCCTCTACAAGCAGCATCATAGTCTTCAGCGAGGTACGGCGCAGCTTCCTTGTGAGGGCATATGAACTTCTCCACAAACACCTTGTCGGTCAACTTCAAAACTGTATCATGGTTCCAGTCACTATCTAGCAATCCATTTGCCTTAAGAAACTTGAGAACATAGTACCGAGGCTTGAGCCGCGCTCCAGGCTAAGATTGAGAAATATCGGGCGACATGCAATGTAGGCCGGTTCCAGCCCCATCTGAGAGACAAGGAACTCAGACTTCCTCTGCAGCGTCTCCTTAGACTTGCTGAGCACCATTGGAGCCTTACGAACAGCAAAGCGCACCTCAGCATCTGACCACTTGAACGTGTTCTTCAAGTGCTCCATTCTGGCGTCCACCTTCTCCTTGCTGATAAACAGAACAGCATTTAGCGCGTGCCTGAACATCGCCGATCCACGGGGCACACCGAGACCTTCGACGCAGGCCACCATCGCGTGGAGCCTCTCTGGGTTGGAGCTGAGCAGCCGTGGGACGGCGGCGCACAGCTTGGCGATATCTGGAGCACCTAGCCCACACTCCCGCAGTAACATGGCATTAGGCTTGATCACCCTCTCTGGGCTGGCGCTGAGAAGGTAGTAGTTCTTGCTAAACACCTGAAGGAGGTTCTCCAAGGAGTCGAAGAGGGGCAGGCAGTGTTGCAGCTTGGGGACGAAGGACCTGCGACGGAAGCCGCCGCGGGAGAGCAGGACGAGGCGCGCGATCTCAGGGATGGAAAGGCCGAGGCCGGCGAGCCCGGCGACGACGGGCGACAGGGTCCTCTCGACGCCGGCGCAGAGGAGCTGCGGGTCGCTGGCGACGAGGGAGGCGACGTCGGCGCCGGAGAGGCCGAGGCCGGCGAGGAAGGCGAGGACCGCATCGGGTTTGGCGGGCGACTTGAGGTGGGAGAGCTTGGCGGAGGCCTTGAGGGCCTGCGCTCGGGTGAGGCCGCAGGTGTTGACGAGGTAGTCGTCAACGGCGAATCGAGGGCTTGGGGAAACGGCGGCGGGCGCGGCGGCGGAGAGGAGGCGGTGGAGATTGGGGGAAGGAGAAGAGAGGAGATGGGTGAGGATGCGGCTCCGGAGGCGGAGCATGTCGCACGCGGCGGCGGCGGCGAGAGGAAGTGGGGACGGTCGCCGACGGCTGTTGCTGCGTGGTCTTGTTCGAACAGAGCACTTGTCAACAGGCCAGGAAGGAATTCAACAAGCCCAACTTGTGAGTTCAGTGGGCCTCCAAATCTTCCCACAAGATGGATACTTTACGAATCAATCTCAAAAAACAAAAACTACTTTAGGAATCAGAGAGATGAACAGCCTCCGCCGCCGCCCCTTCTCCCTGTCGGCAGGCTCGCCGCTGGACGACGACGACCTGCTCGCCGATATCCTCCTCCGCCTCCACCGCAGCCCTCCTCCCTCCCCCGCGCCGCCGCAGTCTGCCAGCGATGGCCTCCTTGTCTCCGACCCTCGATTCCTCCGCCAATTCCTCATCCACCACCGCCGAAAGCCTCCACTCCTCAGGTTATTCATGGAGCACATTCTACCTTGCCTCGATATCCCCTTCGAACCAATTCTGGATCCCCCAATGGTGCCCCAGTCAGTAGCTTCTCTTCGCACCCCGACGACGGTGCCTACTTGAGACTCCTCAATTGCCGCCATGGCCTCCTACTCATCTTGCTCCCCAAGCGTAGCAAGGTCCTGGTTTGGGACCCCTTCATCGGCGACCAGCACCGCATTGCCCTTCCCCCGGGGTTCGAAATAGTGTTTTTTTTTAAACAAGGCAAAAGCTTTGCCTTTTATATTAATATAGGAGAAGCAACCATGATACGGCCGAAGCCAAAAGAAAAAGAGTCACACAGATCGGGGCCTACTAAACAATAGAAAAGTATCCCCATGAGGATCTAGATCATTCTACTCTGTTCAGTCTCTCGGAAAGATAAATCGTCATTTCTTCAAAATGCGACTAGGTGGCGCGGTCGGGGAACAGGAAGCAGATCAGGCGGAGACGTCCAGCGCCGCTGGAGGCGGGAAGTCGCATCCCCCTGGGCCAGCAAGGCCAATCAAAGCTTCATCGACTGCCGGCATGGACAGCAATTTCAGCCTGAAGAGGGTATTCAACCCATCGATTGCCGAAGCAGAGAACGAGACTTGCAGGTGTTCGCGAATTCTTTCTAGTCTTCACCAGGGGCATATCGAAATAGTGTTGACTTATTCTCGGATGAACGGAGCTTTTCTTCGCACTGCCGGAGATGTCCACCAATTCCAAATGGTCCTGATAGGCACATACGAAGAGCAACAACATACGCGAATCACTGCTCGTGTTTACTCCTCAGAGACCAGCCTATGGAGTAACCTCGTCTTAACGAGCTTGCCCTCTGACACCATTATTGATAGGGCCATGCCTTGTGTCATGGTTGGGAATTCTCTTTACTGGTTGCTTTCTAACAAGTCAGTTGGAATCCTCGAGTTTAATTTGGATAGGCAGAGCTTCACTATGATACTTGTGCCAGTGGACATCTATGCCAATAATAATGGTTTCCACTTCACGGTTATGAGGGCGGAGGGTGGCGGTCTTGGTTTTCTATTTCTGTCAGGCTTTGATGCCCACTTATGGAGCATGAAGAAAGATCCTGATGGTGTTGTTTCATGGGTACTTAGAAGAACCATTAAACTGGACAAGCTACTTTCCCTCAAACCAGAGAGAGATACAGTGCCACCCCTAATGATACTAGGGTTTGCTGAGCACAATAATGTGCTATTTCTAGAGACACCTATCGGATTTTTCATGGTTCAGCTTGAGGCTATGGAGTTCAAGAAACTCTATCCAGTCAACTCTATGTCTATGTATCATCCATTTGAAAGTGTCTATATTGCAGGTAATACACTCTGAGTAAAGCAAAAGAAAAGTTGATGGAACATGTTCACGTCGTTTCGTCTAAATTCGATTAGTGCCATGTCAGTTATTCCTTTTGCTGCTTGATGATCTTTTCCTCATATAGTGGCATTGTTCTGTAGTGTTCTGTGTCCCTCTGTGGTGGTATTTTTTGTATTTGTTCTGATAGAAAAATATTTATTAGCGGTATCTAGTTTAGTTTATGAGTTATGACACTAGTTCTTCCTTGGTCGTTGTATCTATGACTGAAAAAAATACGTAGCTATGTTGTTTCTCATGTTCTCACAGTAATGTTGTTGTTATTATCATTATTGGACTATGTGGTTTAAGTCTATTGAACTCTCTCATCGGTTAGTATATGAATATCCATACATAAAACAATATTAGCAAATTCTTCGTGTAACAGTTGAACCATATTTCTTTGTTGCCTATTCACATGTGCAAGAAATGTATAATGCTAGTCTATTGCGTAGCTGTTGTGCAGTTTTTTTCTTAATAGGAGATACATAACAGTTGTAAGTTGAATGCAGTTGCATAAAAACTTAGCTGTCCTCTGTTTTTAATGTTAGTTTTGGTCTAATAATGCCGAGACAATTCAGTTTTGGTCTTTTTGGTACAATAATGCTGAGATAATTCAGTTTATGAAACTAATGTTGTAAAGTTTGGGCCATACAAAAAATTGTGATACATAACCTTAATGACTTCTCTAATGACTATTACAAATTGGCTTGACTGATGAATTTCGGTGTGCTGCAGGTATCTAGGATTACATCCCGTGGCTGAGATGCGATAATGGGTTGTGTGCTCCACCCGGAAATTGGTCCTCAGTGTGGTCAATTGTGAAGTTTGCCTTGTAGGAATTAATCGCTTAATTTGCGAAGTGACCATCTTCTGTATTATCTAATTTCTGTGGACATTAGTCAACTGGCATGGAAGGCACAGTGCCTTGCTTGGATTAATGGTAGTGTTGACACTATCTGTTAATTTTCACGACAATGGGTTTGTGTGCTCCACCCAGAAATTGGTCCTCCGTGCGGGTCAGTTGTGAAGGATGCCTTGTAGGAATTAATCGCTTAATTTGCGAAGTTACCATCTACTGTATTATCTAATTTCTGTAGACATTAGTCAACTGGCATGTAAGACACAGTGACTTGCTTGGATTAATGGTAGTGTTGACACTATCTGTTAATTTTCAGTTGCTCCTTCCAAGCAAGGACGTTGAGGCAGCTCATTTCAGTACTGTTTACTTACGCGTGCTGTGTCAGGTCGAAATTTCAACTTCAAAATCTCTTAAGTTTCTTCCTTGATGTCATCAAATTCATGGATGTGGTGTTTGTGCTCTATCCATGATAGGCAAGAATTTGTACTTTTTGGACCGAAAACAGCGATAGCATTGCTTTTTTGAATTTGCATCATGCTCATGCAGTTGCCTGAATTCCAGATATGTTTGTTACCAGAATGCTAGTTCTGTTGAGTTCTTTTTTTACAGGAATACGACTTTATTCATCAGATAATAGCAGCATATAGTTTAAAATCATGGTTGAAATAAAGCCACACACAGGCCATACACAAGCAGAGTGCACATTTGGTATAGACGAAGTTGCCATGCCGAGGAAGATGCTCCGTTAATCGTGTTGCTCCCGAGTAGTTTTCAGCCGAAACGGCGTACATGCGTTGATCTATACATACCCACATGTAATAGCTTTGACAATGGATGCAGGTGTTTGCCTACCTTCACCACGGAATTGCCATACATGTTGCCACAAACAGAAAAAATTGGGATGGAATCAAATTATTCACAAGGTAGAACGTACAGCGCAGAAATGAAAGATTCAAATAAAGGTGATCCAGAGATTAGGGCTACAATTTATTACGGAATGAAGCTATAATTAGGAGAAACATGGTGAAATAACCCATGTATTTTGAAGGAAGTTTTTACCAGAATATCGGAATTGAGCAGAACTAGTCTTCTAGAGCCTATGGCTGTGAGGAAGCGAACAGTTAAGAAGTGTAAGTTATGAACGCATAAACCAATCCAGTAAGCACGGGTATTTCAGAAACAAAAGTGCAAGTTATGAACGCATCCCATCTAGTACCTTCAGCAAAGGCAAAGTATATGGATTAGCAGTCGCTGCTAACCTTTTAAAACAATCTCCTAGCATAAAGAAAAACATATGCTAATATTTCCACCTTTATCACCATACCTCTTGCAATACCTAAAGTAGATATAGCAAACTTATCCGAAGGAAAAATACCTACAGAAGGGTACATATATTATGTGCATATGAAACCTAACATACTTGAAGCAAAATAGTAGTAACCGGAATTATTTACAGGGCCACCACAACATGACTATAGCATACACCAAGCTGAAATCATGCATGCCAGAAAAATGCAAAAAAAAATGCAATAAATTTCTGAATATATCTCTTCCTTTTCACAATCCGAACAATGAATGATATCAAAGTTTTCTTCCAAGTTATAGTTGTTGCTGCTGCTAAATACACAAGAGATTTCTGGTGAGTGCAAATAGTAACACCTTTAACTTTTTTGAATTAAATATGAAGTACACATGAAAGCATCGTATGAGATGAAAAGAAAGGATGCTTATTCCCCCTTTTTTTTTCCTTTTCACACAGTAACCAGAGACAAATAATCTTCAACCAACCAAACAAAAGAACCACAAAGCAAAGAAAAATAATCAAAGCTCAGTGATCAGGCTATCCTAGTCAATTCAACAAAACTAACGTGTTAATCAAGTAACTGCTCAGCTCTTAAAGTAGAAGACAGATATAGAACTAAAGACTGCCATATGATAATTTTAACAAAACAAAATGGATAGCTACAAATTATCTTGATTTGTACCTGCATACTTGTTCAAAAAGCATCAACGCTCACCAGGGCAGATCCATTTATTACTTCCATTTTTTGTGTTCTCAGTTGTGTCCGGTGGAAACAAATATACAGCTAGGAGGTTCCACAGTTTCCTTCTGCAGCAGCATGTAGAAAAATATTCTGCTGATGCCTAACAAACCTACGTACACTGCAGTATAGGTTCATCAACAAAGGTCAAATATAATTGAAAAACACCTGAAGCAGATTATGGTACTTGAATATCAGAGGCAGTGCCTCTCATTGGCGGCTGATGCTTGACAAACCTATACTGCAGGATAGGCCCTAGCCCAATATAGGAGTAGTTGAAAAAAATACTTAAGTAGATTATTATACTTGATAAGTACAAAGAATAGCTCACTGATACTCTCAAAATATACATGTAGTTTTGTGACTGGATACAGCTTCAGATATGCAGCACTGAATATTAGAGAGAAATGATAAAACAAATTCATGCCATCTCCATTGGTTTATTTCTGAAGATAAAGGACATATGTGAGTGAAAAGGCCAATTCATTTGTTAATCATGCTTTATTTTTCAACATTTAAACATTTCACAAAAAGTACGGTCAACTACAGGATTTAGAATCAATTTTGGAAGAACACATGGAAAGAAATCAAAGGACAAAAAATAAGCATACACCCAATAGAAATATATTTTCTGAGCATAATCGAAACACTGAACTGCAATTTTAATACTAAGAGACATATGATGGAACAAAAAAGACGACGAACTGAAAAAGGAACATGCTAGACAAAAATGGGCATGAAGGCAGATCACAGCAATGCAGGATAGCGCTTTCTGGTTCTCCAGGTCCTGGTTTCAACAGAAACCTTGGGCCATCCACACATTCAATTTCAATTATCTTAAACAGCAGTAGGAAACACAAATGTATCCCTAGACTTGTAATCTTCAGAGATTGCAGCCGATGCTTTCTTCTCTACCGAATGTGACATACACAGTCAACAATTCTCATAGCCTGTTCTTGGTTCATGCAAATCAAAAATTAGTCGGCGCTTCCCCTCTGCAAGCAGCAGCATAGTCTTCAGCGAGGTTTGGCGCAGCTTCCTTGTGAGGGCTTATGAACTTCTCCACAAATACCTTGTCGTTGTCCTTGAAAATCGTACAGTAGCTGCAGTTGCTATCTAGCAATCCATTTGCCTTAAGAAACCTTAGAACATAGTATCGAGGCCTGAGCCGGCCCTCCAGGCTAAGACAGAGAATTACAGGCCGACCTGCGATGTACCCCGGTTCCAACCCTACCTCAGAGAGAAGGAACTCAGACTTTCTCTGCAGCATCTCCTTAGACTTGGTGAGCATCATTGGAGCGTTGCGAAAAGCAAGACGCAGCTCGGCATCTGACCACCTCAACGTGTTCTTCAAGTGTTCCATTTTGGCGTCGATCTTCTCCTTGCTGAAAAATTGAACAGCATGTAGTGCGTGCCTGAACATCCCCGATCCACGGCGCACACCAAGATCTTCGACGCACGCCACCATCTCCTGGAGCTTCTCTGGGTTGGAGCTGAGCAGCCGTGGGACGGCGACGCACAACTTGGCAACATCAGAAGCACCTAGCCCGCACTCCCGCAGTAACACGGCATTAGGTTTGATCACCCTCTCTGTGCTGGCGCCGAGAAGGTACGAGTTCTTTCTAAGCACCCGAAGGAGGTTCTCGAAGGAGTCGAAGAGGGGCAGACAGTAGTGCAGGTTGGAGACGACGGACCTGCGACGGACGTTGCCGCGGGCAAGCGTGACGAGGCGCGCGATATCAGGGCGAGACAGGCCGAGGCCTGTGAGCCCGGCGACGATGGGCGACAGGGTCCTCTCGACGCCGGCGCAGAGGAGCTGCGGGTCGCTGGCGACGAGGGAGGCGACGTCGGCGTCGGAGAGGCCGAGGCCGGCGAGGAAGGCGAGGACGGCATCGGGTTTGGCGGGCGACTTGAGGTGGGAGAGCTTGGCGGCGGCCTTGAGGGCCTGCGCTTGGGTGAGGCCGCAGGTGTTGACGAGGTAGTCGTCGACGGCGAATCGAGGGCTTGAGGAAACAGCGGCGGGCGCGGCGGCGGAGAGGAGGCGGTGGAGACGGGAGGCGGGAGAAGAGAGGAGATGGGTGAGGACGCAGCTCCGGAGGCGGAGCATGTCGCACGCGGCGGCGGCGGCGGCGGCGAGTGGAAAGTGGGGACGGTCGCCGCCGGCTGTTGGTCCGTGCTCTGGAAGCAGACCAGCGACGCAGCTCCGCGAAGCCCAGGAAGGAATTCCACGAGCTCCAAAATGGGCCTCCAATGGGCCCAACTTGTCTTCTCACTACGGCCTGCGCTGCACTTCGCTTTACTCCACCAGATCCCGCATCAGAGAGAATGAGAGATGAGCAGCCTTCCAAGCAAGCACGTTGAGGCAGATCATTTCAGTATTGTTTACTTACGCCCGGTGCTGTGTCAGGTCGAGATTTCACCTTTAAAATCTCTTATGCTTATTCCCTTGATGTTCCTTTATCAAATTCATGGACGCGGTGTTTGTGTTGTGTCCATATTAGGCAAGAATTTGTACTTCAAACGAAAACAGAGATAGCATTGCATTTCAATTTGTATCATGATCATGTAGTTGCCTGAATTCCAGATATCCCATGTTTGTAACCAGAATGCTAGTTCTGTTGAGTTTTTTTTACAGGAATACGACTTTATTCATCAGATAATATCACCATATAGTTTACAATCATGGTTGGAATAAAGTCTGGTGCACACACATTAATTAAGTTGTATAGCTTCAGCCATACACCAGCAAAGTGCACATGAGGTATGGACCAAGTTGCCATGCCGAGGAAGAGGCCTTGTTCATCGCATGCCATGACACTCGTTGCTCCCGAGTAGTTCCAGCCGACGGCGTATACATACGTCGATATGAAGTTCTGAACATACACACATGTAATAGCTTTGACTATGGATGCATTTGTTTGCTTACCTTCGCCGCTAAATTGCCATGCATCTTGCCACAAACAGAATGAATTGAGATGGAATCAAATTATTGACAAGGTAGAACTTACAGCACAAAAATGAAGGATTCAAATAAAGGTGATCCAGAGAATAGGGCTACAAATTACGAAATTAAAATAAGCTATAATGAGGAGAAGCATGGTGAGATAACCCATGTATTTTGAAGGAAGTTTTTACCAGAATATCGGAACTGAGCAGAACTACCATCTTCTAGAGCCTATGGCTGACAATGAGGAAGCGAACAGCTAAAAGTGTAAGTTATGAACGCATAAACCAATTCAGTAAACACGGCTATTTTCAGAAACAGAAGCATAGATTATGAACGCATGCCATCTAGTACCTTCAGCAAAACCAAACTATATGGATTAGGCGTTGCTGCTAACCTTTTTTAAAAGGTCTCCTATTTCCACCTTTATCACCATGTCTGCTTGCAATGTCTAAAGTAGAAATAGCAAACTTATCATAAGGAAAAATACTTACAGAAGGGTATATATATTATGTGCATATGACACCTAAGATACTTGAAGCGAAACAGTAGTAACACAAACTATTTACAGGCCACCACAACATGACTATAGCATATGACAAGCTGAAATCATGCATGCCAGAAAAATGCAAAAATAACAACAACAAATTTCTGAATATTTCTCTTTTTTTTCACAACCGGAAGGATGAAAGGTGTCAACGTTTTTTTCCAAGTTATAGCTGTTGCTGCTGCTTGCAAATACACAAGAGATTTCAGGTGAGTGCATATATGTAACACCTTTAACTTTTTTGAATGAAATATGTAGTACACAAGAAAGCATTGTATGAGATGAAAAGAAAGGATGCTGATTTTTCCTTTTTCTTTTTACACAGTAAACAGAGAAAAATATATTATTCTTCAACCAACCAAACAAAAGAACCAGAAAGCAAAGAAAAATAATCAAAGCTCACTGATTAGGCTATCCTATTCAATTCAATAAAACTAATGTGTTAGACTAGTATCTGCTCAGCACTTAAGTACATGACAGATATAGAACTAAAGACCACCATATGGTAATTTTAACAAAACAAAATGGATAGCTACAATTTATCTTGATTTGTACGTGTATACTTGTTCGAAAAGCATCATAGCTCACCAGGGAAGATCCATCATTGCTTTCATTATTCTGTTCTCAGTCATGCCAGGTAGAAACAAATATACAGCTAGGAGATTCCACAGATTCCTTCTGAAACCTACACTGCAGTATAGGTTCATCCCCAAAGGTCAAATATAATTGAGAATACCTGAAGCAGATTATAGTACTTGAAAATCAGAGGCAGTGCCTCTCAATGACGGCTGATGCTTGACAAACCTATACTTCAGTCGTTGAAAAAAAGTAGCACAACATAGGAGTAGTTGAACCTGAACCAGATAATTCTACATTTGTACAACTTGATCGGTACAAAGAATAGCTCAGTGATAATCTCAATGCACTTGCTGAATCGCCTGATCTCACACTCTCTTAGGTCCAATACATATATTCCATGCGTCATTAAACACCATCACAGCAAAGAGTTGCAACAGCAAACACACCCATTCGTGACATACGCTAGGATGGACAACAGGACTAAGGTGCCAGTGTTGTACAAATGCTTATGGCTCAATTCATTTGTTAATCATGTTTTTGTTTTTCAGTACGATCAACTACAGGATTTATAATCAATCTTCGAAGAATACAGGGAAAGAAATCAAGCAAAAAAATAGCATACACCCTTAGAAATATATTTTCTGAGCATAACCTAAACATTAAAAATAGTTTCATCTTTTCTGATTCAAAACTATGAATTGAAAAAGGCACATGCTAGACAAAAATAAGCATGAAAGCAGATCACAGCGATGCAGGATAGAACTTTTGCTTTCTGGTTCTCTTGGTCGTGGTCTCGACAGAAATTTGGTCCACCCACATCCAATTTCCATCATCTTAAACAGAAGTGGGAACCGCAAATATATTCCTGGACTTCTTATAGGTCACAGACTGCAGATGATGCTTTCTTCTCTACCGACTGAGGCATAAACTCATCAGGGTTCAGGAATCAGTATCAGACAACAAACATCCAGTTAGGCAAAGAACACTGAAACAGGATTTGCCAGCTTACTACAGGGTGGAAACTTTGTTTCGATATACATAGTTACCAATTCTGACACCCTGTTCTTGGTTCATGCAAATCTAAAATTAGTCGGCAATTCCCCTCTACAAGCAGCATGATAGTCTTCAGCGAGGTACGGTGCAGCTTCCTTGTAAGGGCATATGAACTTCTCCACAAATACCTTGTCGGTCAACTTTAAAACTGTATCGTGGTTCCAGTCACGATCTAGCAATCCATTTGCCTTAAGAAACTTGAGAACATAGTACCGAGGCCTGAGCCGGCCCTCCAGGCTAAGACAGAGAATTACCGGCCGACCTGCGATGTACGACGATTCCAACCCTACCTCAGAGAGAAGGAACTCAGACTTTCTCTGCAGCATCTCCTTAGACTTGGTCAGCATCATTGGAGCGTTGCGAAAAGCAAGACGCAGCTCGGCATCTGACCACCTCAACGTGTTCTTCAAGTGCTCCATTTTGGCGTCGATCTTCTCCTTTCTGAAAAATTGAACAGCATGTAGTGCGTGCCTGAACATCCCCGATTCACGGGGCACACCCAGACCTTCGACGCACGCCACCATCGCACGGACCCTCTCTGGGTTGGTGCTGAGCAGCCATGGCACGGCGACGCACAGCTTGGCAATATCTGGAGCACTTAGCCCACACTCCCGCAGTAACACGGCATTGGGCTTGATCACCTTGTCTAGATTGCACTCGAGAAGGTAGGAGGTGCGCCTGAGTATCCGAAAGAGGGTGTCGAAGGAGCCGAAGAGGGGCAGGAAGTAGTACAGCTTGGGGACGAGTGAGCTACTACGGAAGCTGCGGCGGGCAAGCGGGACGAGGCGCGCGATCTCAGGGCTGGACAGGCCGAGGCCGACGAGTCCGGCGACGACGGGCGACAGGGTCCTCTCGACGCCGGCGCAGAGGAGCTGCGGGTCGCTGGCGACGAGGGAGGCGACGTCGGCGCCGGAGAGGCCGAGGCCGGCGAGGAAGGAGAGGACGGCGTCGGGTTTGGCGGGCGACTTGAGGTGGGAGAGCTTGGCGGAGGCCTTGAGGGCCTGCGCTTGGGTGAGGCCGCAGGTGTTGACGAGGTAGTCGTCGAGCGCGAATCGAGGGCTTGAGGAAACAGCGGCGGGCGCGGCGGCGGATAGGAGGCGGTGGAGAGTGGGGCGGGGGAAGAGAGGAGATGGGTGAGGATGCAGCTTCGGAGGCGGAGCATGTCGCACGCGGCGGCGGCGGCGGCGAGAGGAAAGTGGGGTGGGGACGTTCGCCGGCGGCTGTTGGTTCGAACAGAGCAGCGACGCACCGCATTTGTGAACAGGCCCAGGAAGGAATTCCACGAGCCCAACTTGTGAGCTCAGTGGGCCTCCAAATCTTCTCACTAGACAGCCACATCCCGCATCACTCTTTGCGCAAAAAAAATATCCCGCATCAGAGAGATGAGCAGCCTCCGCCGCCGCCCCTGCTCGCCGCCGGCTCGTTCGCCGCTGGACGACGACAACCTTCTCGCCGAGATCCTCCTACGCATCCCACCGCAGCCCTCCTCCCTCCCCCGCGCCTCCGCGGTCTGCCAGCGATGGCGCCTCCTCGTCTCCGACCCTCGATTCCTCCGCCGATTCCGCATCCACCACCGCCGTAAGCCTCCGCTCCTCGGGTTCTTCGTGGAGGACGCTCTACCTAACCTCGATCTCCCATTCGAACCGACTCTGGATCCCCCCAACCGTGCCCCAGTCAGGAGCTTCTCTTCGCACCCCGACGACGGTGCCTTCTTGAGGCTCCTCAACTGCCGCCATGGCCTCGTGCTCATCCTCCTCCCGAAGCCTAGCCAGCTCCTGGTTTGGGACCCCGTCATCGGCAACCAGCACAGCATCGCTGTTCCCCCGGGGTTTGAAAATACGGGGGCAGCTCCGAGGAACGGAGCGGTGCTTCGCGTTGCTGGAGATGTCCACCACTTCCAAGTGATCCTGATAGGCACATACCAAGAACGGCATACCCGAGTCGTCGCTCGCGTTTACTCCTCGGAGACCGGCCTATGGAGTAACCTCGTCTTAACCACCTTGCCCTCTGACACCGTTATTGACAGAGCCATGTGTTGTGTCATGGTTGGGAATTCTCTTTACTGGTTGCTTTCTGAGAAGTCCGCTGGAATCCTCGAGTTTGATTTGGATAGGCAGAACCTAACTGTGATACATGTGCCAGTGGACAACCATGATTTCCGCTTCACAGTTATGAGGGCGGAGAGTGGTGGTCTTGGTTTCCTATGTCTGTCAGGCGTTGATGCCCAATTATGGAACATGAAGAAAGATCCTGATGGTGTTGTTTCATGGGTACTTCGAAGAACTATTGATCTGGACAAGTTACTTTCCCTCAGACCAGAGAGAGATGTAGTGCCGGCCCTAATGATACTAGGGTTTGCTGAGCACAATAACGTGCTATTTCTAGAGACACCTATCGGAGTTTTCATGGTTCAACTTGAGTCTATGCAGTTCAAGAAACTCTCCCAAACCAACTTTATGTGTGTGTATCATCCATTTGAAAGTGTCTACATTGCAGGTAATAACATGCCTTTACACTCTTGGTATATCAAAAGAAAAGTTACTTCTTGATTATTCGATAATTGGTTGATGGAAAATGTGTTCACGTTGTTTCGTCTGAATTTGATTCGTGCCATGTCAGTTATTCCTTTTGCTGCTTGATGATCTTTTCCTCATATAGTGGCATTCTTTGTTCGCAAGTCGTCGAGTCGGCTCGAGCTCGAAGAGTTGAGTCGACATGTCGACATGTCGCCGCTTAGGCGACAACTGGGCGTTGGGCGTAATAATAATAATAAATAAATAATATGATAGGAAAATGAAATTATGCATCATATGACTGCAAATTTGGAGATTTAGGAACATAAATAACAACTAGCAGTACCATACGTTCAACAACATAAGGTTCAGAAGTTTGAAGCACAAAATTAAAACACATAGTTTCAACACAAACTAGGTGATATAGCACCAGCAAACACAAACAGGAAATTAACCAAGTTCAAATCCCCGCAAGCTAGTTTCAAACAGCCAAACCCAAGCACTGAAACAACAGCAAGGCCACGACGATTCACAGGACAGCAAACCAAGGCCAAGCACTCCTACACATCATCTTCAGCGGGGGCGGAGGGAGAGGGAGGAGCAGAGCTGCAGCGGGGCGGAGGGAGAGGGAGGCGGAGGAGAGAAGCAGAGGAAGGAGGCTTACCGCAGGACGGAGTTGGAGCCGACGAAGAAGCTTGGCGGCGCGTCGTCGGTGAAGCTTGGTGGCGGCGGCCGCTTCTGCTCCCGCTCGATTCGCTTCTGCAGGGGTCGATTCCTCTCTCTCCCGCTCGATTCGCTTCTAATATGGTCGATTCCCGCCCGCTCCAGCTCGATTTGCTTTACCGTGCGCGCCAATTTCCCGGATTCCCCCAAAATTTCCCGCCAGTTGACTTGGGCGAGCGCCCGAACCAACCCAATCGACGCCCAGGCGAGCGGGGCGACGACTTTTTTCCCTGGGCGTCGCTCCCAGTCGTCGGCTCCAGTGCGACTGGACGACATGGCGGCGTTTAGGCGACGATTAGGCGACGACATGAAAACAAAGGTGGCATTGTTCTGTAGTGTTCTGTGTCGATGCTTGTTTGGTGGTATTTTATGTATTTGTTCTGATAGAAAAATATTTATTACCGGTATCTAGTTTAGTTTATGAGTTATGACACTAGTTCTTCGTTGGTCGTTGTATCTGTGAATGAAAAAAGATACGTAGCTATGTTGTTTCTCATGTTCTCACAGTAGTGTTGTTGGTATTATCATCATTGGACTATGTGGTTTAAGTCTATTGAACTGTCTCGATCGGTTAGTATATGAATATCCATACAATAAAACAATATTAGCAAATTCTTCGTGTAACAATTGAAGCATATTTCTTTGTTGCCTGCCTATTCACATGTGCAAGAAATGTATAATGCTAGTCTATTGCGTAGCTGCTGTGCAGTTTTTTTCTCAATACGAGATACATAACAGTTGTAAGTTGAAGGCAATTGCATAAAAACTTAGATTGAACGGATATGTAGCTAGTTGTAGTTCTGTCATGTACTATTGTTGTCTCTCCAGATTTTGCAAATAATCGTAAATCCATAAATACGGAACAAGTGTTCGTTTCATCACCTGGAAGAGAGTCCTGCTGCTAGCACCATGATTTTTTTAATAAACTGGATTCATTTGATATTTTAAGGATAAGTTTATTTAAAGACAATCCAAATTTTAGTTTTCATGATCACTTCTCTTGCTAGGATTTGTTAGAAAGAGCATATTTTATTTTGTTCAATATGCAGTGAAACCACCTTAAGAATAATCCTAGAAAACTTCTCTCTTTTGATTTGCTGATAGGCTAAGTGTGCATTTTCTACAGTTTTACGATATGAGTATATCCTGTTTTGAGGGATATTTTTTGAATTTGACAGTTTTTCTATCCATTCCTTTTGCCTGTTGTATCAAACCTGAGTTATTTTTCTAAAATTACACAAGTATGTTTATCTGAACATCTCCTCGATGCTTTGTCGTTTCTAGTTGGCTTTCTGTCAAAACGTCATTGTTTGTTTGATTTCTTGTCTTGTAGAAACAGGCATTGGCGGTGAACACGATGGAGGCGAACTTTTGCACAATGCATAAGATGATTTTGTGGTCAGATATGATTTTGTGTTGTATTGATTGAGCAGGTTAGCTTTATGTAAGTTTATCTGAATGTATTTTTAATTGCCTACCGGTTTTCTGTTATTTCTAAAGTACCAAATTGTAAAAGAGGACTCCAAAATTCTCTCTAGACCTTTAGGAAGCTATTGCTCACCTGGCCACCACCCGTCATGCTTACGAAGCTATTGCTCACCTGGCCACCACCTGTCATGCTTTCGTGCCTGGCTGAGTCTTGGATCTTTTTCTCCAGGCCTTGTTCTCATCCCTTCCTGAGCAGCTTTCTATTATAAATCCAGTTCATTCTAATAGTGCAAGTGCTTACCCCTCTAGCTTCTCAGATGACTAATGACTTGGGACCTTCCCCATTCCCTATTTTTGTATATGTTGTCATGCTAACTGAGCGCAGACTAATTTCTTCTACTCTAGTTACCATGTATGCTCAATAATTCACATTGCACACAGATAAAAAAAAATCATGACTAGATTCATCACAAAAACTTTTGACATAAACTGCACCTTTTCATATTTGACATCTCTTATATTTTTATCATTGAAACTCGAAAGTAATGGTCTAAGGTTTTGTATGCTCTGCATAATTTTGAAAGTAAATTACATCTGTTTTGGACCAATGTTGTATCAACAAACCTGCTCATGAGCTAGAAACCAGTTGTTTCTATTTTCTACTCCATGAGGCCCCTCATATGGACATGATAAGAAATGATATTTCAAATGGTATTTAAACCTCCGATCATGTAACTTGAGAATAGGTTAACCCTACAAATTCAAGGCGTGACACATATTATCAAAATGACATTATTAGATTCACATTAAGTACTGCTTTCATCTAGAACTGCACTTTTAACGAACATATTATCATAAATTCAGTTTCAGAAGGAAGTATCTATTAACATGATCATGCAAGAGCCCTTACTTGAGGTTTCTACTGCATGAATATAATTAAATTTTATTTGGTAGCGGCTATCTAGCTCGTACATATCCCAAATGTATGTCTATGAGCTCAAAGCCAGATTTTTTCTGCTTTTTACTCCATGTACTCCTCATATCCCCATGATAAGAAGGAATATTTCAAATGGTTTGACAAGCTAGGATTTATAGCGTTTGCCTCTAATGGGGTTATTTAAACCACTAATCTTTCACCCTCTACAGAGATCAGATGTAGCCACAAACTTGAAACTATGGGAACAATAGAGTTTCTAGGTGTGCCGTTACACCAAAAGTTGCCTATCGCTGTTCTCAGTTTCTATTGTTGTCACAATTTCCTCAATACTAGTAAAGCTAATGTTTAATATGCGAGTAATACAAAAACTTGTGATACGCAACTACGGCTTTTCCATGAACGAATTGTGCAAGTTGGTTTTGACTGATGAATTTGGTTGCTCCGCAGGTATCTTGGATCACATTCCGGTGGCTGAGATGCAGGAATGGGTTGTGTCCTGTAGGTTCTTTCATTTCGTGTGCTGTGCGTGTGGGGTGTGTGATGTGCTCCACCCGGAAATTGGCCCTCTGTACCGGTGAACTTTGAAGTTTGCTTTGTAGGAATTAACCACTTAATTTGCTAATTCATCCTCTATTACCAAATTTCGGTATGAAGACATAGTGACTTGCTTGGATTAACGATTAGTGCTAGCCCTATCGGTTAATCTCGCGTTTTTTTTCTCTCTTTGATGCTTTCCAAGCAAGCGTGTTGAGGCAACCTCAGTTGCATGTCAGTTCTGGTGTGAGCCTCTTCTGGATAAACTTTGCCTATGTCACATGTTGTGTCGTGTTAAGGTTTCAACTTTAATCTCTGCTTATGTTTTGTCCCATGATGTTTCCTTTTAAATTTTGTTTGTATGTGTTGAGTTCATTTTTGATAAATATTTTGTTTCTCAAAAATATAGCATTGCTCCCGGATGCCATGAGTTGAATTTTTATCATGATCACTGAGTCTGAATCCATTACTGTTGTAGGAAAGAGACATCCCATTTTTGTTACTAGAATGTCCATGACGCCAGTTCGGTTGAGTTCACGTTTACTCACAATGCCTAGGGTTTCACACTGTAATTCTCAGAGGTTTTATTCTTTTCTGACATGAACTTATTTCGGTGGACTTGCATTCAGAAGGTTGCTTGGAAGTATTTACACAACAATACTGATTTATCTCTCCCCCTCTCAGTTCAGTGGTATGACATACGATATATAATCTGCACATCATTGTATCAGAACTGCACTATGTGTTGTCTTTCTGGGATTTTTAAGATCCTTCGATTTTGGAGACCGATTACTAATACGTTTTATCTTGGATCACCATTTCCTCTATTAGTAAGTAATGCAAATTAATTGGCCATTAGGAGGGAGTGGTGCTATTTTGCTACATATTGGACTTATTTTTTGACAACTTGAAACCCCTTTACTCATTGGTGAATGCGGTTACATCAGAGACTGAAAGAGTCTCAATGGACTGGAGGACCATCTAACCAGACCATTGGAGTTGGTCCCCTAGCCAACCTAGCTAACTCATGAGCTACAAAAATTAGCTTCAATAGGAATATGCTCAAGGTCCATCGTCAGTAAATCAGTAGATAAATGATAGCAGCCACACCGCTTCCAAGAATTCCGAGCTCATAATCGACGCTGACAGATACCCAGCCCTGCTAACAACTTACACCAATCCTGGCAGACAAAGCCAACAAACCCCAACTCATATATTTTTTGCTTAGTGTCAACCATCGCTAGGTCGATCAGACATGTTTGTTACATTAACTTGTACATGGGAGGAGGCACACACAGGCCTAAATATTTACATCGGGGAAAGCTAAGCTAGAAAGATTCACCACACTTGTTCGTTGTCATCATAACTTTCTGGTTACCATAACTTGCGTAGTCTTTGTCATCATCATCAACTTCTTAGTTACCATACTTAATTGTCGTCATCATCATCACCATCCTGCATTTTACATGCACCTTAGCTAGCTAGTTACCCCTAGGCGATAGGGCTCCCGCCAAGCATGCCGACTTTCACCTGACCGAGTGCAAGTGGCTCACTCCCGCAACTTATCTTCTGAAACAATTGACCATAGAAAAATGAAACTAATGTTATCCTCCCTCCCTTGCCATATCACAGCACAAAATTAGCAGTTGAACAAGACAAATTGTCGTTGCAAAATCTGGCCAAGCTGTTATTGCCTTCAATCTTCATAATCACCACGCAAGATTACTAACCACCATTTCAGATGCAATGTGTGATACGTACTACTCTTTGGACAAAAAATGTGCATACATGCTACTGTTGGACCATTCATCCGCAACCTATGCCAGAGAGTGCCACCGCGGCATAATGTCTGAAAATTTCTAACGCATGGCAGTTGCGACATCAATTGGTTAAGTAAGAGTTTTTCAGCTTTCCAATCATCTATGGTACTGACATCCAGAACTAGCTAGTGAGCACTTAATTTGTTGATTCATCAGACACCAACAGTTTACTGTCAGACATTTCAATGGGTGTTGAGTTAGGTGCTACTCACATGGAATTCTTTCTTTTTTCAGTGTGAACAATTTTCATTATTAACAAGCACTACATCTACACAATGATGTTTTCTTTAGCTACATAGATGGCTCTATCAACATTTGATGCTACTGCGTGAAATGTATGGTAATGCCTTTGTGAGAGAGATCAGATTCAGGGTAATAAAATATAGTACCTCGCCATCGACATTGAACTCAAGCCTAAGCTGCAACTTGTCGCGCCGCCCCAGGATCGCCAGCCCGACAATGGTAGCAGCGACAAATACGAAACGGAATGTGAGTGACTCTTTGGAATTGTCGCGTAGAAAGCTGAATGTCTTGTTCCACCAAGCTCGAGCTTCGCAGGGGATTCTCGAGGAAGGGACCTTATTTGGCGCAACATGTGCAGCTCCTGAACCGGAAGGAACAACCACATGAACGGCATGAGCAGGCAGGGATGCCGAATCGATAATGCCAGGAGGAGCAGAAGAGCAGAGCATGGTGGCTTGCCGTTCCTCTCCGGCTAGAAAAGCCGACACCCCTCCTCCTCCTCCCTGCAGCAACGGCAGGGTATTGGCAGCATCCGAAAACGAATCCCCATCGCCCAAGCCCAAGGTAGTCGACTGATTCTTGTGGAAATCTGAACAACGTGTCATGCTACTGCCATCCTGTTCCCTGACGCAGTTTTCTGGGCAGGGAATTCTGAGGTTATCAGTGGCACCGTCATCATCCCGCGGCAGCATAGCGGGGGAGGATTCTTCTTCTTCGTATTCTTGGCATCCGTTGAGAACATTGGTGTGTGTTTCTGCAGATGGGAAACTGAAGTGCTGGGACATGTAGATGGCAGAATTAACAGCTGCAGGAGGGATAGGAGGCGGAAGCTCCGTTTTCTTGTGAGCGTCGACAAGGAGTGGCAGAATTGGTCCTGGCGCGGCGGCGTAGGTGGACGCGGTGAGCGACACGAGCTCCCAGTCGTTGCTTCCCCCAGCACCAACGCTACTGGCGTAGCTGCCGGCGTCGTCGGTCATTTTCTTGGTTTCTGTCAGTAGAAAAAGAAGAAAAATATGCGCTGTCAGAAGGGCGCATCCATGGATCGGTCTATGTCGAGTAGAACAAGAGACAGATCCATGCAGTGCAGAGTCGCAGACAGAGAGAGAAGTAAAACCTACCGATGAATCGATGGGAGGTTGCTGGTCGGTCGCTTGGAAACGAAGCAAAGCAAAACGAGAAGAAGAACTGAAGAAGAACAAACAAGGCAAGGGAAGTGGATAGCGATGGCTTGCGTGGCGTGGGCATGTAGTTGCCCAAACTTATTGAGCAAGGTGGGCCCAAATAGTATTATAGTATTGCAACGTGGGTCCAACAGGTATATGTCGAGGTGGGCCAACCATCAGTTTGTCACTATTTTGCTTTTCTACACAAAAGGTAAGAACGCTTAGAATATCAAATGTTGGGTGGAAAACAATACTAAAAGAGACGAGCAAATCTATGAGATTTTCAATCCCTTTCTTCTTACATGACACAATCTTGTAATTTGGCTCGACTGGCTCAACCTGCGACACTAATGAGCCGAGTTGAGTTGGCTTCTTAGTTATTAAGAAAATGAGCTTCGAGTGCTAAAGAAGCTCATCAATATCCTAAACTTGGAGGCGTTGTCTTTGTTGTTCATGAAGTTCCCAATGTGTCAGATGGAGTCGGTGTTGGCCGCCCTCAAAGTGTGAACTTCTGGCGTGCAAGTTAGAGTCGGTCTACCGGAGTTTCCTCCACTGATCGTGACGTGAGCTCGGTGTATCGCCTCCTCGCCATTGATGACGGGTGACAGTGCAAAGCGAGTTTTTGTCGTTTGTATGGATTGTGTTGTAAACCACATGTTGTGGTGTTTGTTATTGTTGTCGCCATGCTTGGCGTTGTACCGGACGTGGTTGCCTTCTCCTATGAAATGTGATTCACCTCCTAGTGTGTATTCTAGAAAAAATAATCTTGCTATGGTCGATGGCGGAAGGTGGACACCACGGACGCGTGGTAAGTCTCCAAACTCCCTATCAATCAAGATTCACCATCCTTAGTAGTATGCCGGGTCGCGATCTAGCCACCGTTTCGCATCATCCCACACCTCGACCCTGACCCTATAATCCTCGATCTGGGTCGATGGTCCCGGGTAAGGGGACGAGGCATCGTCCGTACCCCCCCCCCCCCCCCCCCCCCCCCCCCCCCCTGACTCCTGTGTGACTCTGGATCAGCCGTGGTTCATATAAGACCAAACGGAACTAGTCCACCAAATAAGACTAGTTTCAAACCCGTTGGGAAACTAAATTTTCCATAAACAAAATTGGTCTTTTTTTTAAGGGCTTCAAAGTCTTTGTTTTTTTAAGGGCTTCAAAGTCTTTTTTTTTTTTTTGAGAGGTACATGTGTTCACTCAAAGATCAAAGCACAAACAAGAACACACGCACACAACAAAGCCAAGAACAACAGCAGAACACCGAGAGCATCGCAGGCCCAACACACCACAGCCGGAGAAGAGAGAAACACCAAACTTGTTTGACGGCCGCAGAATCCATCCGCCGCAAGCAGCGGAATCGTCGACGATGAACGAGCACGGCCAAGCTGCCCCCTCCTCCAAACCCAGCCGCGGCCACGACGAGCAGCCTGGCCGTGCCAGATCCTCCACCCTTCTTCCTCCTCTGCTCTGCAACACTCCACAGGCGAAGCCACCACTGTTGCTCCAACCAACAACAGCTCGAAGCAGCACTCCATCCGGCCCTCCCCCTCGCCACCACGGCCGTCCAGGGAAGGAAGAAGAAGACGCAGCAAGAGCCACCACCAACAACAAAATCGGACCACCCTCCACCACCACCTCCTCCCTATGCCACCACGGCCAGCCAGAAGAAGGGCGGAGAAGAGGCTCCGAGCACACCTACCATCCGCGAAGCAGCCACCCATGGAGACGACGCCGCTGCATCGGCAGAGAGGAGGTACCAGAACTCCACGCTTGGTCAACGGCTGCGTCGCTCCGCCGTTCACCCGGGAGTAGCAACAACTCCTCCGATCCGTAGATCGAGGAGAACCAAAACCACCGGACCCGCAGGCCGGTGGACCGCCAACGCCGGACGCTTCCCGCCGCTGCCACGCATGGCCTCGCCGGGGAGGGGAAGAAGCTCCAGCAACCTTATTCCATGGCGCCGCCGCCTCCACCTCCGAAGCCGCGCCGCCGGGAAACCTACCCCTAACCCTACTATCTACACGCGTCGGGCACAGATCGGAGGTCCCTCCACTCACCCACCGCCGCACGGGTGGCCGGAGAGGGAGGAGACCGCCGATCCGGCCGTCGGCGGAGCACAAGAACGCGGGGTCCTCCCTTTCGCCTTTTTCCGCCTCGATCTGCACTGTAGACGAGAGGGGAAAGGGAAGGGGCTTCAAAGTCTTTGTCACAACCGTCAACTTGTTCCTTGCCTCCAACTTACGCAAGAAACCACTGAGCCACCATTGCAAGTTGCACACAAAGATAGGCACGTGAGGCAAGGAATGTAAACCACTTGATCGACTAGATTCATTCATTCCGAACGGGACGGCAGACTGATCTCGTTCAATCATTCCTATCATCAACACCACACAACTACGCAAGGTCGATCAACATGAAAAATAAAATTAGAAATAGTACTATTGTCATTTAGCTTTATAATATTGTCGCACACCAAACATTCTCCAGTGTTCGAACCGATCATATTCATCATCAATGCAATACGCCGAAAAGAAAAAAGAAATAAAATCGAAATTCATAGCCACAGACAAGTCAACATAATGAGACGACGCACTCTGGGAATGGGAAGCTTCTTCGGATCCTCGGCCTCGCCGCCTCGGCTAGTAGTCATCGTCCCCGCCGTAGTCGTCGTATCCACCGCCGCCGCCGCCGTACTCCTCCTCCTCGACCCTCTCCGCCACGTGATCCTCGAACTTGTCCTCCAGGTAGCTCGCCCCGCCCGCCAGCGCCAGCCCGCCCAGCACGCCCGCCGCCGCGCCCACCGCCAGACCACCGCCCATGCCCAACCCCTTCTTCTTCTTCTTTGCCGGGTCAACGTACGCCGTCGTGCTCTCGCCGTACGCCGGCTGAGCCGATCCATACCCTGTCTGAGCCGGCGGTGCGGCGCCGTATGCCGGCGAGGCACCATAAGCCGGTGCAGAGCCGTACGCTGCCTGAGACGGCTGCGAGGCGCCGTATGCTGGGTACCCTGCGGGAGGCGCCGCGGCGTACGAGGCGGCCCCGTAGCCTCCAGCTCCGGCACCGTAACCACCAGGCGCGGCGCCGCCGTATCCGCCACCACCAGGGTCGCCGTACGCGTCCCGGGAGGACCCGTAGCCGCCGCCGGGCTGGGGGTAACCCGCGGGGGCCGGGTAGCCAGCCTGGTTCCCGTCGTAGTACCTGGACGTCTCCCTGACGGCGACGCGGACGTCGAGCCTGCCGTGCGGCCTCCCCGAGGGCCGCTTGAGGCGCAGGTTCCTGGACGCCTTGCCCCCGACGCCGGCGTCGTCGAGGACGTCGCGGAGCGGGAGGCGCGCGGAGCCGACGAGCGGCTTGACCCCCTCGGCGGCGTTGGCGTGGACGACGTCGAGGTAGAGGACGGCGTCCTGGAGGCGGCTGGAGGGCGGGAGGGGGACGAGCACCTTCTCGTCCCAGGCGGGGTTCTCGCCGTTGTCGAGGTCCACGCGCGTGGACACCCTGGCGCCGGTGTCGACCCAGAGCACCGCGTACGGCTTCAGGTCGCCGTTGCGCCAGTTCACGTTCTTCAGGTCCCGCGCCGAGCCGACGGTCACCTCCACCTCGTACGGCGAGCCCATCGTCGTGCTTGAGTCGAGACGAGACGAACTCCCTCTTGTTCTTCTCCGGCGAGGTGATTGTGAGTGTGAGGTGATGCTGTTGTGTTCGATCGGTGGTTGGGTGGAGGGAGCGGCCGGCTCCGGCGCTATAAATACGGAGAGGGCAGGCAATGGCCTTTTTTTTTTTTTGATACAAACGCATCTGTATTAATTAGCAAGATTACAACGGATTACACTGGAAAGCTCCGGCACGGTCTGGGCGCGCGCGCACTGGGAAAGAACGGTCTGGTGGCGTCGCGCGCCGCCGCGGTTGACTGGAGAGTGGGCCCACGCGCAAGCCACTCGCTTTTTCATTTTTTGCTACGTAGCGAAATTGAACGCATTATTTTTGCGGTGAACAATATCCGATTATTGGCTGGGTCAATGGTCTCCGCTGCTTCCTCAGTCCTCACCTTGCTTTTACGACTGTGTTTGGCCTACTTGCGATCTTTCCTCACCTCTGCCCGCAGTGCGGTGCGATTTCAAATTCGACCGGCATATTTTCGAAACTTGACGTGGTCTCTACCTTATTTCGACCCTCACCTCTATTCAGTTTGACCAATGTTTGACCGCTATAGTGGCACGTGTCTTGTGCTCTCCGGCCGAGTGCAATCCATCGATGCCCACTTGTCCATGCATTGCCAATATCTATCACGTGTGTTGTGTGGAATTCGACTCATCAAATCAACCAAATATGAAAGCAATCATCAAATTATGAGAAGAAAAGCCGGAATGGTAGTGAATATAGAGAAATATTCTTATGATTTTCCTGTTGCTAAAAAATATTAGTATATGCATCTCTAGATGGCCTAGAGAATTGAGATTTCTCATGTATTTCAATTCTGGTACTAGTAATTTGATCATGACGTTGGCACCCGAGTTTCGAATTGATTGTGAACCCCAATCTATTCAGGATGATCACTAAGGATTTCTGGAAGGTTCATGTTTGACCCTGATGTCTACGTATGCTTCTATTCTTGTAGACAGTGTTGAGCCTCCAAGAGCAGAGGTTTGTAGAACAGCAGCAAGTTTCCCTTAAGTGAATCACCCAAGGTTTATCGAACTCAGGGAGGTAGAGGTCAAAGATATCCCTCTCAAGCAACCCTGCAATTAAGATACAAGAAGTCTCTTGTGTCCCCAACACACCCAATACACTTGTCAGATGTATAGGTGCACTAGTTCGGCGAAGAGATAGTGAAATACAAGTGATAGGGATGATTATAAGTAGTAACTGCAATCTGAAATAAAGATGGCAGCAAGCAAACATGTAGCAGAACTTGTTGTAAACGGTGTTTCAATGCTTAGAAACAAGGCCTAGGGATCATACTTTCACTAGTGGACACTCTCAACAATGATCTCATAACTGAATAAGTAAAAGCTACTCTTAAACACTCTCTTGTTGGATAACAAACACCATTCATTGTGTAGGGCTACAAAAGCACACCTCAAGCCGGAGTAAACAAGCGCCACAACGTCATAAAGGAATCACACACGGTGCACACACTGTCACCTTTACACCGTGGAGAGTACCGGAGTTCATATTAAAGTAACCTATAGAGTGCATAATAGATAAAGAGTAACATCTACATATTCAACTAGATTAGCACAACTGAACACAAGTAAATACTACTCGGGATTATTCTCCTTCTTGATGAAGCAAGAGTACTATGCGTAGGGCTGCAAAGCACACCTCAAAGTCTGAGTAAACAAACACCACAATTCCCAAGAATAAGCCATGATAAATGTCTAAATTATTCATAGAGTCACACAAGTACCCACACTGTCACCTTGATACCGTGTTGTCACAATGACTCCAGAAACTAGACAAAATCACTTGAGTAGCATAAACATTATTAATGTATTCAGCGATACTAGCAATACACATGATCACATAAAGATCACACCATGGGAGAGAGAGATGAACCACATAGCTACCGGTAGAGCCCTCAGCCTCGGGGGAGAACTACTCCCTCCTCATCATGGGAGTCAGCAGCGGCGATGAAGATGGCGGTGGTGTCGATGGAGATGACTCCGGGGGCAATTCCCCGTCCCGGCGGCGTGCCGGAACAGAGACTTCTGTCCCCCGAAACTTGTCGTCGATGGCGGCGGCGCTGCGGAACTCTTCTGGAAATATGACTTGGTTTTTAGGGTTTTCGCTCTGGGAGAATAAATAGGCGAAGGGGCGATGTCGGTGGAGGCTCGAGGGGCCCACACCACCTGGTGGCGCGGCAGGGGGCCCACCGCGCCGGGTGTGGTTTGGCCACCTCGGCGCCCTCCTTCGTCTCTCCTTCGGACTCCGTGACGGCGCTGGAAAAATAGGACGTGGCCTTTTGTTTCGTGCAATTCCGAGAATATTCGCAGAAGTACTTTTCTGAAACCAAAAACAGCAGAAAACAGGGAACTGGCACTGTGGCATCTTGTTAATAGGTTAGTCCCAGAAAATGCATAAAAGTGATATGAAGTGTATATAAAACATGTAGCAATTGGTATAATATAAGCATGGAACATCAGAAATTATGGATACGTTGGAGACGTATCAAGCATCCCCAAGCTTAGTTCTACTCGTCCTCGAGTAGGTAAAACGATAACAACAAATAATTTCTGAGGACATGCTTTCACACAATCTTGATCATAATATTGTAAGGCATGTAAGCTGTGATCAAATCATTCAAAGCAAATGTATATAGTTGATATAAAGATAAAAAGCAAGAGTCAAACAAGCTAAAAGTTTTCATGAACTATTGCTTCAAAGACATGAAACCGTACAAGGTTCATTAAAGATGATTTAAGTATCCAGCATAGGAGTTCTATCCTTCAATCCAAGCATCAAGCAAATTTTCATAACATAGAAGGATTCAGCCAAGTAAACATAAACATGAACGTCATGAATCAACTGTTTCGAAGTCTACTCAACCGGTGAGCGCAAGCATTTGGTATTGGCACCAGATGTTATGGCAAAGAGAACATTAATGGGGGTTTGGAAGGCCAATGGAAGAAAGTCTCACAAAGCTATAAGTGATCATTAGACAAGAGGAAGTCTTATAATCGAAGCTATGTAAGGAGTAGTGATTGCCATGCAACGGATGCACATAGAGCTATATGTGTATGAAAGCTCTCCAATGGAACTAGTGGGGGTGCATCCAACTTGGTTGCTCATGAAGACCTAGAGCACTTTTGAGGAAGCTCATCATTGGAATATACAACCCAAGTTCTATAGTGTAAATTCCCCACATAGTTATACAAGTAGAACATGAAAACTCTCTCACATGGAGTATAGGTGCTAAACATGAGCACAAATGATGACTATGAATACTGCAGGTGCTAACATGAGCACAAGTGTGATAAAGGATAGTAATGTTGCCCCCTTTTTCTTTATTCTTTTTTTTTCTTTTTTTCTTTTTTCTATTTTTTTTCTTTTTCTGTTTCACTTTTCGATGGCCTCCATGGCTCTTTTCAAGAGGGGCAACACTCTAATATGATTACAACTTTTTGGTACAAATAACTCATAATGAACAAAACATGATGTATAAAACTGTATGCCTCTGCCAGTGTAGCAGGATGTGCAATGATCTAGCGTAACATGGGTAAACCACACATCAGCTGTATAGAATCATGCAAAGCAATATATAATGATAAATGACAACAAGTCATGTAATGTAAGATGGAAGTTGCATGGCAATATATCTCGGAACAGCTATGGAAATGCTGTGGTAGGTAGGTATGGTGGCTGTTTTGAGGAAGATGTATGGGCTTATGTGTAGGAGAACAAGAGGAAGTCCTCCCACGGGGTTGGATGTACTGGCGAAGTATGCACAACTCTCAATGTGAGCAGAAGGCAATGCACAGCACCGAAGAGGCTAGCAAAATATGGATGGTGGAAGTGCCAAAAACCGTAGCTTAACATTAGTCAAAAAGAACTCACAAGTTTATTGCAAACAACTAGCAGGTTCAACATTAAGAGCATGATTAAAATTCACTCCAAGAAGGGCCGTTCACGGCGGTACAAGTACCCCGTTAGATCCCTCGACCTTCAGCACAACTTAGTTATTACAATGAACTTTCAGACATGGAAAGCTATCAAGTCCAACTACACCTTCAACAATTTTAGAGTTTGTAGTACGGTACAAGCTTAAAGACAACAATCCACTAATGATTTTAACTTAATTAACCAGCAAGCTTTACCATCTAAATACTCAAAACATTTGCAAAGAATCAAGTTATCAAAGTTTCAATGATCTACAAGATTATGCAAGTTTTCATACCACTACCACATGCAGCATTTTCTTTCTTCCAAGCAAACACCAACAACTTACTTAAACATAAACTCTCCAAATGATAATATAATGCAGCAAGAGAGTATTTATAAACACGTGCTAACAGCTCAAAGAGATGCATGAAAAACAGGAGCTAAAAGCACTGCAGTAGCTAGTTAAGAATACTCAACAAATATAAGTGAAGAACATGAGTATTCACATGAAAAAGCGGAGCGTGTCTCTCTCCCACACAAGGATTGCTAGGATCCGAATTTATTCAAACAAAACAAAATAAAAGCACACAGACGCTCCAAGTAAAGCATAAGATGTGAAAGAATTAAAATATAGTTTCACTAGAGATGACCTGATAAGTTGTTGATGAAGAAGGGGATGCCTTGGGCATCCCCAAGCTTAGACGCTTGAGTCTCTTGAATATGGTGGGATGAACCACGGGGGCATCCCCAAGCTTAGCTTTTCACTCTTCTTGATCACATAATATCACCCTTCTCGCTTGATCCTTGAAAACTTCCTTCACACCAAACTCAAGACAGTTCTCATTAGAGGGTTAGTGCATAATAAAAATTCTCATATTCTGTAATGATACAATCATTCCCAAAGCTTCTGGACATTAGCTACAGCCACCAATGCTTTGTGGAGCAAAGAAATCCACAAAACATCGTAAAAGAGCGAATGCAAAACAAAAGGCAGAATCTGTCAAAAACAGAACAGTCGTGAAGACGAATTTTTTCGAGGCACTTAAGTTGCTCAGATGGATCTGGCCCAAAATAATGAAAGTTGCGTACATATCTCAGGAAGATGCGTGATTTTTTAGAATTTTTCGAATTTTCTACAGGAGAGCTCAAATCGTGACAGCTAAAAATCTGTCTCTGCGCAGAAATCCAAATCTTGCATCAACTTTCAATAAAACTTTACTTGGCACAACAATGCAATAAAATAAAGATACAAAGGAGTTGCTACAGAAGTACAAAACTCCTTGACTCAAAGAAAATAAAAATAACAGCAAATAAAAACGATGGGTTGTCTCCCATAAGCGCTTTTCTTTAAAGCCTTTTAGCTAGGCATAGTGATTTTTATGATGCCCACATAAAGATGAGAGTTGAAACATAAAAGAGAGCATCAAGAAGCATATATAAAACATGTTTAAATCTAACACTCTTTCTATGCATAGGAGTCTTGTAAGAAAACAAGTCAATGAAGAACAAAGTGACTAGCATAGAAATGCAAAACAAGTGTAACTTCAAAAATTTCAACATAAAGAGAGAAGACTTAATATTATTGTGATATATGAAATCGTGTCTCCCTCTCTCATAAGGACCAGTAGGTCTTAAAGTACCCAGCAAATAAAAGCAAATCAAGAGAAAGCTCAAAACTTCATCATAAAGAGAGGTTTAGTAACATGAAGATTTCTATAACCATACTTTCCTCTCTCAAAATAATTTTCAGCGGCATCATGAATAAACTCAACAATATAGCTATCACATAAAGCATTCTTATCATGATCCACATGCATAAAAGTATCATTACTCTCCACATAAGCATGAACATTATCATTAGTAATAGTGAGAGTAAAAGTATCACATCCATCATTGTAATCATCATAAATAGGAGGCATAGAATAATCAAAATGATTTTTATCCTCAATAGTAGATGGACTGAGAATATCATATTCATCATTGTAAACATCATATATAGGAGGCATATCATAATCAACATAAACTATATCCTCAATAGTAGGTGGACTGAAAATATCACAATGATTATAATCATCATATATTGGAGGCAAAGTATTATCAAAGCAAATTTCCTCCTTAAAGCTTGGGGGACTAAAAATATCATATTCATCACAACTAGCTTCCCCAAGCTTAGACTTTTCCATAGCATTGGCAATAATGGTGTTCAAAGAATTTATAGTAATACCATTGCTACCATCATGCAAACAATCCATAGGTTTTTAATTTTCTCTTCAAAAGCATCATGTCCTAATTCAATATAAAGTTCATAAAGATCTCTAATTTTTTTGTTGTTTTCCATTAAGCCTAACTAGTGAAAATAAAAACAAGAAACAAAAAGAAATAATTGCAGAATCTAAAGGAGATACCTTCCAACGCTTACCTCCCCGGCAACGGCGCCAGAAAATAGTCTTGATGACCCACAAGTATAGGGGATCGCAACAGTCTTCGAGGGAAGTAAAACCCAATTTATTGATTCGACACAAGGGGAGCCAAAGAATACTTGAGAGCCTTAACAGCGGAGTTGTCAATTCAGCTGCACCTGTGAATAGTCTTGCTCGACACAGATTATCAGTAGCAACAGTTTTATAGCAGTAGTAGCAGTGAAATAATAGCAGCAGTAAATAGAGACAGCAGTAGTGATTGCAGTAAACAGTAGGATTAAAACACTGTAGGCATAGGGATGGATGAACGGGCGCTGCATGGATAAGATAGCTCATATAATAATCAAGACATAGGCATTGCAGATAATAAGGATAAAGCATCCAAGTACTAAGTAAACATAGGCATGTGTTCCGTATATAGTCGTACGTGCTCGCAATGAGAAACTTGTACAACATCTTCTGTCCTACCAGCCGGTGGCAGCCGGGCCTCAAGGGAATCTACTGGTAATTAAGATACTCCTTTTAATAAAGTACCGGAGCAAAGCATTAACACGTCGTGAACACATGTGATCCTCACATCGCAGCCATTCCCCTCGGCTGTCCCAATTATTGTCACTTTGGGACCGCGGGTTCCGGACAACAATATGTGTATACAACTTGCAGGTATGATCAATAAACAGTGCATATCATTATGAAACAATAACATGTTCAGATCTGAAATCATGGCACTCGGGACCTAGTGACAAGCATTAAGCTCAACAAGTTGCAACAACATCAATAAGTACTAACAACGGATACTGGGCACCATGCCCTAATGATCTTATAGCTTATTACATGAACAATCTCATCCAATCCCTACCATCCCCCTCAGCCTACAGCAGGGAATTACTCACACATGGATGGGGGAAACATGGATGGTCGATGGAGAAGCGTCGGTGATGATGATGGCGATGATCTCCTCCAATTCCCCGTCCCGGCGGAGTGCCAGAACGGAGTTTCTGGTCCCCAAAATAGGTTTCGCGATGGTGGCGGCGTACGGTGATGTTTCTGGATGAAGTGGACGACCCCCTCGCGTTTTAGGTCAGAGAGGGTTAAGTAGTCGAAAGGGGGACTCGGGGAGGTGGCCGAGGAGCCCTCCTCAGTGGCTGGCGCGGCAGGCCCCTTGGCCGCGCCACCGTGTGGTTTGGGCCACTCGTGGCCCATCTCCGCCTCCCCTTCTGGCTCCGTGAGTCTTCTGGTAAAATAGGAGGTTTGCGATCTTTTCTGGTGTTTTTCCCGAAAGTTGACTTTCTGCACAAAAACAAGACACCAGGGCAATTCTGCTGAAAACAGCGTTAGTCCGCATTAATTGTATTCAAAACACACAAGTTAGAGGTAAAACAATAGCAAAAGTGTTCGGGAAAGTAGATACGTTTTGGACGTATCAGACCCGCCGAAAAATCCATAGATAGAAGAATTTGGACACACTGCTCTTAGGAGGCGGTGCTCAAGGCTCTCGGTTTGAATACAAGTGGCGGCATTCTCAAAATAGAATAAAAACAAAAGTTTGCAACTAGTTGTGTCCGTAACCATTCCGTATGTCTCACTTTCAGGTTTTTAAAAAACGTGAAATAAATTGTGGATATTGGTTATGTTGTTTCTCGTCCATACACAATTTTTCATCCAAAAAATTGACAATATAGGGCATACACAATAAAACAAATGATGTGTGAATAGTACATAATATTATTCACTTATGTCTTCTTTTTTTGCACATGACACACGTCGTCATATTTTGGGATGAAAATTTGTGCATGCACGAGAAACAACATAAACAATGTCCATCATTTATTTCACATTATTTGAAAACTCGAAAATACATAGGACATGCCATAATGGGTGCAGATGCAACAAGTTACGGAATATTCTCTCTAAAAAGGATACAATAGATTAGAAAATGGATATGATCTGGGAAAAAAAACTGCACACTGCAGCAAGAATCTCTCTATAAGATTTTTTTTATTGTTTGAATGAAATGGTATAAGACGAACCAAAACTGAAGCTGTCTACAAAAATATATGTACAAGATTCAATTGGTCACAATAGTCGAGAGACTAGACTTAATCGACATGAACATGTTGTGTATTTGACTAAATTAAAATCGTTAAGGTTAAAAATATACCCGATTGATGTTGTATGCAAATTAGGTAAAGTATCGATGAAATGAACGGGCTAAAAAAAACTGATAATATTGGATCGAGCCCACCACATGGTCCACATCCCACGTCGTCTTCCCCAGAAAAAAAGCGACCCACATCAGTGCGCGCAATGAGCAGCCTCCGCCGCACCCCTTGCTCGCCGTCGGCAGCCTCGCCGCTGGACGTCTACGACCTCCTCGCCGAGATCCTCCTCCGCCTCCCACCACAGCCCTCCTCCCTCCCCCGCGCCTCCGCCGTCTGTAAGCGCTGGCGCCTCCTCGTCTCCGACCCCCGCTTTCTCCGCCGATTCCGCATCCACCACCGCCGCAACCCTCCCCTCCTCGGTTGCTTCGTCGCAACAACTCGCGGCCTATCCTTGCTGCCTACCATGGAGGCCCCCAATCGCGTCTCTTTGGAGATCGACCGCGGCGACTACAAGCCCCTCGGATGCCGACATGGCCTCGCGCTAATCCGCGACTGGAAGCACCAGAAGTTCCTTGTGTGCGACCCCATCACTGGCGACCAGCACCATGTAGCCGTTCCCCCGGGTTCGATCCAAAAACGACCGGCGGGATCAACGGGGCGGTGCTTCGTGTTGCCGGAGACGTCCACTTCCGGCTGGTCTTTGTAGCAACTGGCGTCGACGACACACATACTGAACTATGAGCGCTCGCCCATGTTTACTCGTCGGAGACCGGCTTATGGGGTGACCTCATCTCAACACAGATTCCATTAGAACCCGACACCGATGCTGGCTATTTTGGGATTTTATTTTACTCGAGTGTTTCGTCCGCGCCATCTGTGCTGGTTGGGGATTCCCTTTACTGGAAGCTTACTGGTTGTTCATTCAGCATACTTGAATTTGACTTTGAGAAGTAGAGCCTAGCTGTGATACAGGTGCCCATGGATGAGATTGTAAATGAGGATGACTTCACGGTTATAAGGGCAGATGGTGGTGGTCTTGGTTTCCTCTTCGGGTCAAACTTCACCGCCCAATTATGGGAGAGGAATACCGATTGCTGTTCGGCCGGCGGTGGCTGCAGGGGCGCTTCTTCCTCCTCTCCGACGACCTTGTCGTCTAGCTGTCCAAACCGTGCGAGCCTTCGCACGTTCGAAGAATAGCACCCCCCGGCGTTATTACTTTTTTTTGGGGAAAGAGTTGTTACTTGAGTAAAAATAGACATGCAACTTTTAAAAGTGGATTGTAACTTGCAGTTCTGCATGTATTCCGCAAAAAGAGAAATTGTAACTATTTATAGTCTAAAATATCTTCTAACAATGCATATACTCTTTTTGCAATGTATGGAATACTAGTGGAATTTGGTGCGACGGCACGCCGCACCCGTTGTAATTCAAAATGTTGAAATTCGTCGGAATTTTTCGTCTAGGGTATGTACAAATAAGCGCGGTACTGTTCATGTGAACAGTACCCGCGACGTGGCCACCTTCGCTGAAGCCCAAAGTGGGTGGGCTTTTATATAGGTAGTGATATTTAGTGAATTAAAATGTTCGAATATGCTTGTATTTTGACATAAATTTTTAATTTAACAGTTATAGAATGCATGATATGAGCGTTTATTAATTTTAGCTCCGTAGCTAGATAAAAATCATTTTGATTGTGTCCAAATGTTCACCAATTTGGAATGTTTAAATATGTTTGCATTATACCATAAGTAATTAGCATATATTTTTGTGAATATGTTGACATATTTTAGAGTAATTCCAATTTTTTTTAGCAAATTGATATGTTTAAATGTTTCTATTCTTCAGTAATATTTAATTTAAGTCCATAATGAGTGGAAACGCATATTCATTGAATTGAATTCCATATTTAGAGAAAGTTCATTTAGATTAAATCCAAATATTTATCAAATTGAAATGTTCAATTTAAGTCCACAATTAGAGGAAGTGCATTTGTTTTTTTTGTCTAAATATTCACCAACTCAAAATATTTAAACGTTTAATGAGTTAGATTCCCCATAATTAGAGGAAGTATAGTTGTTTTTTGTCCAAATATTTACCAATTCAAAATATCTAAACATGTTTTTTTTTTGACATAAACAGTTAGCATTTATTTTATTGAGCATTTTTATGACTTTACATAATTAGAGGAAGTGCATTTGTTTCTTGTCCAAATATTAACCAATTCAAAATATTTAAATATGTTTGATGTACATTTATTAAATTGAATTCCATATTTAGAGAAAGTTCATCTAGATTACATCCAAATATTTGCCAAATTGAAATGTTCAATTTAAGTCTATAATTAGAGGAGGTACATTATGTGAGCATTTAATAAATTTAACTCCACATAGCTAGAGGAAGTGCATTTGTTTTTTGTCCAAATATTCACCAATTCAAAACATCTAAACATGTTTCTTTTTTGCCATAAATAGTTAGTATTTATTTTTCTGAGCATTTTGATGTATTTTACATATTTTTCCGACAGGTATGGGTATCTATAGAAATATTTCAATTTTCTGGAAAAAAAATTCCAAAAAAAAATTGTGGAATTTTTTTCCAAAAAAATAAATAAAAAAAAGGTACTGTAGAAGCGCGGTACTGTTCATGTGAACAGTACCCGTGACGTGGCCACCTTCGCTGAAGCCCAAAGTGGGTGGGCTTTTATATAGGTAGTGACAACTCAAAATATTTAAACGTTTAATGAGTTAGATTCCCCATAATTAGAGGAAGTATAGTTGTTTTTTGTCCAAATATTTACCAATTCAAAATATCTAAACATGTTTTTTTTTTGACATAAACAGTTAGCATTTATTTTTTTGAGCATTTTTATGACTTTACATAATTAGAGAAAGTGCATTTGTTTCTTGTCCAAATATTAACCAATTCAAAAAATTTAAATATGTTTGATGTACATTTATTAAATTGAATTCCATATTTAGAGAAAGTTCATCTAGATTACATCCAAATATTTACCAAATTGAAATGTTCAATTTAAGTCCATAATTAGAGGAGGTACATTATGTGAGCATTTAATAAATTTAACTCCACATAGCTAGAGGAAGTGCATTTGTTTTTTGTCCAAATATTCACCAATTCAAAACATCTAAACATGTTTCTTTTTTGCCATAAATAGTTAGTATTTATTTTTCTGAGTATTTTGATGTAATTTACATATTTTTCCGACAGGTATGGGTATCTATAGAAATATTTAAATTTTCTGGAAAAAAATTCCAAAAAAAAATTGTGGAAAAATGTTCCAAAAAAAAAAATCCAAAAAAAGGCTATGTAGAAGCGCGGTACTGTTCATTGTTCATGTGAACAGTACCCGCGACGTGGCCACCTTAGCTGAAGCCCAAAGTGGGTGGGCTTTTATATAGGTAGTGATTTTCCTAGAGGACTTTTTTTTCGAATCGCCTAGAGGACTTGTAGCAATGCATTTTTACGTATCTGCGATTATGGCAGTGGGCTTTGTCATGGCCGAATAAAAAACAGTATTGGGCTCCAATGTCTCTTTCCCCATCCACACTCGCACACTCCACCGCATGAGCACCAGTGAGGGCGAGATGAGCAGCAGCCGCCGCCGCCCCAGCTCGCCGGCGGCGCCGCCGCTGGAGGACGACGACCTACTCTCCGAGATCCTCCTCCGCCTCCCGCCGCAGCCCTCCTCCCTCCCGCGTGCCTCCCTCGTCTGCAAGCGCTGGCGCGGCCTCGTTTCTGACCCCCGCTTCTTCCGCCGCTTCCGCCTCCACCACCGCCGCAACCCGCCCCTCCTTGGTTTCTTTGACGAAAATTTCTACCACATCTTCTTCGTACCCACCATGGAGCCTCCCAATCGTGTCCCGCACGACCCCTTCTTCTTGCGGTTCGACGACGGCGACAAGGCCCGTTTCCTGCTCCTCGGATGCCGCCATGGCCTCGTGCTCATCTTCCACGCATCGATGGACCGGCTCCTAGTGTGGGATCCCTTCACCGCGGACCAGCACAGCTTCTCCGTTCCCCAAGGCTTCGACATGCCCAACACACCGATCCACGGGGCAGTAGTTCGCGCTGCCGGAGACGCACAACACTTCCAGGTTGTCATGGTTGGCACAGTTCAACAAAAGGAGCATGCACCAGCACGAGCGAGCGCCCGGGTTTACTCGTCGGAGACTGGCATATGGGGTAATCTCATCTCGATACCGCTTCCACCCAAGTCATCTGGTTCTATGATCCGACTTCCTACCATGCTCCATACGTCATTTCCCGGTGTCCTAGTTGGGGATTCCCTTTACTGGTTGCTCTCTGACAGTCTCCTCGAGTTTGATCTGGTTAGGCAGAGATTAGCTTTGATACCTGTGCCAGTGGACATGTATGCTCATGGCAATTGTCATTTCTCGGTTATGCGGGCAGATGATGGTGGGCTTGGTTGCCTCTTTCTGTCAAACTTAAGCGCCCAGTTATGGAAGAGGAAGATCGATTGTGATGGTGTAGCCTCGTGGGTGCTGGGAAGAACTATTGAAATGGACAAGCTACTTTTGTTGAATTCAGCGAGGGAGAGAGCGAGCCTTATGATACTAGGGTTTGCTGAGGACAACAATGTGGTTTTCCTGTGGACAGTTATCGGCCTCTTCACGGTCCAGCTTGAGTCATTACAGTTCAAGAAACTTTTCCAAACTGACATAATCTCTAGCTATCATCCATTTGAAAGTGTCTATACTGCAGGTAATAGTATGCCTTTGGATTGTGGATATTTCCAACTACATTTATTTTCAATAATGTCGTTCACTCCTTTCATATTAAGTTAACAATTTTAAGTACTGTCAATCACGTTTTTCTTTTGCTGCTTGATGATCTTTTCAGCATATAGCGATGTTGCATTCTTTCTGAAGTTTTGATTTTGAAAAACATCTGTTGGTAGTAGCCATCTAGTTCTTCTGTTATGGTGAGGTGATTCTAGTGCATCATGATTTTGAGTTCCCTTAGTTGAAGTGGGTGCGCTTGCCACCGTTCTGAAAAAAAAACTTAGTGATGCTGTTTTTTTGGCCTGTCCTCATACTATTATTATGGAATTGTGGTATTGGACATCCTAGAAAACAATGAACAAAAAGATCGGCAATAATTTGTATAATAACAGAGGCAATTTTGTTATTGCCTGCTTATTGACATATTCATGATTGTATAATGGTAGTATTAGTATGTAGCTGTTTCTCAAAATGAGATACATAACGGTTGAAAATTGAAGACAACTACATGAAGAAAAATCAGCTTGAACCAAGTGAAATGTCAAGTAGTTAGCTCAATTTGCACATTCTGAACTCTTTTATTCGTTGTTGTTTTCATTGATTTTGCCCATCTGAAATCCACAATAATGACTTGGTTTGATGTGTAAAAATCAGTTGTTCAGTTTTAACACTTTATAAGAAGACCATTGGTACCACTGGGAGTTCATTTATGTGAGAGAAAATTACTAAATTCAGTTTATATCTTCTTTTCCGGCTAAATTGGTTTGAAGTTATGAAAGTCATGATCAGTTTAATTGCTAGAACTTATTAGCATGGGTTTATTTTATTTTATCTGATATGGCATGGAGCAAGCTTAAGAATAATTATAGGTAATATAGTCTTTCTGAGTTCTGACCATCTAATAGTCTTGGTGTGCATATTCTTCATTTGTGTGACACTTGTGAGTGTATACTGTTTTGAGAATACTCTTTATTTTATAGTAACTGGGGTTTTGTTTGTTTACTCCTAATGTTGCATTAAACCGGAGTTGTTGTTGTTAACAATTACAGATGGAGTTTATCTTAATATCTCATCGGTGCCACTCGTATCTATTTGACATTTCATTGGAATGCCTTTGGTTCCCTGACTTCATATGCTTGTAGGCACGTCTGTTGGTGGTGGACATGATGGAGCTGAACTTTTGCAGAATACATAAGATGTTCGGTCATATTGATATGCAATCGTGAGGTAAATTGAGTAGGTAAGCTTATCTGTAAGTAGTAATAGAATGAAATATTTCTTATTCCTTTGCTTTGTGGATATTTTTCTCTTTTAGTTTTACTGGTTGCTACATTGCATTTGAATTTTTATGGCTATGGATGAACCAAGTCTGGCTGTTCACTGTTGTTTGTGTGTTGTCCCCTCTATACAATTGATTGTTAACCAACAGTACCTAAGAATTTGGGCAGTTGCCATTTTGTATGGCCGTTCATTCTAGATCATTACAATGCCTAGTGCTTGCTTGCAGTTATTGTACAATTATGCTAATCTTGGGCAGTTTGCTTAAATAATTTCTCAGCATATCTTTGCTTGTCAGTCTAACTCAAATATTTCATCGGTTATTAGCCTCTAGAGGTTTTTTTAAGACTTTCTAGATTGTTATGGGCCATCGGTCCTACATGTTCCAAGAGTTCACATTCATCTTACCTCGTAAGAGGTACTAGTTCCTCCATTACTATTAAAGGGCTAGGATAGTCAACTGCCACGCAGTAAATCATTAAAGGATTGGCTGCCCTATCTGATGTGCGATAGCCTTCTTAAGGAAATCTTAACTAGTCACACTATATTAGAGTTACGAAACATAAAAAATCAAGTAAATCCTGATTTTTGTAATTGAAGTTGCAATATCCAAATTATAGTTTGTCATCCTCATCCTATAACTGAATTTTACATCTTAGTTTTAATGTGAAGTCATACTACGTGAACGTTTTATGTGTACAATTTTCACAACAATAAATAAATAAGTACGAAATACTAGTACATAGGTTTTTCCAACCGGTTGCTTGGACTGCAGTTGTTCCTAACATCATTGTTAAAACTGTTTCAAGATGCTCAGATCACTTGTCTTCTGTTCTGTCCATTCAGACCAAAATCCCTAAAGCAAATACCTTTCCTCTTAGAGAAATTTATCACGCAAGCTTCATGGAGCTGGTTCAACAATTTTGGGGCCTCCCTTGCGAAAACAGAGACAGTGCGGGCATCGTCTCCTCTAAACTCAAAAACAGTAGACGAGCCTCTTAAATCTGGAGCAGTGATATTTCCTGCCCCTCGTTGCTTGTTGGGAATTGGAACTGTTCATTACAGGGGGGACTCCTTCTGCAAGCCTTTTTTTCTTTCAGGCGATGTTCGTTGCAGCGTGACACATTTCGAAGCAATTAAGCGCTAGAATCTTCGATAATGTTAGCCTAGCCATGCACACTTGGAAAACAACTTGTAAATTTTACCTTCAGCTCCAGGCTTTAGATTGAAGAAATTCACTAGGCACACATAAATAAAAGAGGCATGTGTTGCATCGTCGACTCTTTGGCCATATATACACATTAAGATGTAGTCTGCTATACATGGGAGTAATCAGTTTAGTGAATCTTTTGAATAAAGGTATACGTGGAACACCCAATTTTCCGTTGATCAACGGACTGCTCCTCTTATTTCGAAAGAGGTTAGTTCGAGCATCATAAAAGAGCTCTAGCCTCTAATATAGCTTGTGTGGTCCAAACCACATCCTATGGTTTCGGTGCCGTCTAATTTCTTCTGGTTACTATAGATGTTTAATAATTAACACTTCTATATTGAGCACCTCATATGTCCATGACAAGAAGAATATTTTTAATGATTTGAAACTTGAAAGCCAGGCAGCTCAGCATCTCTCTCACGGAGGTATTTGAACAACTGGTCTTTTAGCTTCAGCTCAGCTCAGATGTAGCCAAATAAGTACTTGATGACTTGATAATATGTTAAAAGTAGGTTGAAGGTTTCTGGTATAAAAAAGAAGTTTAAGGTGTGCTACTTCAAATTAATTTAGTTTTGTCCAATCGATGAGATTCAACTTCGAGATTTGGTCCAGTTTCTACACTGTGAAGCTAATGTTCAGTGCCAAGTCCTACACAGACTATCAGATATAACCTAGCTTGTTCTGAATGTATAGTACAAACTGGTTTGCTGATGACACTGATTTTTCTGCAGGTACCAAGAGTTGCATTCTGGTGGCTGAGATGTAGAAATGGCTTGTTGGGTGCACATTACATATGCTCCACTTGGCAATCGACCTCCATGTAGCATGCACGGGTGAACTTCCGTGGACCCCGTCTATTATCCATTTTCGTAGACAGTTAGTCAACTGACATGAAGACGATTAATGAGAACCTCGTGGTTCGTTTGCTTTATGCTGGCACGTTGAGGCAAAGCTGACCTGTCTGTTGATCTTCTCACTGCTTTTCGTTCAAATATGTTCCATGTGTTATATATCAGGTTGGGAGATTATGTCAAATTCCTGTGCATGTCCCATTTTCTTGGTGTGTTTTTGTTGAACTTTCATCTGATTTTGTCCAATGAATGTTGAACGTTGAACTGCACCTGCCTGTCTATTGCTACTCCCTCCTTGTCTGATGAATGTACTTGAGATGCGGTGGCTCTGAAGCCTGATGGATTGGACGAGTTGGCTGACTTGCGAAACAATTCATGAGTAGGTTCTGATCGAAACTTATAGTATTAGTTCAAGTTGTGTAAATTTAGCTTTATGTGTTTTTTCGAGGTGCAAAAGACTGAGCTAGATATAACGAGTTTAGACTAGTTTGGCGTATTAGAGACTTTTTTTTGTTTTCTTCATTTTGGTTCGTGCCATCGAAAGTAATCCATGGCAGGGAATGAAAGTAATCCATTTCCTGAAATAGGAATGATCAGAAATACAACGCCCTTGATTCTTCTACTCCGTATTTCTAAAATTAGTTATTATGTGGATATCTTTTTAAACGGTGTACTTCCTGATAGTACATCTGAATCTGCTTATACGGTCAACTTACTAAAAAAACAATTGCGTACACGGTTTGTGCGAGTGGGCTTTCTCTTAATTGGGCTATTGTGGGCCTTTTCTCTTTTCCTGAAAGGAAAATAGTTTTTGTCACTCACGTCGTGGACTCCAGTTGCTCAAAAAACAAAACGTCGTGGACTTCTGCTTCGGCTCCACACAATTCCCCACGCTCGCTGGCGCCGGCGCCGCCGCTGGAGGACGACGACCTGCTCTCCGAGATCCTCTTCCGCCTCCCTCCACAGCCGTCCTCCCTCCCCCAAGCCTCCGCCGTCTCCAAGCGATGGCGCTGCCTCGTCTCCAACCCCCGCTTCGGCCGCCGCTTCCGCCTACACCACCGCCGCAGCCCTCCTCTTCTGGGTTTCTTTAACAATTCGAATTCGTACCTAGTTTCCCGGTAGGAGCCCGGCATTATTTTCTCTTCCTCCTCTCAACTTCCCTATCACCAGTCGAATGGTGAGTCAGCCGTGTGTCACGACTCTGTACCTGAGCCGTGCCTTGAAGGCCAAGAAGAGGACAGACGAGCATCAGAGACGGAAGAAGGCCTAGGCAGTTACCTGCCAGATGGAGCGCCAAGTGGAAGTGGGACCCGGTGACAGTATATGTGTGGCTGGCTAGCTAGCGATAGAACCATCGTTGATCATTATTGTACTCGACCCCTGCGTGGGCAACTTTGCTTCTCTTCTTCCTCTGCCATGAACTGGTGTTCATCGGCTTCCATCCTATCGGCGTGACGCCGTTTGTATCCGAATCTGGTTGATTGTCTATCGAATTCTCTAGTGTGGTAACATCTGGTATCAGAGCCGTTCGTTCCCCGGACGCGCTTCCACAAATTTTTGTTTCTCCTTTCGATTTTGGGTGGCGAATTCAGAAATTCGACGCACAGGGGTTGGGGTCTCCCGTAGAATCCCTCTGTTGCCTCGGATCTCCGCGGCGGCGGTGTGTTGGTCGCGAATCAGGCGCCAATTCGGAGGCGATTGGTGGCGGTAGACTGTTCGGGCACGATTTCACGGCAGTGGATCGGTTGCCCTCGGATATTCTGAGGGTGGTAAAATTCCGAGTCGCACGGCGTGATCCGAGTGTCATCGGTGGCGATGGTGGCGGCGGCGACTATGGAGAAGGTGCAGACGGAGTTGACGGATCTGAAGACACAAGGCGAGTCGGTGACGGAGTCTCTGAAGTCAATCACAGAGACGCTGAAGGGCCTCAGTTCGTGGATGCCAAAAGTGGATCAGTCTATTGGTACGATTCAGAAGGACATCTAGCGTGGGTGTGCGAGTGGCGGCACTGGAGGCGGGGAGGATGCCTGAGACGCAGACACCGCGAAGCACTAATGCAGGAACAGAGGCAGGAGTTGGGAACTCGCTGACAGCAACTCGCGGGCAGGCTCCACGTCGAGATGGTAGGCGAAATTTTCCCCACACGCCTGTTACTTTTGAACTTGGTGAATCATCAGGGTTAGATGATGAGTTGGATGGCAGTACTATTTTGGAAAGTAGACATCATAGATACCAGCATGGTGGAAACTCGTCACACCGCATGCCAAAAACAGATTTTCCGAAATTTGATGGTGACAATCCAAAGTGGTGGAAAGGGGTCGCTGAGAAATATTTCAGTATGTACAATGTATCTCGGGAATCATGGGCAGGATTTGCAACTATGCATTTCATTGGGAATGCTGCATTGTGGCTGCAAACGTATGAGGCAGAACATGAAGTGGAAAGCTGGGAGGAATTGGTAGTGGCAGTGCAAAGCAAGTTTGGAAAAGACAAGCATCTCAGGTATTTGGAGGCTTTGGAGAGGTGCAAGCAAACTGATACGGTGGAGGTGTATTTCCGTAAGTTCGATGAGCTGAGACACAAAGTGTTGATCCATAACCGGCACTATGACGAGGCATTCTTTGTGACCAAATTTGTTGCTGGGCTGAAGCGTGAAATACAGAAGGCTATTAGGCTGCATAAACCAAAGACAGTGGATATGGCGTTGTCTCTGGCAGAAACTCAAGAAGAAATGTTGGAGGAGGCTAGAAGCTATACTGCCAATCGCTTCAAGCATGATTTCAAGAAGCAGTACAACAATGGGCCAGCTAACAAAGGGCTGCTCATTGCACCAGGCACTGACAAGAAGAAACATGAGGACAAACCACCCTGGGAAGACAAGTTGGTGTCACCGAGGGCACAAAGAAAAGCTAGGGGGGAATGTTTCAAATGTGGTGATAAATTTCACCCAGGACACAAATGTGCCAAAACGGTGTCATTGAATGTGGTGGAAGAATTGTTGGAGGCTCTGCAAATTTAGTCTGATCAAGAGTCAGAGTCAGAAACTGAGAGTAGTGAAGAAGGGTCGATATGTGTGCTGTCTTACTATGCAGCAGCGGGAGTGACACATAAAAAGTCCATACGGCTGCTGGGTACAGTCAACGGAAAGCAGGTGCTAATTCTGGTGGACTCGGGTAGCACAGGTAGCTTTGTGAGCAAAAACACAGCTGAGCAATTGTCACTGGCGATACAAGCAGCGCCCAAAATCACTGTCACAGTGGCAGATGGAGGGAAAACAATTTGTGATTCCATGGTACCACAAGCAAAGTGGACATGTCAGAACAATGTGTTCTCTACTGACCTCAGAGTTTTTCCTATTCCAGGGTATGACATGATACTGGGAATGGACTGGCTTGATGACATTGGGAAAATGTGGGTGGATTGGAATAAAAAGACCATGAGGTTTAAACATGCTGGCAAACGAATTACGTTGCGAGGAGTGAAGGACAATGTAACTCACTGTGCTGTCATGACAAATGAAGAACTGCAGTGTAGCATCCAAGAAGGGACGGTGGCTCAGTTGGTACAATTGTGTGCAAGTACTGATGTGTCATGTGCAGAAGGCATTCCGGAACCGATAATCAAACTGCTGGATGACTGCAGTGACTGTTTTGAAACTCCTAAAGGGCTTCCTCCACACAGGCCTTTTGATCATCATATCCAGATGTTGCCTGGAGTAGCACCAGTTAATGTTAAACCATACAGGTACACTCCTCAACAGAAGGATGAAATTGAAAAACAGGTGAAAGAAATGTTGGCAAATGGCATTATTAAAACCAGCCACAGTCCTTTTGCATCGCCGGTGTTATTAGTAAAGAAAAAAGATGGTTCCTGGAGAATGTGTGTTGATTATCGTCAGTTGAATGATGTAACAGTCAAGGATAGATATCCAATGCCAATAGTGGAAGAATTGATGGATGAATTAGCTGGAGCAATTTTGTTCACCAAGTTGGACCTTCAGGCAGGGTACCATCAGATAAGAATGGTTGAGAAAGATGAACCAAAAACATCATTTCGCACTCATCATGGTCATTTTGAATTCAGAGTTATGCCGTTTGGATTAACATGTGCTCCTGCCACATTTCAAGCAGCAATGAATACTATCTTTGCGGGACAAATTAGGAAATTTGTTCTTGTCTTTGTTGATGACATTTTGATTTACAGCAAGACAATGGAAGATCATGTGGTTCACCTGCAACAAGTCTTCTCAATACTGCGTCAACACAAACTGTATGTGAAGAAAAGCAAATGTTCATTTGCGCAGTCCGAATTGGAGTATCTGGGGCATATTATCAGTGCAAAAGGGGTGGCAACTGATCTGGCCAAAGTGGAAGCAGTAAAAAATTGGCCTAGGCCCCTTAACCTCAAGCAATTACGTGGCATCTTGGGAATGGCAGGGTACTATAGAAGGTTCATCAAAGACTTTGGGCTTATCAGTCGCCCATTAACAGCATTGTTGAGGAAGAATGTACCTTATGTGTGGACTGGACTCGAAGAAGAAGCCTTCCTTAATTTGAAGCAAGCTCTGGTGCAGGCACCTGTTCTTGCTTTACCCGATTTCACAAAAGAATTCGTGCTAGAAACTGATGCCTCTGCATTTGGTGTGGGTGCCGTGTTGATGCAACTAGGGCATCCCATTGCATTCATGAGCAAGGCTCTGGGTCCTAAAAACCAGGCTCTGTCGACTTACGACAAAGAGTGTTTGGCTATTCTGTTGGCGTTGGAAAAATGGAAACCTTACCTGCAGCAACAGCCGTTCACCATCCATACAGATCAGAAAAGCTTGGTGCAGTTGGGAGATCACCGATTCAACACACCAATGCAACAGAAAGCTTTCTTCCGATTGTTGGGCTTGCCGTATAAAATCTGCTATAAACAAGGGATAACAACAAGGCAGCGGATGCTCTGTCTCGAATCCCATTCAACACAGCAGAAGTGAATGATACTTCTGTTGTCACTCCTAAGTGGTTGGAAATTGTGGTGGAAGGTTATAATCACGATGATCAGGCTAAGCAGCTATTAACTGAATTAAGTTTGCAGGGAGAAAATGAACAAGGATACTCGTTGAAGCAAGGAGTAATCCGTCACAAAGGGAAAATCTGGCTGGGATCACACAAGGCTGCTCATCAAGCTGTTCTGCATGCATTGCACTGTAGTGGATTAGGAGGACACTCAGGGTGTTACCAACTTATCACAAGATCAAACAGCTGTTTTCTTGGCCAGGACTGAAAACTGATGTGCAAGCATTTGTGCAAAATTGCAGAGTTTGCCAACAAGCAAAAAGTGAGCGCAGCAAGACACCAGGACTCCTACAACCGTTTGATCCACCGCCAGAAGCTTGGCACACAGTGAGCATGGATTTTATCGAAGGGCTGCCAGTGTCTGGCAAATTCGATACAATTCTGGTGATTATAGACAAGTTCACTAAATATGGGCATTTCATTCCTCTGAAGCATCCCTTCACAGCACAAACTGTTGCTCAACTGTTTGTGGACAATGTTTACAAGTTGCACAGCATGCCAAAGGTGTTAATTTCTGATCGAGACAAAGTTTTCACCAGCTCGTTTTGGCAGCAATTGTTCAAGATAGCAGATACCACATTGAACATGAGCTCATCTTATCATCCTCAAACGGATGGGCAGACGGAACGTCTGAATCAATGTTTAGAGACATACCTGCGCTGTTTGGTGCATGCCAACCCCACACACAGGTCTAGGTGGTTGTCACAGGCTGAGTATTGGAATAATACTACATTTCATTCAGCTTTGGGAAAGTCTCCCTTTGAAGTACTATATGGACGTAGTCCACGACATTTTGGGATGCAAAACACAGATGCTCCTGCCAACACTGACTTAGCAGAATGGCTGAAGGAAAGAGCTCTGATGGTTCCAGTGATCAAACAACATTTGGAACGAGCTCAGAAGAGAATGACAGCTCAAGCAAACAAGAAACGCTTGGAGCGACATTTTGAGGTGGGTGACTGGGTTTATCTCAGGTTACAACCATATGTGCAACAGTCTTTGGTACCGAGATCATCTCACAAACTCAGTTTCAAGTACTTTGGACCGTATAAGGTGCTGCAAAGAATTGGACCAGTGGCGTATAAACTGGAATTGCCAAAAACGTCGAAGATTCACTCGGTGGTTCATGTGTCGCTCCTCAAGAAAGCTCCACCGGCAGATGAACAAGTGAGCATTGAGTTGCCAGTTTCGCTTCTTGAAACTGAACTGCAGATCATACCAGAGAAGATTCTCGAAGAACGGCTCATCAAGCAAGGGAAGAAGCTTCAACCGCAGGCGCGTGTTCGTTGGAGCAACCTGCCGGAGACATGCTGTACGTGGGAGAACCTCCATGGTGAGTGCGTTTCCTGAAGCACCAGCTTGGGGGCAAGCTGGCTCTCGAGAAGGAGGCATTGTCACGACTCTGTACCTGAGCCGTGCCTTGAAGGCCAAGAAGAGGACAGACGAGCATCAGAGACGGAAGAAGGCCCAGGCAGTTACCTGCCAGATGGAGCGCCAAGTGGAAGTGGGACCCGGTGACAGTATATGTGTGGCTGGCTAGCTAGCGATAGAACCATCGTTGATCATTATTGTACTCGACCCCTGCGTGGGCAACTTTGCTTCTCTTCTTCCTCTGCCATGAACTGGTGTTCATCGGTTTCCATCCTATCGGCGTGACGCCGTTTGTATCCGAATCTGGTTGATTGTCTATCGAATTCTCTAGTGTGGTAACACCGTGGCCGGCGGCCCGATCCACCTCAGATGGCCGTACGCATCCTCCCGCTGCACAACGCCGAGGAACACAAGAGGAACATCTCCAACCGGATTTAGCCCACCTTCTTCAACTGGAGGAGCCCGCAGTCGAAATTGCCGCCGGTGCATCTGGTAAGGTCGTGCTACCAAGTGAATATTAGGGTCTGAAGTGTTCCATGTGATCTGATTTGTAACTTTTGCTCTGTTTTCATCTGTCCCGCAAAAAGATTCTATTTTTTTTCCCTCGCTAAAGGTGCTGGCTTCCGAGATTGGGTCGTATAGATGTAAGTGTTCCCCAATCTTCACCCACACGTGACCGAATCGGAGTTCAATTCATCTCGGGCCAGAATTCGGAAATTCGAACCCGCGTGTTGGTAGAACTCCGTATACATCTGGAAACTCTATCTTCATTATAAGCAGCAGAACCATAACTGGGCCTTTGCGTTCACATCTTGTGCAGATTCAAAGGTTTCTGTTATGGCGATCAAGAGATGCGCAGAGGTCTCGGTAGTTTCTCGGCCGCGGAAGTTGATACGGCTTGTTGTCAATAGTACTTCCCCTGTTTGGTTCGCCGGCTGTGTTCCGTCCATACCGATTTTGGTTTCCTTTGTTTCGATCCCACGTCGTCGCCTCCCGATCCGACGGTACGCGCGGTCTTTTTGCACAAAAGCCCCTATATTATCCTAATCTTCCTCATTTTCCCCCCACCGACCTCACTTTCCTCTCCCAGGGCGGCCGCCGTGGACGCACAGCTTCTCCGAGCCGTCGTCACGGGGAGAGCAAGGGGAAAGTCACGACGATGAGGGCGTGGATCAAGAAGCAGAAGGAGAAGAAGCGTGTCAGGCCGACAACGCCACGGTTCTCCTCCCCGACGCGGCCGGCTCCACTCGCCCACCTCCTGCTTCCCCTCCGCCACGCGCCGCATCGTCTCATCTCCGGAACTCGCCGCGACCCAGCTTCCGCATCCCTGCCAATCACCATGCCGCCGCCGTCGGCGTCGCAGCGCCCGTCTCCTCCTTCAACCGAGGTACTTCGCGATTCCACCCTCCCCAAATCCATCCATTGTTTATTTTCGATAATCTCGCGTCGTGCCAGCTTCCCGTCAGATCGCCGCCGTGCCAGTTTCCCGTCTGCATCTCGGAGAGCTCATGAATCTGGGGTTCATCTCGCTGCTACTGACTGTCACGACGAGGTACATATCGCGCATCTGCATCCCGGAGGGAGCCGCCGACAGCCCGACACCATGCTGCCTTGCCGCCTCTCCAGGAACTCAGAGCACCAAGAGCCCAAGGCCCACGGCCGACGCCCCCTGTCTGAAGCTCCGACCAACTACTCCTGCCCCAAAGTGAGTAGCTGCTGCATGGTTGATTTACACATTTTTAAGCAGCAAGATGTTGCCCCATCGATGCCTTGGATACCGGCCTGTATTTGGATGCATCGGCTCTCTTCGGTCTGCTGGGTTCAGATTGTGTCCCCATTCCTCAAAAATATCAGGATATATATATAAATAATGTGCCTTTATTTGAGTGCCCCCATTGACTATATATTGTTCCATACGCTTTAACTGAATTGTGTAAGCAGCGTGCAACTTTCAGTTCATCTCTTGCTATGCTTGAAGTAGAATCCATGGTCCACACCAAAACTAGAGGATGGATTCGATGTGGTCCTGCTCATAATGTTGGAGCCTCCAGTATGAAAATATGTACATGAAGTTGAAACCTCAAACATCTAATTTTCTCCGAAGTTTCTATATGTACATGAAGCTGAAACCTCAGAATCTATTTTGCTCAGCAATTTCTAAATTCTAGCTTTGACAAGTTTAACACATTTAACTGAATTTGTCAGAAATGGCTTTACACTGCAACTGCTCCGGATCAGGGAGCATTGCGACACCTAGAAGTCACCACATCACCGCCCAGAAGACAACCAGGACACCACAATGCAGACAGCAAGGCGGAGGTATGAGGACCATGGCAACAGGGGAAACCCATAACAGTAGCTGGTATTTTAGTTCGGTCTTTCTCATTTTGTTGTTATACGCATGGATTTGTTGTAGTACAGCACGCTTTTATGTTTTGTAGTTTCTAAATATAAATTTGCTTAGTATAGTTGTTGAGTTAAAATTATGTTGTGCCATCAGTTCATCCATGAGAAACATTTATTTAGTTGTCTGTCATTATGCAAGAAAGCCTATTTGACTGATTATATATTTGATGTATTCTTTCCATGCTTTCGGAGTACACTTTCTTTAACAGTAACTCATGCATTTTCTTAATTGTTAATGGCCACCGATTCTTCTCAGTGTTTTGAACTTCATTTTTTTCATGTACATATTCAGCTATCTTACTCTCAGTTTCGATTAAGGTCCTTTTAAGAAAGCTACCACTTCCATGGTCCATGGGTTTACCATTTTCATTTGCATCCCATGTATCATGGAAATTTTGTATGCTCCGGTTGATCAAGTATGCTAAAGACTGAAATATTTTTTCTTTATTCAGATTCTGCAGATGACAATTCACAACTGACGGAACATTTGTCCGGTCCATGGCACAGTGTATCCCAAAGGTCAACCGAGATACATGTGTAAAACTTCTATCCCTAATGGTAAGGAACAAAAGAAGTCCTCACAGCTCCCCTCAAGCTAAGCCAGCCGTTAATCAACAAATGTAATTAATTACTGCTCGCCACCGCTTCTGTGTTTTCATATTTCTTCCTTTTTGCTCACATGCCTTGCATTTTTTATTTTAGTTCTTGCTGTGAGCATATTGTTCATTCTGCTTGAATTTTTGAAACCACAATTTAATCAACAAGGCACAATATACATTATGTATTTGGCCTTATTCTCTTTTCCAGTATCTATTAGATCATAATTACTTACGTACCGAATTTGCTTTAAAAAAATCTTGGTTCTCAATGAAGGCATGATAACGATGTAATACCGTGTCACTCTGTTTTGGTTTTGCTTATATGGCTATCGAATATTCCAAGCTTCAGGTCCATGCTTCATTTCTGTTGGGGAAGCCATGAGGGCAATCTGCTAAGCATGACAACATCAGGTTTATGTCAGTTATGGATACAGAATCCCAATCTGCTAATATAGTTGAGTTTTTTTATGTTATTTATGGCTACAGAATCCCAAATTTGACCATGAGCTGATGATATAGAAGCAAAGGAATCATTTAAATATGACATATTGCGCACTATTGTGAAAAAGTTGTATTGCTTGCTGCCCTTAAAAAGCAAGAAGATAAAAATTAGATCTAATGTATGCATGTACACTGCAACTGAGTTGTGAAGGAGAGTCTACGGTGCACATGTAGTGGTCCATTAGACCTGCTATGTTTGAAAGACCGTCTACGGTGCAGCTCTTGGAGATTCTTGCAATTATTTTTGAATCTATAAATGAAATCTGATACCCTGTGTGCAACCAAATGAAACATGCACATCATCAACATTTAATATTACATTTCCATATTATTAGTGCAACTAATTCGTCTATTTTTGTTCTCCATGCCATTCCATGAGAAATTATATGGGAGCCTTAGTCTATTACTTATTCTTCCACTGTATAGTTTCTTTTTTGATGTATACTACTTTCTGCACTGAGCGAATTGGCATACAAGTTTCATAATTCTATTTCGAATAGTCCGACGCTTGCTTGAAGGAAACAAACTTATTTACCATCACCAAAATTTCTCATCAAGGGCGCGGCGTGTCGCCGCGCCGAATTCAACTAGTACATCTTACAGACGTCGGACTTGGAGGATGGAAATCCCTAGTTGCCGGAGCGCTAGGTCGTAGGCACCAGCTTTTTTTGCAGACTCCACCATTGCCGCTAAGCCATCCACCACAAAATCAACACAAAAGTGGTGATAGCGGATCGCCATGTCTTACTCCCCTCGAGGTGCTAAAATAGGATCCCTGCTCCCCACTAATATTAATTGCCAAATGCCCATTTCTAACAGTCTGCATCACCCAATGTACCATTGAAGTGAAAACCCCTTTTTGATCAGAACTTCTTGAAGAAACTCCCAGTCTACTCGATCATACGCCTTTTCGAAATCCAATTTCAAAACAATAGCAGAATGCTTCTTTATTTTCATCGCATGTAACATTTCGTGCACCATGTTGACTTCCTCTTCCTACGCCTATCCGGGAAATTCCTTCGCAATCGAGCCTCCTCCTCCTCCTCCATGTTGCTCTCTTGCTCACCCTTTCAAGCGGCTTGTGTCTCCTTGACTTCAACGTTCTTTGACAATATAGTTGGTAACTGTTGCTCGACTCCATTGATGTCGTGACTCAAGGCGTGTTCTTCAGAACCGACGTCAAGAAACATGGGTCTTGATCTACTGGATGGCCGTTCGATGTTTCAACCATTCTTGGTGTTTAGGACGACCTTCATCGTGTCTTCATTGTGGTTTCTAACTGTTATTTTATGGTGATCCAAATTTATATAAAGATAAACCCTACTAACGTGGAAAACCCTCCCAACAATGGGAGAAAAAAAACTACGGGCGCTAGACGGCAATACTTCACTATGATCGGGTGAGGTTACAAATGTCGGGGATTTACAACTTTTGACTTATCCCAAAACGACGGATTACAAGAGGTATATTTGGAGGCAAAATCCTAAGTTGGCAGCAGTCTGACTCGGCAATGATCCGTACCGCGGAGGCCCGAAGTTAGCCCATCACGTTGCCCTGTTGTACCCGGGATACACATGGGGGTGCGACGGATCGTTGCCGAGTCGGATTGCAACATGCCTTTGCAACTTTTTTAGGTTCTCACATGGGTGCCTCATATGATGACTCTTTGAAACTTCCGAGATTAGTTCAGGCTGTGTAAATGTTGTCACGACCCAACTACTGCCTGAAGCGTTACGTATCAAGCGACGCACAGACGAGAGGCGAAGACGCAAGGAGGTCCAAGAAGAGAAGCATCCCAAGCCCAAGCCCGGACCGTCTGGCTGTAACGAGTGAGAGGCATCGTTATAGGACCAGGTCGCGTGTTGTGCGGATCCCAATTATGATTGATGTATGAACTAAGCCTATCTTGGACAGCGAACCTTCTCTTCCTCCTTCCTCACGATTCGTCGTTGAGTTCTCTTCCCAGCGTGACGCTGTGGACAAATCCTTGTATATGTGATCTAATTCAGTAGATTGGAGATCGGGGTGCGACATATGGTGTCAGAGCAGTAGATCCTTGACTGCGCGAGAGTTTTTTCTCCAAAAATGCACAAAAAAAAATTGAGAGGAGAGAGGGCAGACCCGATCTAGTAGTCGATCTGCAATTCCAGGAGGCGAATCGAGGGCGGAACACGGTGGTTTGGCTACATCCTGTAAAATCCCATCCACGTTTTCAAACTCACGGCGGCGGAGCGATCGTTCGACGTATTTTGACGATCTACGGCGGCGTGTGGCAGCGGTAGACAGCTCGGGCACAGATACTTCGGCGGTGGAACGGTTGCTCGCAGATCCCTTGCTGTGAGTGGTAAAATCCCGGTTCCACGGTGGATCCGTGTGCCAGTGGCGACGCGAATTTCAGGCGGCGGTTGACGCTCGTTCCCGGTGCGGCGGTGTGGGGACAAGCAGACGAGGCGCTCATGGAGAAGGCTCAAGCAGATTTGGCTGCGCTGAAGCGGCAAGGTGACGAGCTGCAGAAGCAGTGCGGTGAGACGACAACCACCCTCAAGGCGATCAACGAGACATTGCGCGGGTTGGGCGCATGGGTTCCGCAAGTCGATGATTCCATCAAAGGGATTCAGACCTCACTCGAGACCCTGGGATCTCGACTGGATGTGTTGGAGACAGCACAACAGCGGCCACCAACATCAAATGCAAGGTCGCCTACAACACCGACAGAGGAGGCCGAGCCATCAGCTATGGCGGCAGCGACAACAACACTCAAGGTACTTGTTCCAGCACGAGGAAGTTTGGGCCGAAGGGAATTTCCTAGTACACCAGTGCATTTCGATTTGGGAGATCGATCAGCAGCTTTTGATGACAGTGTGTATCCAGAATCTCGTAGTGGGCACCATCGTTCGAGACCGCCCAAAACAGACTTTCCCAAGTTCAATGGCGAGAACCCGAAATGGTGGAAACAGGTGTGTGAGAAGTACTTCAAGCTGTATTCAGTTGAACATGAAACCTGGGCAAGTTTTGCCACTATGCACTTCGTGGGCAACGCAACGTTATGGCTCCAGACATATGAAGCAGAACACGATGTCGATAGTTGGGAAGAACTGTGTGTGGCAATACATACCAAGTTCGGCAAGGATAAACACCGGAAGTATTTGGAGGCCTTGGAGAGGTGCAAACAAACACACAGTGTGGAAAAGTACTATCAGAAATTTGAAGCACTGCATCATCAAGTGCTCGTGCATAATAAGCATTATGATGAAGCATTCTTTGTCACAAAGTTTGTGAGTGGGCTCAAGCGGGAGATTCAGAGGGCAATAAAATTACATAAGACAAAGACAGTGGATGCAGCACTTGCATTAGCTGAAACTCAGGAAGAATTATTGGAAGATGGGAGGCAATACTCTTATTCGAGATCGAGCAACGAGCACAAGCACAAATACAGCAAAACTGGATTTCCAGGAAAAGGATTGATCGGAGGCACCCCTGAGGATGCACAGAAAAATGAGGAAAAACACAGTGCTCGAGTTCCTTGGAGTGAGCAATTTCAGAAACTGAAGGCTCAAAGGCGAGAATGGGGAGAATGCTTCAAATGTGGAGAAAATTTTAAACCAGGGCACAAGTGCAGCAATGCAGTTCCATTGCATTTGGTCAAAGAGCTGTTTGAGATGCTGCAAGCCACCACAACTGACAGTGAACGCGAAGATAAAAACGATGATAGCAGTGATGACTCCTTATGTACCATTTCTCAATGTGCATTGGCAGGCACAGCGAACAAAAAGAGCATCCGTTTGCAAGGAACGGTGAATGGGAAACAAGTGTTAATTCTGATTGACTCTGGGAGTTGTGGTAGTTTTATTAGCCAGCGAACAAAAAGAGCATCCGTTTACAAGGAACGGTGAATGGGAAACAAGTGTTAATTCTGATTGACTCTGGGAGTTGTGGCAGTTTTATTAGCCAGAAAACAGTTGAACAATTTGGCTTGCCAACAACTCAGGTAGCGCCAGTGACAGTACAAGTTGCAGATGGAGGTAGAACACAAATAACCACAGCCGTCCAAGACCTGGCATGGGAATGCCAACAAAACAACTTCACTGGTACATTTCAGAGTGTTTGCCATTCCTTGTTATGACATGATCCTTGGAATGGATTGGCTACATGAGTGTGGTAAAATGTGGGTGGATTGGCCCAAGAAAAACTTACGGTTCCACCTAAATGGGAAACGTATTGCACTCAAAGGCATTAAAGATAAGGTGGTGAGCTGTGAAGCAATTTCAAATATCGAAGTGCACAAATTGTTGGAGCAAGGGGAATTGGCACAGATGGTTCGGTTGTGTCCAATCACAGAAAGTAAAAAGGATGGAGAGTTGCCGTTTGAAATTGAGGACCTGTTAAAGCAACATCAAGACTGCTTTGCAACTCCTAAAGGGCTTCCTCCACATCGACCTTTTGATCACCGAATTCCTCTGATGCCCGGGGTTCAACCAGTAAATGTCAAGCCATACCGCTATTCTCCTCAACAAAAAGATGAAATCGAACGTCAGATCAAAGAAATGATAGCCCAAGGAATCATTAAACCCAGTCAGAGTCCATTTTCTTCACCAGTGCTATTGGTTAAAAAGAAGGATGGCTCCTGGCGTTTTTGCATGGATTACAGACAACTCAATGCAGTCACGGTGAAGGATCGCTACCCAATGCCAATTGTTGATGACCTGCTGGATGAGATGGCAGGCTCAGTATACTTCACCAAGCTGGATCTGCGTTCAGGGTACCACCAAATCCGAATGGCAGAAACAGATGAGAACAAGACGGCGTTCAAGACGCACAGTGCGCACTTTGAGTTTCGAGTGATGCCTTTTGGCTTAACTTCTGCACCTGCAACCTTTCAGGCGGCTATGAACACAATATTTGCGCATGCCATAAGGAAATTTGTCCTTGTATTTGTGGATGATGTGTTGATCTACAACAAGACACTACAGGACCATGTCAAGCATTTAGAACATGTGTTTCAAGAGCATGGCACTCTGTCGGTTTGGATTTCATTGAAGGACTGCCAGTCTCCAACCGATTCAACACAATCTTAGTGGTGGTGGACAAGTTTTCAAAATATGGGCATTTCATTCCGCTAAAACATCCATTCACGGCGTCAACAGTAGCGCAAGCTTTCTTTGATAATGTTTTTTGTCTGCACAGTATGCCGAAAGTGTTAATCTCTGATCGGGACAAGGTATTCATCAGTCAGTTCTGGCAGCAATTGTTCAAGCTAGCTGATACAACGTTAAACTTGAGCTCATCTTACCACCCTCAGACAGATGGACAGACGGAATGTCTGAACCAGTGCCTTGAAAACTACCCGAGGTGTTTTGTGCACGACAATCCGAAGAGCTGGGCGAAATGGTTAACCCTTGCAGAACATTGGTACAACACGTCGCCGCATTCCGTGATCGGGCCTTTGGCTTTGCGCATGAGACCAGTACTGGAAGCATGGACCTGGATGCTTGGCTAGAAGAACGTGCCAAGATGATGCCAGTAATCCAGCAGCACTTACAGCGTGCGCAGACACGCATGAAACATCAAGCTGACAAGAAAAGGGCAGAGCGTGTGTTTCAGGTTGGGGATTGGGTGTATCTGAGGCTACAACCCTATGTGCAAACATCAGTGGCTCAAAGACCATCACAAAAACTGGGATTCCGGTTTTTTGGACAATTTGAAGTTCTGAAACGAGTGGCGAATGTCTCCTACAAGCTCAAGCTACCCGATAATGCTCGGATCCATCCCGTCATACATGTGTCTCAGTTGAAGAAGTCACTGCGTCCTGGTGAGTCTGCAAGTTCTACACTTCCGATTGCATTGATGCAGGATGCGGTTCTAGCACAGCCACAGGCGATTGAAGAAACACGCATGGTGCGGCGAGGCGCGAAGCTGGTGCCCCAAGTTCGTCTAAGCTGGAGCGGGTGCCCATCATCGTACAGCACCTAGGAGCATCTCTACACCATGATCGACATCTACCCGCAAGCACCGGCTTGGGGGCAAGCCGGCTCTCCAGGGGGGTATTGTCACGACCCAACTACTGCCTGAAGCGTTACGTATCAAGCGACGCACAGACGAGAGACGAAGACTCAAGGAGGTCCAAGAAGAGAAGCATCCCAAGCCCAAGCCCGGACCGTCTGGCTGTAACGAGTGAGAGGCATCGTTATAGGACCAGGTCGCGTGTTGTGCGGATCCCAATTATGATTGATGTATGAACTAAGCCTGTCTCGGACAGCGAACCTTCTCTTCCTCCTTCCTCACGATTCGTCGTTGAGTTCTCTTCCCAGGGTGACGCTGTGGACAAATCCTTGTATCTGTGACCTAATTCAGTAGATTGGAGATTGGGGTGCGACAAATTTGTCTATATGAGAGGTTTCCAAAGGGGTAAGCTCGGAAGTTCGTCGAGGTGCGAAGTGTTCAATAAAGTCGGATCTCTCTCCATGGGGAATGCACGTAATTCACTTTTTTTTTGAAGTGGATCTTCCCAGCGAGCGATCCACAAAGATTACAAAGAACAGAGCAGACGCACGCCAAAGAACAAAGAAGAAAGAAACACGGTACAACAGCAACAAGGCCAAGAAAACAACTCAGAACCTCAAACCTTGTCCGCTGATCCGCCGCAACACCTGCAAGCAACCTCTTCGTCGGAGATGCCAGAGAGGAAGCAGCCAGGCCGCCGCCTGAAATACTAGGAATGATCAGAAATACAACACCCGTAACTTATTTAGCGGTGTACTAGTTCCGTAGTTTTGTTTTTGTTTTTGAGATCGTTCCGTAGCTGATACATCTGAGCCTGCGTATTCGGTCAGCGTACACGGTTTGTTTTGTTTGTAGTGGGCTTTCTCTTAGTTTAGCTATCGTGGGCTTGTTCGCTATCCCGAAAAGAAAAAGATGAGAATCTCACCCGCGGCGTCACTTTGTTTGGTCACTCCACATCGTGGACTACTGCTTCTGCTTCCACTCCCCACAAATCCCCCACCACTTCCTGAGATGAGCAGCCACCCACGCTCGCCGGCGGCGCCGCCGCCGCTCGAGGATGACAATTTGCTCTCGGAGATCCTCCTCCGCCTCCCCCCGCAGCCGTCCTCCCTCCCCCGAGCCTCCGCCGTCTCCAAGCGATGGCGCAACCTCGTCTCCGACCCTCGCTTCGTCCGCCGCTTCCGCCTCCGCCACCGCCGCAACCCTCCCCTCCTCGGTTTCTTTGACTACGCCGAGTTCATACCTACCATGGATCCCCCCAATCGTGTCCCGGAAGGCCGCATCTCCTTCCAATACGAGTACGACGACGGCGATGCCCATTTCCTGGGATGCCTCGCACTTATCTTCGACTCAGGGTACAACCAGGTCCTAGTGTGGGACCCCTTCAACCACATTAAGCACCGCCTAGACCTTCACCCGTGGTTTGCGGAGAGCATGGCCCAGGTCTCCGGGGCAGTGCTTCACGCTGCGGGAGACATTCAACACTTCCAGGTCGTCATGGTAGGCATAGAGACAAACAGAGGGACAAGCCTAGAGACAAGCGAACAACAACCCACACGAGCGGTCGCCCATTTTTACTCGTCGGAGACTGGGGCATGGGGTGATCTCATCTCAACAACCATTCCACCCAGCGCTTCTACGGACCAACTTACTTACAACCATAGTTGAAGTTTATGTGAGCACAGCTAGTGTCCTAGTTGGGAATTCCCTGTATTGGTGGCTTTCTACCTGTCCGTTGCGTTTTGACAGTCTGCCTGGCATCCTCGAGTTTGATTTGGATAGGCAGAGACTAAATGTGATACCTATTCCAGGGGATATATATGTTGCTAGGACTCAACAGGTCTCAGTTATGCGGGCAGATGGTGGTGGGCTGGGTTTTCTCTTCATGTCGGACTCAGACTTCGTCGCCCAATTATGGAAGAGAAAGACCAATTGTTATGGTGTCGCTTCATGGGTGTTGGGAAGAACCATTGAACTGGACAAGCTGCTTTCCCTGAATTCAGAGGAGATAGGGCTCCCTAAGATAAAAGGGTATGCCAAGGAAAATAATACATTGGTCCTGCTGACAGTTAGCGGTATATTCCTAGTCCATCTCGAGTCATTGCAGTTCAAGAAATTTTTCCAAACCAATGTCACATATCAGTGGCATCCAGTCGAAAGTGTCTACACTGCAGGTAATTTTGTAATAGCTTGCCTTCCACTCTGGGCATAACAAAACAACCTTGTTTTTGGTTAAATGCTTGATGCAATTCATATCCGTCCGATTTAATCTAACACTTTAAGTACTATCATGTCACTTTTCTTCTTTGTTGCTTGCTGATCTTTTCAACATATAGCGGTGCTGTACTTTAGTGATTTCTTTTTGATGTTTTTGTGGTGGCGTTCTATGTTATGGTCATGATCTTGAAAAAGTTCTGTTAGTGGTAGCTAGCTAGTTTTTCTCCTGTAGATAGGTGTTTCTACTCTTACATGATTTTGAGTTCCCTTAATTGGGCCGGTGGGTATGGATCTTCGTTGAAAAATAAAATAACTTTGCCACCGCAAGGAAAGCGAAAACCTAGATTTGCTTATTGTTATCGTTGTTTTGGTAAACATGTTATCCGAGTCAGAGGTGGCAATCTCTTTATCTGTTTACTCTATAGACATCCTAAAATAAAATAATGAAAACACAAACAAATGGCAGGGAATTTGGAAATAGTTTGTATAATAATTAAACTAATATAATGATGATAGTATTAGTGCATAGCTGCACTTTTGGTGCGGCGAAGCGAGCGCTTCTAGCTGTTTCGCTTGCTTATTTCTTATTTTGGCGGCTATTATGCTTGACTTCCTACATCTTACTTAGTTTCTCCCTCATCTTTTTGCAAAAAGCCAAAATTTGTTTTCAAGATCAGATATAATGATCGGACATTTAAGTAAACTACATGCAGAAAAACTAGTTTGAACCAAATGAATTTTCAAATAGGCAGGACCTTAAATTGGCACATTCTGAAGCATGAAGCTATCTTAATTTGCACATTCTGAAGATTAAATCTAGTTATATTTATTTCATTCAATATTCTCATCGGTGATTCACTAGTTATCTTAAATCCATAATAATGAATTAATGGATTTGTTTGATATTTAAATCCCTTTTTATCACTTTTAGAAGAGTCCTGCTGTAAGTGAGAAGTTAATTTTTCCAGAGTAAATTAATAAGTCAAGTTTATTTGATCTTTTCTGGCTAAAATTAATTTATAAAAATTAATTATGAGTATCACTTTTATTTCTAGAACTTATTGGTATGGTATATTCTAATTTTATCCAATAGAGGATGGAACGAGCTTGAGAATAATTTTAATTAAGTTCTCCATTCCAGTCAGCTAATAGTCTTACTAGGCATATTCTTCATTTTATGACTCTAGTGAGTATGTACTGTTTTGAAAGTATTCTCGTTATTGATATCAGAGTTTTGTTTATCTACTCCTAGTGTTGTGTCAGACTTTAGTTGTTTTCCTCAACTTACAGATGTGAATCTCATTGTCGCCCCCTTGTATCTATTTGACTTACCGGTGGAATGCCATTGGTTCCTTGACTTTGCTTGTAGGCATGGGCATTGATGATGGAAATGATGGAGCTGAACTTTTGCACAATACATAAGATGATTTGTCGGATATATACATGATATCATGTACTGATTGAGCAGGTATGCTTTTTCTTGAAGTAGTGGCTGAATGTAACATTTTCCCTTTCTTTGCTTCATTGACATTTTTTCGTTTTACTTATACTGGTTGCTACATTGCATTTGATATTTTGTGGCTATGGACCGAGTGAGATTCGTATGCTATCTCCTCTATGCAAGTGAATGATAATTAGCATTTGGCTTCAAACTTTTACCATAGCATCAGAGTTTTGTTTATCTACTCCTAGTGTTGTGTCAGACTTTAGTTGTTTTCCTCAACTTACAGATGTGAATCTCATTGTCGCCCCTCGTATCTATTTGACTTACCGGTGGAATGCCATTGGTTCCTTGACTTTGCTTGTAGGCATGGGCATTGATGATGGAAATGATGGAGCTGAACTTTTGCACAATACATAAGATGATTTGTCAGATATATACATGATATCATGTACTGATTGAGCAGGTATGCTTTTTCTTGAAGTAGTGGCTGAATGCAACATTTTCCCTTTCTTTGCTTCATTGACATTTTTTCGTTTTACTTATACTGGTTGCTACATTGCATTTGATATTTTGTGGCTATGGACCGAGTGAGATTCGTATGCTATCTCCTCTATGCAAGTGAATGATAATTAGCATTTGGCTTCCAACTTTTACCATAGCAATTGCCATTTCATGTTGCTGTTCATATGGCCAAATATACTTGTAAAATGCAATCTGCTATATGTTGCAGTCATCAACCGAGTAAATCTTGATGCCTTAAGGAGTAATAACATGATTACATTAAAGAAGATATTTCCCTTCGGATGAAGTCAGTAAACTTACTATAAGTGGAACACACAATTTACCCTTGTCAATGTACGGCTAAATACCAGCTTACCTCCTAAGGGGTAAGTTTGGGCTCCTAAAAGAGCCCTAGCCTCCAATATATTTATGCTAGTCGAACTACATGTTACTGGTCAAATACTCAAAGCACTGTTTTTGCTGTGCGTAGTAAAAATAATAGATGTCTATTTTGGAATGAAGTATCAATTAATTTTATGGTGTATGATCCCTCGCTTGAGGCTTGTACTACATGAACTTTATTGACTTCGATCTTCTACTGACTATCTAGGTCGTTCATTTCTAGAAAGTATGCGTATTGTGTACGAAGTTACAAACTAGAACCATGGGCCCCTCATAAGTTCATGATCACAATGAATACTGTATAATGATTTGATAAGCTAGACAGTTCACAGTTCAGCATGCCCCTCTAATGGCAGTATCTGAACAACTGCTCTTTAGCATCTGCTGAGATCAGATGTTCCCATTGACTTGAGAATTCGTCATTAGTAGAACCTGAAGGAATCTGGTAAAAAAGAGTTGAAGGCGTGCCACTAGAATTTAGCCCTTTTTTGTCCAGTACCTGAGACTATTCAACTTTAAGCATTTGGTCTAGCTTCCTCAATGGTAAAGCTAATGTTTACTGTAGGAGCCAGTACACAAATTGGAGCCTTAACTTACTTTTTTTTTCTGACTGAATAGTACACACTGGTTTGACTGATGACATTGATTTCTCTGCAGTTACCTAGAGTTACAATGCTGGTAGCTGAAACCAGAAATGGCTTGTTGGGTGCTACATGCCTAAATTCACCTATATATGTAGCCGGTGAACAGTGAAGTGGAATTTGTAGGAATTCATCGTTTAATTAGCAGACTTCTGTCTATTATCTTATTTATGTACACAAGCAGCAACTGGCATGGCATGAAGGCACAATGACTAGCTTCAATTAATTAGTACCTTGTGGTTCTTGTGCTTAATCAGTGTTCATCTTCTCACCGCTTGTTGTTTGATCATGCTCCATGTATCAGGGTCGGAGATTTGGTCAAATTACTGCTATTCTCCCATTTTCGTGTGTTTTCATTGGATTTTCATCTGATTCTGGCTAATGAATGCTGAAAGTTTAATTGCGCCTGCTGTCTGGTGCTATTTGATACTGCTGGGGTGATGGTTTTTGCCTGAATGATTTTTAGATGTGGCGACGAAGGATTTGATGAGTTGGCTAACGTTCGAAACATCGAAAAACATTATATGAGTTGGCTTTTAGTCTGAAGAAACAAAATGTCTTCCTCACACAAATGACAACTTGGTTATCAAACATGGTGCTACACCATATGTATCCATCTGTTTTAAAGCCTGCTACCTTCACAATTACAGACGGGTAGCAGATCGTGAATTAACGGTGGAATTGGGAGGATCAGCTGACAGCTATGGCTTTACACAAGCCAACAACATGGCGGCATTAATCTATCAGCAACAACAAAAAGAGAGGTTTACTGAGGCAGACTGCCAGTGTGGACATACAAGATCCGCAGCAGAGTAGCTTACACCAGTAAATTGCATTCCCCACCAAATGTTCCACGGCCTAGATCATCGGGCACCTTTGCCATTGTTTTGCATAGGGTGCCACTGCTTGGAGAATCTTCTTCCTAGGCCCCTGATTAATAGCAAACTCTAGTGAAAACTACTAAACTAGACCCAGATAAGAACGACTAAAATCTAGGAATGATTGTGCTGCAAGCCTGCAACTACCCATGGAGTACCAAGAAAAAACGAAGTAGCATCACATTTGAATTAGATAAGCACTGATGCTGCCAGTGTGCAGTCACGTAGAGATCGGCCTTTTTACATTAAAGATTTTAAATGAAATTAGGTTACGGAAGCTTGTTATCATCAAAAGACTAATAACAACAGTGCTGTACTAGAGAAAAACATAATCGGAACAATATATCACTATGTATCATGTAAACATGATAGTATAACTGAAACTAGCTAATACATACCATTGGTATTCCCATATCTCTGAGGTCGCTATCTTTCATCTGACTCAACGCAGTCATATCCAGATAGTGCATATATTATGAGAGGGGATTTTTGGCTCCCGATCTCCAGTGCACCCGGTTTTTGTAAAATTCGAAAATGGCATTTCAAAGTTTCAAACAGTTCCACAAAAAATACGTGAATACAAATACATGTTACCTTGATATCTGCATAATTTTGTTCCATAATACGGTCTATTTTAGGCTACACAAAAATCACAAAATCATGGCTCTGCAAAAGGTGTAACAAACTCATGTCATTTGCTACATTTGTCTTTTTTGTACAGATCGATCACGCATGGAAATATAGTTCTCCGAAAATTTGGTCGTACATACTAGACATATATATGTACTTGCATGTTTTGTTTCAGAATTGTTTGAGACGCAAAATCATATTTTTCGATTTTTGAAAAACCGGGTGCACTGAAACTCGGTAGCAAGAAGTGTTTTCGATATATTATACATTTTTATATGCTTGGTTGTGTCCTTTAACATCAACGTCCCGGTGGTGTACATGGTTATTGTCTCATGTGTCATGGCGTGGTCGATGGTTTTCTGGCCAGTCTTCACAAGTGAGAATTTAGGCCAAAGGCCCTTTTTGAAGGCAAAGCAAAACAGTTCGTCTGATGTCAGCATATCTGTTCTATTTGAGGCTGTGAAAAATAGTATATGTACAAGTCAACTAATCATCCATGTACAACATAGCAAAGGCATGAGCGACCAAACACTCGCACATGGACTACTGGTTAAGTACCAGGGTGTTTCCATGAAATATCAAGGTAGACCTTTTCAAATGGTAATTATTTTGACGGCCGTATACATGACATGCATATGTCGTTATTCTCGCTATGTTTCCATACGTGCGAGACTCTACACGCTTCATTCCTCTACCGCAAAATCACCAACATACTTCATTTATCATTTTTATGGTGCATCTCCTTCTCTCCTTGTACCATTGCAAGACAAAGTGTTTTCTTTCTTTCGTATGCCATCTCAGCTCACTAGAAATCCCACATTGCGAAAATGAATAAAAACACAAATAATTATAATTCTAAGAGTGTATTATCATCTCTACATAGCTCTGTGGCGGCACAGTCCCTAACCAATGTTAGCGAGAACGAAAAAACACAAGGTACCACCATCAAAAGCTTGCGATGATTGTGGAAGATATTGACACTGATGTCACTAGCACTAGAGGCATTTGACCCAAATGTGGCAATGCAAATTCTACGAATCAATAACTAGCCTTGGCATGTGAGCATGCGAGCGAGGCTGATGTTTGTGGCTACCAAACTGCATTAATGTACTATGTTGTTCTCAATCAAGATGCATGGATTCTATTATTTGGGGGTTGCTCTACTTAATTATGGAACTAGCCCATTCATGATTCGTTGTTCATCATTAAGAATAGCAACCACTAACCAGAACAAAAACTAGCATGGATACCAGATTTGACTATGAGCAACTTGCTGAACATATAGATCGTCGTGAAGTTAAGAATGGGACCATCAATGCTGGATAATTAACGTGTACTCCACAATATGCACACATGAAGAACACTATCTAGCTAGTAGTCCATACAGTTTAATTACTTTGAAATTGTGCATATATAACTAGATATACAATGGAGAAAGACATGTTACATTTAGAGAAGCCTCCCATAGTCACACAATAATCTTGTTATTGACACTAATAATGAAGCCCTTTATTTCTTGGAACAAACTACATGAAAGGTACAAACAAAGGAAATAAAATTTATGGTACCCACTCGACACAGAGCAGGTTGGGCTCCAAATTTTGATTAGCACGATGAAGAGAGTTACGGGTTGGCATTGCCAAATCCAGATCCAGCGCCGGCGCCACTTCCGCTCCCGCCATTTGTGCCCTGTCCGCTGCCACTGCCATCCCCATTAGAATATGCATTCGCATTGTTATTTCCATAATAGTTATTAGTTGCACCAGAGCCGGATCCACTACCACTACCAGAACCATAGCCACTAGATCCATAATAACCTCCGGTTGCTTGTCCTCCACCACCGCCACCACCGGTACCGCCAGCGCTAGAAGATCCACCAACATCACCTTCATACTCATTAGATCCACTGGAGGCTGAGCTTGAGCCGGCACCAGACCCGCTACCGGATCCAGTACCATAGTATTGGCTACCACCACCCCCTTCACCTCCACCTCCACTACTTGCATGCGCACCACTGCTTGAACTCTAAGCATTCCCAGTTCCACTCCCCGATCCTGAGCCACCACCACTCACTTCACCCCCACCCCCTCCCCCTCCATAACCCGTTCCTTGAGAACTAGAGTATCTAGCCACCCTTCCAGCACTGGCTAAGCCAATGCTCAAGAAGACAATGAACCCGAGAGCCGCTAGTTTTGTGCCTGCCATTGTGGGAGTTCAAGTGAGGTGAGTTCCTAGAAAGCTTGCATGTGGGTATTTATAGTACTAGAGGCCATGTACTTTTCTTATCTTAATAGCATGTTGGTGGTGTAGACTTGTCATGGAGGCCATGAAGAGACTTGAAAATGGAAGGTGCTAGCCATAGTCAGAAGTTGATAAGCTTTGCGCGGATTCATTCATGTAGTTTGAATGGTGGATAGGATCAAACATATAGGATTTTCCTTTCTATTGTTGGGTAGCCTGATCATTCTGAACAGTGCATGAGTGGAAGTGATGGTCCTTTGGTTTCTTTGAAGAAAACAATATATTCAGAACATATAATAATAATTAACACAAATATACTTCGTACGTCTGCTTCCGGCAAGAAAATTCAAGTACCTCCTGCAAATTGATTTGACCATATGCATTTGCATTGAAATTAACTTCGTGTAAAACGGCTTTGCGATGCGCATATGATCTGACGTAATTCGGTCATAACTAAGTAGTGAAATATTTTCTAAATTTGTAAACATTGTCACAAGACCGTAATTATGAGTAAATGTTTTTAAAAAACTTGTAAATTAACGATCTCATTGTCCATCTTGTTCGACAAACCTTGCGGTCGCATCCACATTCATACAACACATGCAAATATCCACAGCTCCAGTTGATACCGGGGAGACGACCTCGAAGTTTCCGTAGTCGACTTTGACAAAACCCACAACCATCCATATTCATGCGTGCATGTAAACCATGCAAGATGTGCCAGCACCATCCACCATTCTGTCGAAGCAATAGCTCAACGTACATAGGCCTCTAGCGTGCCCGGACTAACTAATCAGTCCATCTATCTTCTCTATACCGTTTTGCATCACAACTTGCTTGGTTTATCTTATGGGCTAAGCAACCATGATTTCATGAAGATCTTTGACAGCATGTCATCAGCTGGCTATACCGTTTTGACAGCATGTCATTTATGTTTTCGGCAAGAAAATTCAAGTACCTCATGCAAATTGATTTGACCATGTGAACTTGCATTGAAACTTCGTGTAAAAAGGCTTAGTGATACACATATACAGTAATATGGAGTGATAAATTCGGAGTAATTCGGTGATAACAAAGTGGTGAAATGTTTTCTAAATGTTTTAAGACATTGTCACAAGACCGTACGTAACTAGGAGTCAAAAATTAAAAATTAACTCACAAGTTAACCATCAAATTTTCCATCTTGTTCAATAAACCTTGCGGTCGCTTCCACATTCAGACAGTAATGCAAACATCCAGTTGACACCGGAGAGACGACCTCGAAGTATACGTAGTCGACTTTGACATATTCCGTGGGTTACGTAGGAAACGGCAAAACACACAACCATAAGCATGCATGCTACGCCGTCAAACCATGGCAAGATATGCCAGCACCATCGATTATCCTCTCAACGCAAGAGCTTAGCGTACATAAGCCTCTCGCGTTTTGCATTACTACTTGCTTGGTCTTACGGATAAGTAACCATGATTTAAAGAAGATCTGATTAGCTGGATGATCATGTGGATCGACGATAATATGACCCAGCACATACAGCTTGCTCGGTCGACACAACACATACAGCTTGCTTGGTAGGGAATGATCGAAGTGCACAACTGGTTGCCATTTCCGATGCCAAGCAAGCCTTGGAGTAGACATCCATGGCGTCCAGATTAATTTTGGTCGTCGTCGACCTTACGTGCGTAAGCTAGCCTACGTAGCTTTATCCATACGCATCTTTGACAGTTAGCTTAGGCTTGGAAGGACTCGTACCACTTGGAGCTAGCATCAGAGTAGCGCATGCCCAAATTTGCACCGAATACTCACAAAACAGGAAATGTGGGCGTGTTTTCCCCAAAACAAGTTCGAACAACATACCAAAACGTCCATGGATACCCATATTTTTTAGTGTACATGTCCATATTTGGCACCCAAATACTCATGGGAAAATTGCGATGGTCTTCTTCCCCATAAAGCACGAGGCCTCCTTTGGGTTCTGTCCGGCGCACTTTTCTGGGGACTTATTATGCCGGGGAGTAGGCTTCTGCTTTCGGCCATTATGTTGTCTGAGAAGCTAAAATGGCTTAGCGGGTTTAGGTTCTTCTGTTTCATATGCTCGTCGTTTGTGCTGAAGTTGATCCAGTGCGTAGCAAGCACCGGTGAACGGTGAAGTGGACTTGTCACATAATTTGCTACTCTCTCTTTTTTAAATATAAGATGTTTTAGTATTTTTCTTAGTCACATGTATCCACGTTTTAGTGTGTATATTCATCCACTTCATTCCGTATGTAGAGCACATTTGAAATAGCTAAAACATCTTATATTTAGCAACGGAGAGAGTAACTTCCATCTATTAGAATGCTCATATTGGAGAGTAACATAGACTAGTATCATGCATATGGTACTAGTCTATGTTAGCTCTATAGTGGGTGGTAACATATGTATGGTATCATGCATTAGGATGTAAACTCATCTTTTCCTGGGGTGCATTATGTTATGGTAACATTCATATTAGATGTTACCACAACATCTCTTTTCACATTAATTACATGTCACATCATACCTACATGAAATGCATGTTATCACCACGATACCCCCACTATAGGAGGTCATATATAATTTTTGTAGACTTAATTAGTCAACTGGCATGAAGACACAATGACCATCTTTAGTTAATACCTTTCTCGGTTTACTAGCATAAAGACACAAAGAAAATATCAACATCTACATTATTATAGGTAAATATATTTTATGGTGAATATATTGATATTGATTTGGTATCATAAGTGTTCATATTTTTTGTCTAAAAATGTGTCAAACTTAGATGTCGTTGAATGTTGACTAAATTTATAACTCTTATTTTGGAGTTGGGTGTGACACCATACACAACCACCAACCCCCCCAAGTAAAGACATGGAATATCATCAAATATTTACTCCGGTCAGTTAATTCTCAAGTGCAAAAATGTCATGCATTAAGAAAGGCGGCAAGATATCTCCCCGCGTGAGCTCCATCATTTTCCAAGTCTCGAAATGGCTTGGCACAATGGGAGACTAGGCATGCTCGAGTTACTGAATGATGTCTACGCACACTTCTATTCTTGTAGATAGTGTTGGGCCTCCAAGTGCAGAGATTTGTAGAACAGCAGCAGGTTTCCCTTAAGTGAATAACCCAAGGTATATCGAACTCAGGGAGGTAGAGGTCAAAGATATCCTTCTCAAGCAACCCTGCAATTAAGATACAAGAAGTCTCTTGTGTCCCCAACACACCCAATACACTTGTCAGGTGTATAGGTGCACTAGTTCGGCGAAGAAATATTAAAATACAAGTGATATGGATGATTATAAATGGTAATTGCAATCTGAAATAAAAATGGCAGCAAGCAAACATGAGACAAAATGAGAGTAAACGGTGTATCAATGCTTGGAAATAAGGCCTAGGTATCATACTTTCATTAGTGGACACTCTCAAAAATAATAATATAATTGAATACATAGATAATTCCTCTTCACTATACTACTCTGAACTATTCTCCTGTTGGATAACGAACACCAATCCACTGCGTAGGCTATAAAAGCACGCCTCAAGGTTGTATTCCACATCTAGGGAACCCCACACTGTCAACATGAGCGCCCTAAAATAGTACTAAACAAACACCACAATTTCATAGAGACATCCAACACAAAGAACAACTCATGGTAAGTATTCCTGTAATCTTTAGCCTAAGAGTCACACATGGTGCGCACACTGTCAACTTCGCACCGTGGGACAAAGGTGACTCCGGAGTTTACATTAATAAAACCACTCAATTAGCATATTCATAAGATAATGAAGAGTAACATCTATGAATTCAACTAGATTACAAAGCTCATGATCACATAAAGATCACACTATGGGAGAGAGAGATAAACCACATAGCTACCGGTATGAGCCCTCAGCCCCGAGGGAAACTACTCACGCATGGTCATGGTGATGAGGAGCTTGATGGAGAGGTGCAGCCCGGAGTGGAGGCGGAAGCCGGCGGCAGCCACGGCGCGGCGGCGGCGGCCCGTGGAGGCGACGGCGAGAGGCGGCGTCGGCGGCGGCCCGTGGAGGCGGCTGCCCTTGGTGGCGGCCACGGCCCTTGGTGATGATGATTGTGTCGAGGAGGTTCCCCTCCCCAAGACGGCTGCCTGGGAGGAAGAAAATTCGTGGTATGGGGGCTCTCCACACGAGTTAGGTTTCCTCTATTCAACTTTTCAGACAGATTTCAGGAAGGTCCCGATTCGACTCCAACAAGGTTTCCTTTGCCCAATTTTGATAATTCCTACACATTAAAGTGTAAAACAAGAACATTGTGCACTTTGGCAACTATTAGTATGTTAGTCCAATAAATGTCATAATATGATATAAAGTGTATATAAAACATGTAGCAATTAATAAAAAACATGCATGGAACATCAAAAATTATAGATACGTTTGAGACGTATCAAGCATCCCCAAGCTTAGTTCCTACTCCGCCTGCCCCCACAGCCGTCCTCCCTTCCTCGCGCCTCCGCAGTCTCCAAGCGATGGCGCAGCCTCGTCTCCGACCCTCGCTTCGTCCGCCGCTTCCGCCTCCGCCACTGCCGCAACCCTCCCCTCCTCGGTTTCTTTGACTACACCGAGTTCATACCTACCATGGATCCCCCCAATCGTGTCCCGGAAGGCCGCATCTCCTTCCAATACGAGTAAGACGACAGCGATGCCCATTTCCTGGGATGCCGCCATGGCCTCGCACTTATCTTCGACTCAGGGTACAACCAGGTCCTGGTGTGGGACCCCTTCAACCACATTAAGCACCGCCTAGACCTTCACCCGTGGTTTGCGGAGAGCATGGCCCAGGTCTCCGGGGCAGTGCTTCGCGCTGCTGGAGACATTCAACACTTCCAGGTCGTCATGGTAGGCATAGAGACAAACAGAGGGACAAGCATAGAGACAAGCGAACAACAACCCACACGAGCGGTCGCCCATTTTTACTCGTCGGAGACTGGGGCATGGGGTGATCTCTACGGACCAACTTACAGTGGCGGATCCAGCTGAACATACCAGGGTGGTCCAATTGTGTAATTCTTTATATAAAAATACTCTAATACTCCAGGGAGTATATAGGTGTGTGGAAATTACAGGGTGGTCCATGGACCACTCTGGCCACCTTTTGGATCCGCCACTGCCAACTTACAACCATAGTTGAAGTTTATGAGAGCACACCTAGTGTCCTAGTTGAGAATTCCCTGTATTGGTGGCTTTCTACTTGTCCGTTGCGTTTTGACAGTCTGCCTGACATCCTCAAGTTTGATTTAGATAGGCAGAGACTAAATGTGATACCTATTCGAGGGGATATATATGTTGCTAGAACTCAACAGGTCTCAGTTATGCGGGCAGATGGTGGTGGGCTAGGTTTTCTCTTCATGTCGGACTCAGACTTCGTCGCCCAATTATGGAAGAGAAAGACCAATTGTTATGGTGTCGCTTCATGGGTGTTGGTAAGAACCATTGAACTGGACAAGCTGCTTTCCCTGAATTCAGGGGAGATAGGGCTCCCTAAGATAAAAGGGTATGCCAAGGAAAATAATACATTGGTCCTGCTGACAGCTAGCGGTATATTCCTAGTCCATCTCGAGTCATTGCAGTTAAAGAAAATTTTCCAAACCAATGTCACGTATCAGTGGCATCCAGTCGAAAGTGTCTACACTGCAGGTAATTTTGTAATAGCTTGCCTTCCACTCTGGGCATAACAAAACAACCTTGTTTTTGGTTAAATGCTTGATGAAATTAATATCCGTCCGATTTAATCTAACACTTTAAGTACTATCATGTCACTTGTCTTCTTTGTTGCTTGCTGATCTTTTCAACATATAGCGGTGCTGTACTTTAGTGTTTTCTTTTTGATGTTTTTGTGGTGGCCTTCTATGTTATGGTCGTGATCTTGAAAAAGTTCTGTTAGTGGTAGCTAGCTAGTTTTTCTCCTGTAGATAGGTGTTTCTACTCTTACATGATTTTGAGTTCCCTTAATTGGGCCGGTGGGTATGGATCTTCGTTGAAAAACAAAATAACTTTGCCACCGCAAGGAAAGCGAAAACCTAGATTTGCTTATTGTTATCGTTGTTTTGGTAAACATGTTATCCGAGTCAGAGGTGGCAATCTCTTTATCTGTTTACTCTATAGACATCCTAAAATAAAATAATGAAAACACAAACAAATGGCAGGGAATTTGGAAATAGTTTGTATAATAATTAAACTAATATAATGATGATAGTATTAGTGCATAGCTGCACTTTTGGTGCGGCGAAGCGACTGCTTCTAGCTGTTTCGCTTGCTTATTTCTTATTTTGGCGGCTATTATGCGTGACTTCTTACATCTTACTTAGTTTGTCCCTCATCTTTTTGCAAAAAGCCAAAATTTGTTTTTCAAGATCAGATATAATGATCGGACATTTAAGTAAACTACATGGAGAAAAACTAGTTTGAACCAAATGAATTTTCAAATAGGCAGGACCTTAAATTGGGACATTCTGAAGCATGAAGCTATCTTAATTTGCACATTCTGAAGATTAAATCTAGTTATATTTCTTTCATTCAATATTCTCATCGGTGATTCACTAGTTATCTTAAATCCATAATAATGAATTAATGGCTTTGTTTGATATTTAAATCCCTTTTTATCACTTTTAGAAGAGTCCTGCTGTAAGTGAGAAGTTAATTTTTCCAGAGTAAATTAATAAGTCAAGTTTATTTGATCTTTTCTGGCTAAAATTAATTTATAAAAATTAATTATGAGTATCACTTTTATTTCTAGAACTTATTGGCATGGTATATTCTAATTTTATCCAATAGAGGATGGAACGAGCTTGAGAATAATTTTAATTAAGTTCTCCATTCCAGTCAGCTAATAGTCTTACTAGGCATATTCTTCATTTTATGACTCTAGTGAGTATGTACTGTTTTGAAAGTATTCTCGTTATTGATATCAGAGTTTTGTTTATCTACTCCTAGTGTTGTGTCAGACTTTAGTTGTTTTCCTCAACTTACAGATGTGAATCTCATTGTCACCCCCTCGTATCTATTTGACTTACCGGTGGAATGCCATTGGTTCCTTGACTTTGCTTGTAGGCATGGGCATTGATGATGGAAATGATGGAGCTGAACTTTTGCACAATACATAAGATGATTTGTCAGATATATACATGATATCATGTACTGATTGAGCAGGTATGCTTTTTCTTGAAGTAGTGGCTGAATGCAACATTTTCCCTTTCTTTGCTTCATTGACATTTTTTCGTTTTACTTATACTGGTTGCTACATTGCATTTGATATTTTGTGGCTATGGACCGAGTGAGATTCGTATGCTATCTCCTCTATGCAAGTGAATGATAATTAGCATTTGGCTTCAAACTTTTACCATAGCAATTGCCATTTCATGTTGCTGTTCATATGGCCAAATATACTTGTAAAATGCAATCTGCTATATGTAGCAGTCATCAATCGAGTAAATCTTGATGCCTTAAGGAGTAATAACATGATTACATTAAAGAAGATATTTCCCTTCGGATGAAGTCAGTAAACTTACTATAAGTGGAACACACAATTTACCCTTGTCAATGTACGGCTAAATACCAGCTTACCTCCTAAGGGGTAAGTTTGGGCTCCTAAAAGAGCCCTAGCCTCCAATATATTTATGCTAGTCGAACTACATGTTACTGGTCAAATACTCAAAGCACTGTTTTTGCTGTGCGTAGTAAAAATAATAGATGTCTATTTTGGAATGAAGTATCAATTAATTTTATGGTGTATGATCCCTCGCTTGAGGCTTGTACTACATGAACTTTATTGACTTCGATCTTCTACTGACTATCTAGGTCGTTCATTTCTAGAAAGTATGCGTATTGTGTACGAAGTTACAAACTAGAACCATGAGCCCCTCATAAGTTCATGATCACAATGAATACTGTATAATGATTTGATAAGCTAGACAGTTCACAGTTCAGCATGCCCCTCTAATGGCAGTATCTGAACAACTGCTCTTTAGCATCTGCTGAGATCAGATGTTCCCATTGACTTGAGAATTCGTCATTAGTAGAACCTGAAGGAATCTGGTAAAAAAAGAGTTGAAGGCGTGCCACTAGAATTTAGCCCTTTTTTGTCCAGTACCTGAGACTATTCAACTTTAAGCATTTGGTCTAGCTTCCTCAATGGTAAAGCTAATGTTTACTGTAGGAGCCAGTACACAAATTGGAGCCTTAACTTACTTTTTTTTTCTGACTGAATAGTACACACTGGTTTGACTGATGACATTGATTTCTCTGCAGTTACCTAGAGTTACAATGCTGGTAGCTGAAACCCAGAAATGGCTTGTTGGGTGCTACATGCCTAAATTCAGAGATTTTTTTTTAAATAATACGATTTTATATAAGAATTTTGGACAATAGCATGCGTGGAGAGGGAATTCGAAAAATAGCGTGCCATCTGTCCGGAGCGAGCCGAAACTCGACTTTCGGTCGAGGCCGAGCCGAAAGTAGGGTGTCGGCGACCTACGCGACAAGAGCTGCACGCAGCACTGCACGCGCGGATTACTAGAAGTCTGGAGGCCTATCTACTGTGGCTATTTGGCAATGTGATGTTCACCGAGACTCACCAGGACACAATTACTGCACGCTGGATACCTGTGGCGCACGAGATTGCAGAGGCGCAGAGGGAGGAGGACATTGTGCCCCGGAGTTTCGGGTCTGCACTCTTAGCCGCTACTTACAGAGCGATGTGCAACGCGTGCGTGAAGAGCGAGAAGACATCTTCACTACTTGGATGTCCACTTTTTCTGCACCTTTGGTCTTGGGAGAGGTTCCCTGTTGGTAGACCTGACGTGGATGCGCACATCCCCTGGGACTACACACTCGTGGAGCATAACCTAGCCGAAGCGCCTACGTTTGGCAGCACATGGACACATCGAGAGGTAAAAATTGGTCCTAACTCATTTGGGTTAACCATTAAACATATTTAATTGTTTTAGTGCAGAAGGGTCAACTAACTAGTTTGTTTATGTACAGAGAAGATTCAGGGGAATCCAAGTCAGGAATTGTTATGGAGCATTCACTGAGTGGTTCGATGCGCTTGAGGACCACCAGGTTATATGGGAGCCATACGGGGATGCCGCAAGGCAGAGTAGATTCCCCCGCGGGATTTCTGACCTGTGCACGAGAGATCGGAGGTACTGGTTGACTACAGCTCGTATTGTGTTCGACGTCTCGGTGGAGCAGATGGCACAACATCGGATCATGAGACAGTTTGGAGGTCGGCAGTTGCCGGTGCCTCCTACTCGACCTCAGCTCCCTCCCCACGTGCACAGGTAACTCTCCTAGATGAAAGTATTTTTTCTATTCTGTGTGTGCACTTAGTTGTTTTTAATTGCTCTACACGTATATATGCTACAGGTTAAGTCGTCAAGGAGACAGACCACTTGCAACTTGGCTACAGAAGCTCCAACCGTACATGGTAGAATGGGCGACTGCGACCGCGATTGAAAATCTATGGCTGGACAATGAGGCGTTTGTGCGTGCTGATTTTGATCAGTACCTCCAGACATACAGACAATCCACTCGCATACGGTTACTTCCGACGCTACAGCCTGATCAGATGCAGCCAGCTAGTGTGATCGACACGTACCCACTACACGGTATTGGGGGGCCGCGGTACTCGGCGGTACGTACTAAATTTATGTGCCTCCATTGCATAATCTATGCCTTCATACAAATTTCTAACATTTTTTCCTTACTAAACAGGCTGAGCTGATATCAGAGATTCAGCGTGATGTGAGTACATACAACCCGCCACCTGAGTGTGCGCCATGGTTCAGACGACTAGAGGACAAGCTACGACGTGCGTACAGTCTACTTACCTGTTCCCGTGTTGCCGATGTTGTGCCACGTCAGCCAGCTCAGCGTCCTCCGCGCCACTCTACACGTACTCCGGATCCACAGGTATCACCTTCCCAACAGTACACACATCGGCACGACCCGAGACCTCGTTTTACACCTCCTCAGCCTAGGAGCACACGACCTACGTTCGAGGTCGGTTCATCATCTCACCAGCCAGAGCATTTCGAGCCGGGTCCTTCTCAGCCAGTTCCTTCCCAGCCGGGTACTTCGTCGTGGGTCATGCCCCCTCATATGATGATGCAGCAGCCTGGTATGCATCAGTGGGGCATGCCACGTGATCAAGGTTTCGGTCAACCGTCTTATGCAGAGATGATTTGGAGCGGGATTGCACCGCCTATGACTCAGCCAATGCTCCATCTCGGTTAGTATGTTTTATTTTTTCCACATATTACTCTTGTTCATCAACATCACATACTAACATACTATCATCTGCAGGTGGAGGTGGTTCGGCATACAGCTCTCCACGATTTGACCAGGAGAATCCGCTGTACTGTACGCCACCGCCCGTCACACAGCCTACGCAGGACGAGGACGAGGAGGCGCCGCTGCAAGGTAGTGGGACGCAGCCGCGACAGGATGACGTGGAGTTGACAGTGCCTCGTCAATTGAGGGTAGCTCACAGGTACGGCAGATCAACGCCCGTCCAGCCCCTCCTCGTCAGGCTCGGCCACGCAGGGGTCAGTGATATATTTGGGACATACTGGTACTTAGGTGTATGAGACATATCCGTATATCTATTTGTATGTGAGACATATTCATATTTATGTTCGTCTGTATGAGACATATTATTATCTATGTACGAGACATATTATTATCTATGTACGAGACATATTATTATCCACATTGCATAAATTAATTTAACATACAACACTACACGTCCACGTTACAACTTCACTACTTCTAAACACTGCATAGAACAACTACTGGTACAAATATTACATGCAACTCAACGATAACTAATTCGAATCAACGACTTCACTTCCCTCTGCCACGTGCTCGTGTTGGAGGCATGAAGTCGTCATCACTATTTTCATCGACTATAGCCTTGGATGCACCAACACTCTTCAACTTACGTCTAGAGTTGGCTCGTTTAGGAGGCATGAAATCATCATCACTACCATCTTGAACGGCTTTCTTGGATGATCCACCACTCTTCGCCTTTGATATAGCCCTCTTCACTGTTTCAGCGTGAAGGAGATTTCCAGGCCCATCAGGACATGCGCCAAAAAGCATTTCCATCCAACCAAAATGAGGGATCTCTTTGTTCACAAACTGTCCATCGGCAGGCCAGTGCTGGGCATTCACAAAATCAGGGAAAAAAGTTAGTACGATAACACTAGATTCTAACATAATATAAATTCGGTACTCAGTTACCTTCACGTGAAATGCATAGGCCTCCGGCGAAAAATGGATTATCTTTGACTTAGGTGTCATAGGCATGTCCCTAAGCCCCGCCTCAATAGCTTTTAGCTCATTAATTCTCTGCCACTTCCACCGCCACCCATCAATTTCATCTGAAATTTCTTCAGGGGTCATCTGGATTTTGTTTTTTTTGGCTATAATTTCTCCCACCTCACAAATGTTCCCCCACTCACTAATTAGCTCCCTATAACAGCTCTTCGGCCTACCCTCCCTAATACTTCCTTCAGTCCATATTGCGGCGTGATACAAAACACCCACGACCTATGCTCTGAACTAGGACCCGAACTACCAGACATCGTTCCTATCTGACTGAGGAAATAACCACGCACCACACCCCTCCTCCATCACCAAATCTACTGGGGTATATATATAGGCTCACCCGGGAGAAGAAGAGCGGGAGAAAATGGCGGGAGAAAAAAGTCGGGACGAAAATGGCGGGAGAAATATGGCGGGAGAAATATGGCGGAGAAGAAGGGCGGAATAAAAGCCGGGAGCGCGAAACAAATTCGGATTAAAGCCGGGACCGCGAAACAAATTCGGATCATGACCAGGAAGAAGAAAGCAGGGATGACGGGAGCTGATACCTTTCGGCCTTGTCTGGGCCGAAAGTAGACTTTCGGCTGTCTTTGGGCCGAAACTCGCTCTGCCGCGCAGAGGCCGCAGAGGGCTGTCGCTTCTCGCTCTGCCGCGCAGAGGCCTGTCGCGCACCGACACCCTACTTTCGGCTCGGCCTCGACCGAAAGTCGAGTTTCGGCTCGCTCTGGACCGACGGCACGCTATTTTTCGAATTCCCTCTCCACGCATGCTATTGTCCAAAATTCTTATATAAAATCGTATTATTTAAAAAAAAATCTCCCTAAATTCACCTATATATGTAGCCGGTGAACAGTGAAGTGGAATTTGTAGGAATTCATCGTTTAATTAGCAGACTTCTGTCTATTATCTTATTTATGTACACAAGCAGCAACTGGCATGGCATGAAGGCACAATGACTAGCTTCAATTAATTAGTACCTTGTGGTTCTTGTGCTTAATCAGTGTTCATCTTCTCACCGCTTGTTGTTTGATCATGCTCCATGTATCAGGGTCGGAGATTTGGTCAAATTACTGCTATTCTCCCATTTTCGGTGTGTTTTTATTGGATTTTCATCTGATTCTGGCTAATGAATGCTGAAAGTTTAATTGCGCCTGCTGTCTGGCGCTATTTGATACTGCTGGGGTGATGGTTTTTTGCCTGAATGATTTTTAGATGTGGCGACGAAGGATTTGATGAGTTGGCTAACGTTCGGAACATCGAAAAACATTATATGAGTTGGCTTCTAGTCTGAAGAAACAAAATGTCTTCCTCACACAAATGACAACTTGGTTATCAAACATGGTGCTACACTCATATGTATCCATCTGTTTTAAAGCCTGCTACTCTTCACAATTACAGACGGGTAGCAGATCGTGAATGGTGGAATTGGGAGGATCAGCTGACAGCTATGGCTTTACACAAGCCAACAACATGGCGGCATTAATCTATCAGCAACAACAAAAAGAGAGGTTTACTGAGGCAGACTGCCAGTGTGGACATACAAGATCCGCAGCAGAGTAGCTTACACCAGTAAATTGCATTCCCCACCAAATGTTCCACGGCCTAGATCATCGGGCACCTTTGCCATTGTTTTGCATAGGGTGCCACTGCTCGGAGAATCTTCTTCCTAGGACCCTGATTAATAGCAAACTCTAGTGAAAACTACTAAACTAGACCCCAGATAAGAACGACTAAAATCTAGGAATGATTGTGCTGCAAGCCTGCAACTACCCATGGAGTACCAAGTAAAAACGAAGTAGCATCACATTTGAATTAGATAAGCACTGATGCTGCCAGTGTGCAGTCACGTAGAGATCGGCCTTTTTACATTAAAGATTTTAAATGAAATTAGGTTACGGAAGCTTGTTATCATCAAAAGACTAATAACAACAGTGCTGTACTGTACTAGAGAAAAACATAATCGGAACAATATATCACTATGTATCATGTAAACATGACAGTATAACTGAAACTAGCTAATACATACCATTGGTATTCCCATATCTCTGAGGTCGCTATCTTTCATCTGACTCAACGCAGTCATATCCAAATAGTGCATATATTATGAGAGGGGATTTTTGGCTCCCGATCTCCAGTGCACCCGGTTTTTGTAAAATTCGAAAATGGCATTTCAAAGTTTCAAACAGTTCCACAAAAAATACATGAATACAAATACATGTTACCTTGATATCTGCATAATTTTGTTCCATAATACGGTCTATTTTAGGCTACACAAAAATCACAAAATCATGGCTCTGCAAAAGGTGTAACAAACTCATGTCATTTGCTACATTTGTCTTTTTTGCACAGATTGATCACGCATGGAAATATAGTTCTCCGAAAATTTGGTCGTACATACTAGACATATATATGTACTTGCATGTTTTGTTTCAGAATTGTTTGAGACGCAAAATCATATTTTTCGATTTTTGAAAAACCGGGTGCACTGAAACTCGGTAGCAAGAAGTGTTTTCGATATATTATACATTTTTATATGCTTGGTTGTGTCCTTTAACATCAACGTCCCGGTGGTGTACATGGTTATTGTCTCATGTGTCATGGCGTGGTCGATGGTTTTCTGGCCAGTCTTCACAAGTGAGAATTTAGGCCAAAGGCCCTTTTTGAAGGCAAAGCAAAACAGTTCGTCTGATGTCAGCATATCTGTTCTATTTGAGGCTGTGAAAAATAGTATATGTACAAGTCAACTAATCATCCATGTACAACATAGCAAAGGCATGAGCGACCAAACACTCGCACATGGACTACTGGTTAAGTACCAGGGTGTTTCCATGAAATATCAAGGTAGACCTTTTCAAATGGTAATTATTTTGACGGCCGTATACATGACATGCATATGTCATTATTCTCGCTATGTTTCCATACGTGCGAGACTCTCTTTTTTTAGATGAAGGGAGTCTTTATTACTTAAAATATTTAAGCATTACACCCAGACTCTGCATAACAAAGATGCACACGACCGAAACGAGTCTGAAGTACGAGAAAATAAAAGGCGAATTACATGTCAACATGAGAAATTGTAAAAACGCCTATGGTGGTGGAGGGCCGATCCGCAAATTATGCTGCCATCCATGTAGGGATAAAAAGTCTCTCGCCGTATCCTCCAGTCTTGTACACACCTCCATAAACAGGTCTCGATGCCCCACACGTTGCAACTGAGACCACGAACGGAATGTAGCAGTAATCCTGTAGATAACCTGCATAAGAGAACAATTTTTATCATTAAAAACCTTGTCATTTCTACATAGCAAAGCGACCATATTACGGCAAGCGCTGCCACCCTAATAAGTTGTTTAAACCTATTATCCACTCCATTCAGCCAATTGCCAAAAATATTAGCAAGGCTTGTAGGTGGATAAATAGTAGAACCTATCTGGATGATGGACCATATAGAACTAGCGAATTTGCACTCGAAGATCAGGTGTTTGATTGTCTCGTCTTTATGACAGAAGACACACTGTTTACTCCCATGCCAATTGCGTTTTGCAAGGTTGTCTTTAGTAAGAATTACTCCTCGACGAAGATACCACGCAAAAACTTTGTTTTTAAGTGGAATTTTCATCTTCCAGATTTTCTTATTATTATGTACTGGTACATCCGGCTGAACGAGTGCTGTATACATGGAGTCCACGGAGAATTTACCGCAGTTGCGTAAATTCCACCGAAACTCATCGGACCCTTGAGTCAAATTGACAGTAGCGAGTCGCTGGAGCAACTCATTCCAAGATGCCAACCTGGGTCCAACAAGATCTCTACGGAACGTCACAATGGGATGATTATCAACCAATACTTGAGCAAGAGTATCACTCTTGTGACGTCCTGGACTATACCATATAACGCTGGATATTGTTCTCGGAGTGGGGTATTACCCAACCATGTATCCTCCCAGAACCTTATCTCAGACCCATCCTTAATAGAGAAAGAGCCATATGGGAAGAAGAATTTCTTCGTCTTCATTAGGCCCGCCCAAAAATGTGAATCACCTGATTTCCAAGAAACCTGTGATAACGCACTTGAGCCGATATATTTCCTCCTAAGGAGGGTTTGCCACACCCCTCTTCCGTCAGCAGTTTAAACAGCCACTTACCAAGAAGAGCTTGATTCTTGACCTGAAGATCATGAATCCCAAGACCACCATGGTCCTTAGGGCGGCACACCACATCCCATTTTGCCAGCCGGTATTTCTTTTTTTCACTATCCCCTTGCCAAAAGAATCTGGATCGAAAGTAATCCAGTCGATGCAAGACTCCCTTTGGTAATTGAAAGAATGATATCATATACAACACCATATTAGTTAGTACTGAATTTATGAGCACCAATCTCCCCCTAAGGATAGTAATTTTCCTTTCCAACTACTTAGCCTCTTTTGTAGTCTTTCCACAACATGTTTCCATTGAGCTATCGTCAGCCTCCTAAAATGAATTGGGATGCCGAGATAGTTAATTGGAAACTGGCCAAGCCCACAGCCGAATAATTCGGCATATTGGGCCGCCTCCTCCTGGGCGTCACCAAAACAAAACACTTCACTTTTATGGAAATTGATTTTTAGACCGGAAAGTTGCTCGAACGCTGATAATATTAATTTCAGGTTTCTTGCCTTTTCCATATCATGTTTCATAAAAAGAATTGTATCGTCGGCGTATTGTAGAATGGATAATCCGCCATCCACTAGATGCGGTACCACTCCAACAATTTGCCCATCGGATTTTGCCCGCTCAATGATTATGGCTAACATATCAGCAACTATATTAAACAATATAGGTGATAATGGATCGCCTTGCCGTAATCCCTTTTTAGTCTGGAAGTTTCTACCAACATCGTCATTGACTTTGATGGCGACACTTCCTCCAGAAACGAAATTATGAATCATTGCGCGCCACTCAGCTGAAAAACCTTTCATTCTGAGTGTTTGTTGCAAGAAAGACCACTTGACTTTATCATATGCCTTTTCAAAGTCAATTTTTAGTATGACTCCATTAAGTTTTTTCCGATGCATCTCATGAACTGTTTCATGTAAAATCACAACTCCATCAAGAATATTGCGACCTTGCATAAACGCCGTCTGAGTAGGTCTCACAACATGATCAGCCACCGAGTTAAGCCTAATAGTAGCAGTTTTAGTGAAAATCTTGAAGCTAACGTTAAGAAGACAGATAGGTCTATATTGTTGAATCCTTTCTGCTCCATTAACCTTTGGCAACAAAATTATCTCACCGAAATTTAGGCGAAACAGCTCAAGATGTCCAGCGTGTAAATCCTGAAACATCTCGAGCAAGTCCGATTGGATTATGTCCCAGAAAGTTTGATAAAACTCTGCAGGAAAACCATCCGGACCCGGGGCTTTGCTGTGTTCCATTTGGAATACCGCCTTCTTCACCTCCTCCATAGAGAAAGGAGCTGTCAGATGGGCGTTTTCCTGATCGGAAACCTGCGGGATATCATCTTTTTGGGTTTCGTCCAGCGAGAAATTATCTGCATCCGGCTCTCCAAAAAGATTTTTATAGTACTTCGTGATGTAGGATTTCAATTGCTCATGGCCTTCAATCGTACCCTCTTCCTGGTTTAAAGAATGAATGAGTTTCTTTCTATGTCTTCCATTAGCAAGACTATGAAAGTATCTCATATTTGCATCTCCTTCCAGAATAAATTGGGCCTTCGATCGTTGGTACCATTTGATCTCCTCTTCACGAAGAAGACCCGCCATCTCGGCATTAGAACGATTTTTTAATTCGATCTCTTGCGAAGATAGGGGTCTAACTTCCGCAGCGGCCTCCAGTTCATCTATAATAGATGACAACCGGAGCTTCTCATTTTTTAATTTCCCAACCATATGTTTCGCCCAACCATTCAGGTGTTTGCGCAATGCGCTTATTTTATTATTCCACCTTTGGATTGGGGTAAGGCCAGGCACCGGTCTTTCCCACACCCTCTTTACCATATCAAAAAACCCATCCCTATGCAACCAACCCAATTCAAATTTGAATTGGCGTTTGCACAATGGGTTAGGTGTTCCCGTGGTTAGGAGTATGGGAGCATGATCTGACAATGCCTCTATACGTTCGAGGATCCGTACTGAGACCAGTGGGTATTTAATTTCCCAATCCGAGTCCATCAATACACGGTCCAACTTCTCATATGTTGGCTCTGGGAGGCTATTAGCCCAAGTAAATTGCCTCCCAACCATCGTGACTTCTCTTAGACTAAGACTGTCAATAACAACATTGAATAAGAGAGGCCATCTGTTGTCAAATCTGCCTCTACTCTTCTCATGTGGAAACCTTAGCAAGTTAAAATCACCCCCTATAATTATAGGATATGGGTTATCTTTTGCTAGGTTCACCAACTCTCTGAGAAAAGTAGGTTTATACTCGTCTTGGGCAGCACCATATACAGCGACAAGAGTCCATGTGAAGTTGTCAGCCTTGTTACGGATATGGACCTTAATATGAAAGTCACCTTCCGAACGAGCCAATACATCCATGGTCTCTGTTCTGACGCCTACTAAAATGCCCCCAGACCGACCACGTGGCGGACGAGACCTCCAAGTGAACTATACTCCACCAGACAAGCGGTTTAGTAGGCTCGCTGAGTAGTCCCGTTTACCGGTTTCGGAAATTCCCACAAAATCCAGTCGATGATCCCGAATAGAATCAGCAATACGAGCATGTTTAGCCAAGTCACGAAGACCTCTGCTGTTCTCGAAAAAGCCATTCATTGGGAAACAATTGGAGGTGTGGAGAACTTCGCCTTTTTCTGTAGTGTTTTGTTTTTCTTTTCTTTAGAGTCTGCTTTGGACTTGCGGTCAGATGCTTTGAGGTCATATAATGAGCTCAACACTGCCTCGTCTAAGCCACCCTCTGATACATCGCCCACTAGATGTGAGAGGAGCTAGACATCAATTGTGTCATGTTGCTCCTCCTCATCCATGTGAGTAGTATCCGACTTGCACGAGACTTTTGGAGTGACTGTTAACCGGTCATATTCCAATTGTCTTAGTGCATTAGTCGACATGGCAATGTTTTCAACAGAACTACCCAAAGAAAAGCCTACACTATTCAATTTAGCTACAATGTTTGCATTTGAAAAATTAAGAAATGACTTTGGGTGTTTGTTCATACCAGCCTTGTCCAGGTTTTGATCCGCCTTGCGCCTCATCGCCCTCGACATGGAGTCCTCGTCTGTCGCGGACGACCCGTCAACGGCCACCACGTGCCTCTCGCTCCTCCTCAACGGGGTCGACACCGGTGTAGGCAACGGTGAAGTAGAGCCCACACGCGGAGTCAACCCGCGATCCGGAGTCGTCGGCTCGACGCCAAGCTGCGCCGTCTCCATCTGCAGCGATGCAGGCCTCTGCTGCACCTGCACATCCGGCGCCAGGATGGCAGCCACAGCTTTAGCCTGCAGCGACACTGGACAGACAGGAGGCCCGCCTAGCTGGACCTGTCCCTCCACGTCCAGCCCATGGTTGAGCTGGAGCATCTCCTCCGCACCAGGCGACGGCAAAGAATCCGCCGCCCAAGGCCCAGCAGCAGCACCCGCGGGCGTCGCTCCGGAGTCGCTCGCCTGAAGCCCAGCATCGTCCGCAGCGGGACGGGCCGGCTCAGCCGTGCGCGACGGCGAACTGCCGACCGCCCGCAGCCCACCAGCAGAGTCGCACTGGCTCCCGTTGGCCTTCGCCAACCCACTATCCGTCGCCGCATGCAGCACCGTGTGGCCCAGAACAGACCGTCGAACGCCCAGATCAGCACCAGCAGTATCCTTCGACAGAGCTTCCTGCCTCCTATGAACAGTGGTATGCTCATCCCTCCCAGGCAAGTTTAGATGCGCCACTATCTCTTTACCTCGAGGTGTTTGCGGGGTCATGTTGAATGGAGTCACTGCCATTCCCTTGAGCACATTCACCGACCCAACAAGTCCCAACGATGACCCCCCCCCCCCCCCCCCCCGGCCCCGTAGCATTAGCTTGAGGCATGGGAGTGTCCCCATCCGCGGACTCTACACGCTTCATTCCTCTACCGCAAAATCACCAACATACTTCATTTATCATTTTTATGGTGCATCTCCTTCTCTCCTTGTACCATTGCAAGACAAAGTGTTTTCTTTCTTTCGTATGCCATCTCAGCTCACTAGAAATCCCACATTGCGAAAATGAATAAAAACACAAATAATTATAATTCTAAGAGTGTATTATCATCTCTACATAGCTCTGTGGCGGCACAGTCCCTAACCAATGTTAGCGAGAACGAAAAAACACAAGGTACCACCATCAAAAGCTTGCGATGATTGTGGAAGATATTGACACTGATGTCACTAGCACTAGAGGCATTTGACCCAAATGTGGCAATGCAAATTCTACGAATCAATAACTAGCCTTGGCATGTGAGCATGCGAGCGAGGCTGATGTTTGTGGCTACCAAACTGCATTAATGTACTATGTTGTTCTCAATCAAGATGCATGGATTCTATTATTTGGGGGTTGCTCTACTTAATTATGGAACTAGCCCATTCATGATTCGTTGTTCATCATTAAGAATAGCAACCACTAACCAGAACAAAAGCTAGCATGGATACCAGATTTGACTATGAGCAACTTGCTGAACATATAGATCGTCGTGAAGTTAAGAATGGGACCATCAATGCTGGATAATTAACGTGTACTCCACAATATGCACACATGAAGAACACTATCTAGCTAGTAGTCCATACAGTTTAATTACTTTGAAATTGTGCATATATAACTAGATATACAATGGAGAAAGACATGTTACATTTAGAGAAGCCTCCCATAGTCACACAATAATCTTGTTATTGACACTAATAATGAAGCCCTTTATTTCTTGGAACAAACTACATGAAAGGTACAAACAAAGGAAATAAAATTTATGGTACCCACTCGACACAGAGCAGGTTGGGCTCCAAATTTTGATTAGCACGATGAAGAGAGTTACGGGTTGGCATTGCCAAATCCAGATCCAGCGCCGGCGCCACTTCCGCTCCCGCCATTTGTGCCCTGTCCGCTGCCACTGCCATCCCCATTAGAATATGCATTCGCATTGTTATTTCCATAATAGTTATTAGTTGCACCAGAGCCGGATCCACTACCACTACCAGAACCATAGCCACTAGATCCATAATAACCTCCGGTTGCTTGTCCTCCACCACCGCCACCACCGGTACCGCCAGCGCTAGAAGATCCACCAACATCACCTTCATACTCATTAGATCCACTGGAGGCTGAGCTTGAGCCGGCACCAGACCCGCTACCGGATCCAGTACCATAGTATTGGCTACCACCACCCCCTTCACCTCCACCTCCACTACTTGCATGCGCACCACTGCTTGAACTCTGAGCATTCCCAGTTCCACTCCCCGATCCTGAGCCACCACCACTCACTTCACCCCCACCCCCTCCCCCTCCATAACCCGTTCCTTGAGAACTAGAGTATCTAGCCACCCTTCCAGCACTGGCTAAGCCAATGCTCAAGAAGACAATGAACCCGAGAGCCGCTAGTTTTGTGCCTGCCATTGTGGGAGTTCAAGTGAGGTGAGTTCCTAGAAAGCTTGCATGTGGGTATTTATAGTACTAGAGGCCATGTACTTTTCTTATCTTAATTGCATGTTGGTGGTGTAGACTTGTCATGGAGGCCATGAAGAGACTTGAAAATGGAAGGTGCTAGCCATAGTCAGAAGTTGATAAGCTTTGCGCGGATTCATTCATGTAGTTTGAATGGTGGATAGGATCAAACATATAGGATTTTCCTTTCTATTGTTGGGTAGCCTGATCATTCTGAACAGTGCATGAGTGGAAGTGATGGTCCTTTGGTTTTTTTTGAAGAAAACAATATATTCAGAACATATAATAATAATTAACACAAATATACTTCGTACGGCTGCTTCCGGCAAGAAAATTCAAGTACCTCCTGCAAATTGATTTGACCATATGCATTTGCATTGAAATTAACTTCGTGTAAAACGGCTTTGCGATGCGCATATGATCTGACGTAATTCGGTCATAACTAAGTAGTGAAATATTTTCTAAATTTGTAAACATTGTCACAAGACCGTAATTATGAGTAAATGTTTTTAAAAAACTTGTAAATTAACGATCTCATTGTCCATCTTGTTCGACAAACCTTGCGGTCGCATCCACATTCATACAACACATGCAAATATCCACAGCTCCAGTTGATACCGGGGAGACGATCTCGAAGTTTCCGTAGTCGAATTTGACAAAACCCACAACCATCCATATTCATGCGTGCATGTAAACCATGCAAGATGTGCCAGCACCATCCACCATTCTGTCGAAGCAATAGCTCAACGTACATAGGCCTCTAGCGTGCCCGGACTAACTAATCAGTCCATCTATCTTCTCTATACCGTTTTGCATCACAACTTGCTTGGTTTATCTTATGGGCTAAGCAACCATGATTTCATGAAGATCTTTGACAGCATGTCATCAGCTGGCTATACCGTTTTGACAGCATGTCATTTATGTTTTCGGCAAGAAAATTCAAGTACCTCATGCAAATTGATTTGACCATGTGAACTTGCATTGAAACTTCGTGTAAAAAGGCTTAGTGATACACATATACAGTAATATGGAGTGATAAATTCGGAGTAATTCGGTGATAACAAAGTGGTGAAATGTTTTCTAAATGTTTTAAGACATTGTCACAAGACCGTACGTAACTAGGAGTCAAAAATTAAAAATTAACTCACGAGTTAACCATCCAATTTTCCATCTTGTTCAATAAACCTTGCGGTCGCTTCCACATTCAGACAGTAATGCAAACATCCAGTTGACACCGGAGAGACGACCTCGAAGTATACGTAGTCGACTTTGACATATTCCGTGGGTTACGTAGGAAACGGCAAAACACACAACCATAAGCATGCATGCTACGCCGTCAAACCATGGCAAGATATGCCAGCACCATCGATTATCCTCTCAACGCAAGAGCTTAGCGTACATAAGCCTCTCGCGTTTTGCATTACTACTTGCTTGGTCTTACGGATAAGTAACCATGATTTAAAGAAGATCTGATTAGCTGGATGATCATGTGGATCGACGATAATATGACCCAGCACATACAGCTTGCTCGGTCGACACAACACATACAGCTTGCTTGGTAGGGAATGATCGAAGTGCACAACTGGTTGCCATTTCCGATGCCAAGCAAGCCTTGGAGTAGACATCCATGGCGTCCAGATTAATTTTGGTCGTCGTCGACCTTACGTGCGTAAGCTAGCCTACGTAGCTTTATCCATACGCATCTTTGACAGTTAGCTTAGGCATGGAAGGACTCGTACCACTTGGAGCTAGCATCAGAGTAGCGCATGCCCAAATTTGCACCGAATACTCACAAAACAGGAAATGTGGGCGTGTTTTCCCCAAAACAAGTTCGAACAACTTACCAAAACGTCCATGGATACCCATATTTTTTAGTGTACATGTCCATATTTGGCACCCAAATACTCATGGGAAAATTGCGATGGTCTTCTTCCCCATAAAGCACGAGGCCTCCTTTGGGTTCTGTCCGGCGCACTTTTCTGGGGACTTATTATGCCGGGGAGTAGGCTTCTGCTTTCGGCCATTATGTTGTCTGAGAAGCTAAAATGGCTTAGCGGGTTTAGGTTCTTCTGTTTCATATGCTCGTCGTTTGTGCTGAAGTTGATCCAGTGCGTAGCAAGCACCGGTGAACGGTGAAGTGGACTTGTCACATAATTTGCTACTCTCTCTTTTTTAAATATAAGATGTTTTAGTATTTTTCTTAGTCACATGTATCCACGTTTTAGTGTGTATATTCATCCATTTCATTCCGTATTAGTCAACTGGCATGAAGACACAATGACCATCTTTAGTTAATACCTTTCTCGGTTTACTAGCATAAAGACACAAAGAAAATATCAACATCTACAGTATTATAGGTAAATATATTTTATGGTGAATATATTGATATTGATTTGGTATCATAAGTGTTCATATTTTTTGTCTAAAAATGTGTCAAACTTAGATGTCGTTGAATGTTGACTAAATTTATAACTCTTATTTTGGAGTTGGGTGTGACACCATACACAACCACCAACCCCCCCAAGTAAAGATATGGAATATCATCAAATATTTACTCCAGTCACTTAATTCTCAAGTGCAAAAATGTCATGCATTAAGAAAGGCGGCAAGATATCTCCCCGCGTGAGCTCCATCATTTTCCAAGTCTCGAAATGGCTTGGCACAATGGGAGACTAGGCATGCTCGAGTTACTGAATGATGTCTACGCACGCTTATATTCTTGTAGATAGTGTTGGGCCTCCAAGTGCAGAGGTTTGTAGAACAGCAGCAAGTTTCCCTTAAGTGAATAACCCAAGGTATATCGAACTTAGGGAGGTAGAGGTCAAAGATATCCTTCTCAAACAACCCTGCAATTAAGATACAAGAAGTCTTTTGTGTCCCCAACACACCCAATACACTTGTCAGGTGTATAGGTGCACTAGTGTCGGCGAAGAGATATTAAAATATAAGTGATATGGATGATTATAAATGGTAATTGCAATCTGAAATAAAAATGGCAGCAAGCAAATATGAGACAAAATGAGAGTAAACGGTGTATCAATGCTTGGAAATAAGGCCTAGGGATCATACTTTCACTAGTGGACACTCTCAACAATAATAATATAATTGAATACATAGATACTTCCTCTTCACTATGCTACTCTGAACTATTCTCCTGTTGGATAACGAACACCAATCCACTGCGTAGGGCTATAAAAGCACGCCTCAAGGTTGTATTCCACATCTGGGGAACCCCACACTGTTAACATGAGCGCCCTAAAATAGTACTAAACAAACACCACAATTTCATAGAGACATCCAACACAAAGAACAACTCATGGTAAGTATACCTGTAATCTTTAGCCTAAGAGTCACACATGGTGCGCACACTGTCAACTTCGCACCGGGGGACAAAGGTGACTCCGGAGTTTACATTAATAAACCACTCAAGTAGCATATTCATAAGATAATGAAGAGTAACATCTATGGATTCAACTAGATTACAAAGCTCATGATCACATAAAGATCACACTATGGAAGAGAGAGATAAACCAGATAGCTACCGGCATGAGCCCTCAGCCCCGAGGGAAACTACTCACGCATGGTCATGGTGATGAGGAGCTTGATGGAGAGGTGCAGCCCGGAGTAGAGGCGGAAGCCGGCGGCAGCCACGGCACGGTGGTGGCGGCGGCCCGTGGAGGCGACAGCGAGAGGCGGCGTCGGCGGCGGCCCGTGGAGGCGGCTGCCCTAGGCGGCGGCGGCCACGGCCCTTGGTGATGATGATTGTGTGGAGGAGGTTCCCCTCCCCAAGACGGCTGCCTGGGAGGAAGAAAATTCGTGGCATGGGGGCTCTCCACACGAGTTAGGTTTCCTCTCCTTATATATGCTCTCGGATTCCCATCATCTCTTTTAGGGTTTCGGTAGAGCGGCGATATCTGGAGCGTCCGAACTCGGAATTAGGCGAATTTTAAGTCCAGATCGATTGGCAGAAAATTCCCCACAACTTTCGCGACTAGACCTTTTCTGTTTGACGTCGTCTTCTGTCCAGTACGTGACAGTCTCCGAAAAACGTTTTCAGACAGATTTTAGGAAGGTCCCGATTCGACTCCAACAATGTTTCCTTTGCCCAATTTTGATAATTCCTACACATTAAAGTGTAAAACAAGAACATTGTGCACTTTGCCAACTATTAGTATGTTAGTCCAATAAATGTCAAAATATGATATAAAGTGTATATAAAACATGTAGCAATTAATATAAAACATGCATGGAACATCAAAACTAATAGATACGTTTGATACGTATCAAGCATCTCCAAGCTTAGTTCCTACTCCGCCTGCCCCCACAGCCGTCCTCCCTTCGTCGCGCCTCCGCCGTCTCCAAGCGATGGCGCAGCCTCGTCTCCGACCCTCGCTTCGTCCGCCGCTTCCGCCTCCGCCACCGCCGCAACCCTCCCCTCCTCGGTTTCTTTGACTATGCCGAGTTCATACCTACCATGGATCCCCCCAATCGTGTCCCGGAAGGCCGCATCTCCTTCCAATACGAGTACGACGACGGCGATGCCCATTTCTTGGGATGCCGCCATGGCCTCGCACTTATCTTCGACTCAGGGTACAACCAGGTCCTGGTGTGGGACCCCTTCAACCACATTAAGCACCGCCTAGACCTTCACCCGTGGTTTGCGCAGAGCATGGCCCAGGTCTCCGGGGCAGTGCTTCACGCTGCTGGAGACATTCAACACTTCCAGGTCGTCATGGTAGGCATAGAGACAAACAGAGGGACAAGCATAGAGACAAGCGAACAACAACCCACACGAGCGGTCGCCCATTTTTACTCGTCGAAGACTGGGGCATGGGGTGATCTCTACGGACCAACTTACAGTGGCGGATCCAGCTGAACATACCAGGGTGGTCCAATTGTGTAATTTTTTATATAAAAATACTCTAATACTCCAGGGAGTATATAGGTATTTGGAAATTACAGGGTGGTCCATGGACCACTCTGGCCACCTTTTGGATCCGCCACTGCCAACTTACAACCATAGTTGAAGTTTATGTGAGCACACCTAGTGTCCTAGTTGGGAATTCCCTGTATTGGTGGCTTTCTACTTGTCCGTTGCGTTTTGACAGTCTGCCTGACATCCTCGAGTTTGATTTAGATAGGCAGAGACTAAATGTGATACCTATTCGAGGGGATATATATGTTGCTAGGACTCAACAGGTCTCAGTTATGCGGGCAGATGGTGGTGGGCTGGGTTTTCTCTTCATGTCGGACTCAGACTTCGTCGCCCAATTATGGAAGAGAAAGACCAATTGTTATGGTGTCGCTTCATGGGTGTTGGTAAGAACCATTGAACTGGACAAGCTGCTTTCCCTGAATTCAGGGGAGATAGGGTTCCCTAAGATAAAAGGGTATGCCCAGGAAAATAATACATTGATCCTGCTGACAGCTAGCGGTATATTCCTAGTCCATCTCGAGTCATTGCAGTTCAAGAAAATTTTCCAAACCAATGTCACGTATCAGTGGCATCCAGTCGAAAGTGTCTACTGTTGAATATATAGGCAATTTAGCTATTGATTTAATCCGCGAAAACAGTAAATAGTTTATGACTAGAATAACCAGAATTATAATAATCATGCGATCTACTTGAATAGTAGATAAATAGAACGAATCTAAAGCAACTACTACAAGCAGAAACTGTAGCAGTATCGTAAACAGGAAGATCAAGTAATCATACGGTGCAGCGACAGCCGAAGCGTTGGCATTGCTGTTGTCGCCCATGTCGTCGATGAAGAGGCTGCCGATGTCGGGGAAGAAGTCGTCGTTGGGGAAGAACTCGATGCCAGTAGTCGCGCGAGTGCGCTCCCCAAAAACCTGATCGCCCCTCTCCCGTACAGGATCACAAGAGGCTGGGTTCCGGAGGCCTACTGTCCCTTCAACCGGTGCACGCCGGAAGACGGGATGGAGAAGACTTGGAAGACGGCGGCGCAACGTTTTGGAACGGTGGTGCGAGACCATGTGTTGCGTATATGTGCCAAAATTGGCTTGGTTCGGTTATATATAGTGCAGGTTGGGAGTCAAAACAGCCCTCATAAACGCGTCCGTTTATGATTTAGAAACTGTCGTATTAAACACGTCCGTTTATGAATTAAAAACGGTCACAATAAACGTGTTTGTGAATCAGAAACGGCTGTATTAACCGTGTCTGTTAATGAATTAGAAACGGCCGTAATAAACGTGACCGTTACTAATTAATCAATGACTCATTAATTTTCCCAATTAACAAAATATAATAATGTGCCAATGAGAATTTCTGAATTTATCTTGGGCTAGTAAATACTAGTAAATTCCAACAATCCTCCACAAAGTCTCATTGGCTCATATCTCATCATTCAGTTCCAAAACATTGTTTTATATACCGGTACTCAGTAGAGACTGTTAAGTTGAACTTCCACTTAGAAACTTATGCTACACTAGATCACAACTTGGATAGTGGACTATGCCTTGAACTACAAGTTTGCTGCGACTTAGTTTCACACAAGCCCTTGACCAATACTGAGCTGCCGCAAGGCTTCCCCGCGGGTGGAGCTTATGCGTCATACTCCAAGACCTTTCATGAGTTTATTAAAGAGCACCCAACTCTCACGGACTGCGACGTTTAACAGTCAGACTCATATAGGTGTATTCCTCAAGAGATGCTCTGCAGGACAACATCTCCGCTTATAAAAGTAAGCCACTTGGAATACATTAAGATAAATATCAACCTGCCATACAGAATAGAAGAGTATTGCATCTTCATGGAGTGGGAAATATAATATAAGGATACTCTCCTCTCAGCTGCCCAACAGCTTGTCTCCCACTTCTAATTCACGGGATCTCCGATCACATAGAGTAGGTTACCACTGTGGACAACTCATACCGTGGGTCTCAAACCCATCTCCCTCGATGCACTATCTATCACATTACGTGATAAACCCTTTGTGAAGGGATCTGCCAAATTCTTAGACGTTTGGATATAATCCAACGCAATGACTCCGGAGTTCTTTAATTTTCGGACAGATTTCAATCTCCTCTTCACATGCCTTGATGACTTCATATTATCCTTAAAACTTTTAATCTTGTGTATCACAGTTTGATTATCACAGTTCATAAGGATAGCGGGTATTGGTTTTTCAACCACAGGTAAGTCCATCAAAAGCTCTCGAAGCCACTCTGCTTCAACAGTGGCTGTGTCCAACGCTGTGAGTTCTGCTTCCATAGTTGACCTCGTTAAGATGGTCTGCTTGCAAGACTTCCAGGAAACAGCTCCACCACCGAGTGTAAACACATAACCACTCGTGGCCTTAATCTCATCAGCATCAGATATCCAATTTGAATCACTATAACCCTCCAGTACCCTCGGGTATCCAGAGTAGTGAATTCCATAGCTCGCAGTGCCTTTTAAATAACGCATAACTCTCTCGAGCGCATGCCAATGATCATCTCCCGGATTAGAAACAAACCGGCTCAACTTGCTCACAGCAAAAGAGATGTCAGGCCTCGTGGCACAAGCCAAATACATAAGCGAGCCAATAATCTGAGAATATCTCAGTTGATCTCTAGCAGTCTGTTGATTCTTTCGAAGCAACACACTAGGATCATATGGTGTCGGAGAAGGCTTACAGTCGTCATACCCGAATCGACTCAAGACCTTTTCCACATAGTGAGACTGAAGCAGTGTAATCCCACCATCACCATCTCTCAGCAGCTTGATGTTCAAGATAACATCGGCTACTCCTAGATCCTTCATCTCAAAGCAACGAGATAAGAAATCCTTAACCTCCTTGATTAGATCAAGGTTGGTTCCAAAGATCAGTATGTCATCGACATACAGACAGAGAATAACTCCCTCGCCCCCACCATAGCGATAGTACACACATTTGTCAGATTCGTTTATAATGAAACCTGCAGCAGTTAAAGTTCTTTCAAACTTTTCGTGCCATTGCTTAGGAGCTTGCTTAAGGCCATATAAGGACTTCAACAACTTGCACACCTTTGCTTCCTGACCAGGTACTACAAAACCATCGGGCTGATCCATGTAAATTTCCTCGTCTAACTCTCCATTTAGGAAAGCTGTCTTCACGTCCATTTGATGAACGAGAAGCCCATGCGAGGCAGCCAATGAAAGTAGCACTCGAATCGTGGTCAGTCTAGCCACAGGTGAGTAAGTATCAAAGAAGTCTTCACCTTCTTTCTGGGTATAACCCTTGGCCACAAGCCGCGCCTTGTACTTCTCAATAGTACCATCAGGCCTAAGCTTTTTCTTGAACACCCACTTACATCCTACAGGTTTACACCCATAAGGACGATCAGTGACTTCCCAGGTTCCGTTAGCCAAGATGGAATCCATCTCGCTACGAACAGCTTCCTTCCAGTAGTCAGCATCAATAGATGCATAGGCTTCTGAAATGGTACTAGGGGTGTCATCAACAAGGTACACAATGAAATCATCACCAAAGGACTTTGCAGTCCTCTGTCTCTTGCTCCTAACAGGAGCTTCATTGTCATCCTCCACAGGGTTATCAGTGTGTTCTATCGAAATGGTAGGTTCAGGAATAACAGCTAATTCCTGACTAGATGTGCTAGGTATCTCCTGATTTGATGAGCTAGGCATACCCTTCATGGGAAAGATATCCTCAAAGAAAGTCGCATCCTTCGACTCCATAATCGTACCAACATGAACGTCGGATACCTCAGATTTGACTACCAAAAATCTATAACCAACGCTATGAAAAGCGTAGCCCAGAAGAACACAATCCACGGTTTTTGGTCCAAGCTTGCGCTTCTTGGGAATTGGAATATTGACTTTCGCCAAACAGCCCCAAGTACGTAAGTAAGAGAGTTTCAACTTTTTCCTTTCCCATTCCTCAAATGGAGAAACAGTTTTATCTTTTATGGGAACTCGGTTTAGGACATGACAAGCTGTCAATAGAGCCTCCCCCCACCATGCCTGAGACAGTCCCGAAGTGTCTAACATGGCGTTAACCAAATCAGTTAGAGTTCGGTTCTTTCTTTCAGCCACTCCATTTGACTGAGGCGAGTAGGGAGGCGTCCTCTCATGTATTATACCATGTTCCGCACAAAACGAATCAAATTCATTGGAAAAATATTCTCCACCACGATCAGACCTTAGCCTTTTAATCTTTCGATCAAGTTGGTTCTCTGCTTCAGCTTTATAGTTTTTGAAGTAGTTTAAAGCCTCATCTTTTGTTTTCAGAAAATACACATAACAATATCTAGTGGAGTCATCAATAAGCGTCATGAAATATTTCTTTCCGCCTTTTGTCAACACGCCATTCATCTCACAAAGATCTGAATGTATAAGTTCCAGTGGCGCCAAGTCTCTTGCCTCCGCAGCCGTATGAGACTTGCGAGGTTGCTTAGCTTGCATACACACTTGACACTTGGAACCTTTGACAGTAGTGAATTTCAGAATTAAATCCAAATTAGCTAGCCGCGTCATGCAACCAAAGTTAATATGACAAAGTCGTGAATGCCAAACATTATATTCAAATTCGTGACAAATATGATTAATAACTTTGGTGCAAATATCTGACAAAGATAGGCAGAACAAGCCTCCGCACTCATAGCCTTTACCAACAAATTGTCCATACTTAGATATTACAACTTTATTGGACTCGAAAACCAACTTATAACCATCTCGACACAGAAGAGATCCGCTAACGAGATTTTTATTGATGGAGGGCACATGATGAACGTTCTTCAGGCGCACGGTCTTCCCCGAAGTAAACTTCAGATCGACCGTACCAACACCACGAACAGAAGCATGTAAGTTGTTCCCCATCAGCACGGGAGAAGTCCCTGTGACCTGGTAAGAAGAAAACATGGAAGCTTCAGCACAAACATGTACATTGGCACCAGTGTCAATCAACCATTCAGGAGAATGACAAACTGAAAGAATGGTAGGAAATATACCGTACCCAGATTCCTTCATCTCAGTGTCGCCGATGACAACATTGGCAGTCTTGCCGCTGTTCTCCGATGTGCGAAGCTCATGGCGGTTAGGACAGCGAGGTGCCCAGTGATTCGGATCACCGCAAACATGGCATGCTCCCTTCCTTTGCTTATTGTTGTTCTTCTTGAAGTTGGTAGACTGTGAAGGCTTGTGCCTATCGTCAGACTTGCCTTTACCCCCAGATTTGTTATTGTTAAACTTGGGCTTGTGGGGGCGGCTGGTAATTCTTCTTCTGTACCACATGGGCACTAGAACCAGCCTCAGCAACTCGAGCACGTGTATCCTTTGCTCTCGCCTTCTCTTCAACATCAAGCGACCCAATGAGATCCGAAACGGAAAACTCTTGTCTCTTGTGTTTCAGAGAAGTAGCAAAGTTGCTCCACGAAGGTGGAAGCTTGGCGATAATGCCACCGGCAACAAACTTGTCCGGTAAATTACACTTAAAGTGCTCAAGTTCCTTAGCGAGTGACTGTATCTCATGAGCCTGCTGTACAACAGAGCGCTCATCAGTCATCTTGTAGTCATAGAATTGCTCCATGACGTACAGCTCGCTGCCAGCGTCCGAGGCACCAAACTTGGCCTCGAGCTCATCCCACATGTCCTTGCCGTTATCAAACGACATATATGAGTCCACAATGGAGTCGTCAAGAACACTCAGAAGGGCACCCTTGAAAAGGGTATCGAGCTTCTCAAAAGCTTCCAGTTGTTCAGCATTGAGATCGCCCTCAGGCTTGCCTTTGGTGGCAGCATAGCAGTTACTGTTTTGAAACCAGTAAACTGCTCTCATGCGCCACCGTTTATACTGTACCCGTTTGAAGGGAAACGGCCTCATAGATGCGAGAAAGCAGGCGCAGCAAATTGCCTATAATCAGGTTTTTGGATTGTTGAATATATAAGCAATTTAGCTATTGATTTAATCCACGAAAACAGTAAATAGTTTATGACTAGAGTAACCAGAATTATACTAATCATGCGATCTACTTGAATAGTAGATAAATAGTACGAAACTAAAGCAACTACTACAAGCAGAAACTGTAGCAGTATCGTAAACAGGAAGATCAAGTAATCATACGGTGCAGCGGCAGCCGAAGCGTTGGCGTTGCTGTTATCGCCCATGTCGTCGATGAAGAGGCTGTCGATGTCGGGGAAGAAGTCGTCGTTGGGGAAGAACTCGATGCCAGTAGTCGCGCGAGTGCGCTCCCCAAAAACCTGATCGTCCCTCTCCCGTACAGGATCACAAGAGGCGGGGTTCCGGAGGCCTACTGTCCCTTCAACCGGTGCACGCCGGAAGACGGGATGGAGAAGACTTGGAAGACGGCGGCGCAAGGTTTTGGAACGATGGTGCGAGACCATGTGTTGCGGATATGTACCAAAATTGGCTTGGTTCAGTTTTATATAGTGCAGGTTGGGAGTCAAAGCAGCCCTCATAAACGCGTCCGTTTATGATTTAGAAACTGCCGTATTAAACACGTCCGTTTATGAATTAGAAACGGTCACAATAAACGTGTTTGTGAATCAGAAACGGCTATATTAACCGTGTCTGTTAATGAATTAGAAACGGCCGTAATAAACGTGACCGTTACTAATTAATCAATGACTCATTAATTTTCCCAATTAACAAAATATAATAATGTGCCAATGAGAATTTCTGAATTTATCTTGGGCTAGTAAATACTAGTAAATTCCAACATTTACACTGCAGGTAATTTTGTAATAGCTTGCCTTCCACTCTGGGCATAACAAAACAACCTTGTTTTTGGTTAAATGCTTGATGAAATTCATATCCGTCCGATTTAATCTAACACTTTAAGTACTATCATGTCACTTGTCTTCTTTGTTGCTTGCTGATCTTTTCAACATATAGCGGTGCTGTACTTTAGTGTTTTCTTTTTGATGTTTTTGGGTGGCCTTCTATGTTATGGTCATGATCTTGAAAAAGTTCTGTTAGTGGTAGCTAGCTAGTTTTTCTCCTGTAGATAGGTGTTTCTACTCTTACATGATTTTGAGTTCCCTTAATTGGGCCGGTGGGTATGGATCTTCGTTGAAAAATAAAATAACTTTGCCACCGCAAGGAAAGCGAAAACCTAGATTTGCTTATTGTTATCGTTGTTTTGGTAAACATGTTATCCGAGTCAGAGGTGGCAATCTCTTTATCTGTTTACTCTATAGACATCCTAAAATAAAATAATGAAAACACAAACAAATGGCAGGGAATTTGGAAATAGTTTGTATAATAATTAAACTAATATAATGATGATAGTATTAGTGCATAGCTGCACTTTTGGTGCGGCGAAGCTAGCGCTTCTAGCTGTTTCGCTTGCTTATTTCTTATTTTGGCGGCTATTATGTGTGACTTCCTACATCTTACTTAGTTTCTCCCTCATCTTTTTGCAAAAATCCAAAATTTGTTTTTCAAGATCAGATATAATGATCGGACATTTAAGTAAACTACATGGAGAAAAACTAGTTTGAACCAAATGAATTTTCAAATAGGCAGGACCTTAAATTGGCACATTCTGAAGCATGAAGCTATCTTAATTTGCACATTCTGAAGATTAAATCTAGTTATATTTCTTTCATTCAATATTTTCATCGGTGATTCACTAGTTATCTTAAATCCATAATAATGAATTAATGGCTTTGTTTGATATTTAAATCCCTTTTTATCACTTTTAGAAGAGTCCTGCTGTAAGTGAGAAGTTAATTTTTCCAGTGTAAATTAATAAGTCAAGTTTATTTGATCTTTTCTGGCTAAAATTAATTTATAAAAATTAATTATGAGTATCACTTTTATTTCTAGAACTTATTGGTATGGTATATTCTAATTTTATCCAATAGAGGATGGAACGAGCTTGAGAATAATTTTAATTAAGTTCTCCATTCCAGTCAGCTAATAGTCTTACTAGGCATATTCTTCATTTTATGACTCTAGTGAGTATGTACTGTTTTGAAAGTATTCTCGTTATTGATATCAGAGTTTTTTTTATCTACTCCTAGTGTTGTGTCAGACTTAAGTTGTTTTCCTCAACTTACAGATGTGAATCTCATTGTCGCCCCCTCGTATCTATTTGACTTACCGGTGGAATGCCATTGGTTCCTTGACTTTGCTTGTAGGCATGGGCATTGATGATGGAAATGATGGAGCTGAACTTTTGCACAATACATAAGATGATTTGTCAGATATATACATGATATCATGTACTGATTGAGCTGGTATGCTTTTTCTTGAAGTAGTGGCTGAATGTAACATTTTCCCTTTCTTTGCTTCATTGACATTTTTTCGTTTTACTTATACTGGTTGCTACATTGCATTTGATATTTTGTGGCTATGGACCGAGTGAGATTCGTATGCTATCTCCTCTATGCAAGTGAATGATAATTAGCATTTGGCTTCAAACTTTTACCATAGCAATTGCCATTTCATGTTGCTGTTCATATGGCCAAATATACTTGTGAAATGCAATCTGCTATATGTTGCAGTCATCAATCGAGTAAATCTTGATGCCTTAAGGAGTAATAACATGATTACATTAAAGAAGACATTTCCCTTCGGATGAAGTCAGTAAACTTACTATAAGTGGAACAAACAATTTACCCTTGTCAATGTACGGCTAAATACCAGCTTACCTCCTAATGGGTAAGTTTGGGCTCCTAAAAGAGCCCTAGCCTCCAATATATTTATGCTAGTCGAACTACATGTTACTTGTCGAGGTATTGGTAACACGGAACTACTATATGGATTCATACGTACCGTAGAGGAGGTGGGGAAGAACGTAGAGGGTTCCAGTGACGGGATTGCACACACGATCTTACCCAGCTTCGGATCTCACAACGGCGGCGAGATCCTACGTGCTGCTATAATTCACTCAAGGAGAATATGTGTACAGGTTACAATGAGATTGTATGCGTGCCCTAAGGCTGCTGGAAGGCTGGCTTATAAAGGCGCCAAGCCTTCCCCTACAAGGAAAGCCTTAACCGACCTAGATCATGAGTCCTAGACTAACACGGTAACAAACCCTAACTTGCTCCCTAAGGCGAACGCAGCCAGGCCTTCGTCTTGGACTTCACTAAGCCAGCCCAGAGCTTATCCTTGCGCCTAAGCCCATGAGGCCTTCTCCATTAAGCCCTCCGGCTTTATCTGATGGGCCTCCTTGGTGGGCCAGGTTTTATCCACCGTGGCAGGTATACCCGTTCGGCATAACCTCCACAGTAGTCCCCGGAAAGGTTTAAGTTCTTCGTTTGCCGTCTTTGTGAAACACGGGCTTTCGCCTTTGCGAAGGCGGACAGAAGAGCTTGGAGCATTCCAAAATGAGACATTCAGTCTGCCTTAAGGATTAAGCCGAACTCTCCTGCACTTTGAACAATCTGGCAGAAAGATTCTGTCAGCGTCGAGTCTTGTCATGACGTCACCACAGTCAAAGCCAGTCCACGACAGTTGGACAAGCAAAGAGACGTTGTGACGCCATTACTGCTATTTTCCGCACACGATCTCCGAGGCGTGCGGGAGAAGATGCCCACTATCTGACCGTTGCGGGACGCGTGGCGAAAATCGCGCGAGCGTTATCTCACCGCACTAATCGCGGCGCGCGGCCCCCATAAAAGGGGAACTGATTTTCTCCATCGGTCATTTCCCTGTTCATCGTCCTCCTCGCACCCATCCCTCCGAACTCCGGCGAGCTCCACCACCACCACCTGCGCACCCACCCATGGAGAGCTCCGATGCAACCGCGGGAGCGGCAACGGCAGCGGCGTCGGCGGCGGCGGAGGACAAGATCTGGCCATGAGGGGATCGAGCACCGCGGATGCATCTGCATCTCGCGCGGCGGCGGCGACAAGTTCTGCGGCCACCTCCATCGAAGCAGAGAAGAATGCCCAGCCCTCCGACGAGGGCGATGCGGCGGAGGCAGAGGAGGAGGGAGAGGAAGCATCATCCCGCAACTGGGCGCTTCCACCATCACCGACGCGGACCTCACGCAGCTGGAAAAGGAGGGCATCCTCCCACCAAAGGAGAACTGCCACTGGCGGTCAGCGTACGGCCACCCTGCTCCAGATCCCGCCGGCGATGAACGAGTGCTCCTCGTCTCACATCTCCTCGCGGTTTGTCTTTGCCTCCGCATCCTTTTTTCCAATCAGTCTTAGACTACTATGGCCTTCAGCCTCATAGCGTAGGCCCCAATAGTATCTTGTACATAGCTGGCTTTATGGCTTTATTCGAAGGATACTAGGCATAGAGCCCAGCTTAGAATTCTTCAAGTACTGCTTTACTGCAAGCGCCAAACAGAGAAGGAAGAACTGCTTTCCTTAGGAACAGTTAGCATCAACCTTCGTAGAGGCAGAGACTGGTATCCTAAGGCGCCAAAAATAGATTCCATTAAAGGCTGGAATAGCTCCTTCTTCTACTGCAAAGACATGGCGCCAGTAGGCAAAGACATAGGACTTCCTCGCTTTTCTCCTTTGCCTGCGGAGCCCCGCCTTCTTGGGGCGAAAAACCGCTGAAGGTCCTTCCTGACAACCTCCGTCGCATGCAAAGGCGGATTGAGTACTTAACAAAGACTGCTGTGCCCAAACTCACGGGCGCAGACACCATCCTATGTTGGTTGTCAAGGCGAATCCAGCCTTTGAAAGATCGCAAAGGCCTCATGTGCCACTACACGGACCAGAAGAAAGATCCCCTCCGTGTTAGTGAGAGTGACCTTACGCAAGACGCCCTTGTGTATCGCTTTAAGAGGATTGCCAAGGAAAGGATCCAGCTGACAGAGCAGCGTCCTATGTACACAGCCGCCAACCCAGCTCCAAAGGTAAGGCATTTACCATTACTGTTTTTACTTCCACAATGTTTGCCTTACTAACACCACTTTTGATTTCAGCTCGCCCTTTTGCCGGATAATCTGCTGGCTCCTTTGTTTTACGTGCCTGAAGCGGCACCCGAGCCCCAAAGACTCGGAAACGAAAGGCTTCAGGAGCTACTGCAGCAACTTCAGCAGCAGAAAGGCGGAAGCGTGAGAAAGCCATCCCTGCTAACGCCGAAGTGCTCGACATTGAGGACGATGAAGATGCGGCCTTTAATGCTCCAGTACAGAAGTAAGCCGAACCTCAATTTCTTTAGTAAGGCGAACAATGTGTATGAATGTTATCTTATTTTGTATGTGATTTGCAGGATCAAACCAACTGCACCTCTTAAGAGGAAGAAAGTAATTTCTTCCAGACAAAGGAAAACTGAGCCTTCTCCGGCCATCGCTCCCCCACTCCCTCCGTTCAACAAGAGACATCCCCAGGCCCATCTGAGATCATCATATAGATTTGGACTCAGCCGTCTTTCCTGATAAGACGGAAACTGAAAAGTTGGCCAGGGCTGCCGCTGCGGGAAGGCGGCGGTAATTCAGTCAGAAGAGCCGAACGAGCCCATCACTCGTGAAGCTATCCGCAACATGGTGAAGCAAGAGCTCTTTGACGACGAGGGGTACATCTTACCCAACATCGCCGCCATGCTTGCCGATGAGAAGGAGCGTAACGAGCCGCCTCCGAAGCTAAGGCCAGTTGGCCAAACATTGACCATCTGAACCTGGAAGATAATTGTGACGAGCTGTACGTCACAATGAAGAAGCTACAAAGCCTTGAAGGCCATGATGCAGGTAAATATTCCGTCTTTATGTACATACTAGTCCCCGGGCATTACGTTGCGCTTTGACTAAGCCGACGTAATGGCCTTTCTTTAATGTTGATAAAGACTCAGTCCCCAAGCCCTTGTAGCTATACTTTATTGTCTTTACCTTTGTTACTTACTACTGCCCTTGCCTTAGCAGAGCAGCGAGCAGCTTACATGCGATCTGTGGTACTCCTGAGTAACCAAAGGCAAGTGCTCAAGCAAGCCGTCGCCAAAAATAAGGCGAACGAAGGTAAATGTTCTTTCACATGCATTGTGTTTAATTCATTTGAAGGCATAAGATGCTCAACACATGCAATGTGTCTTTCACAGCTGTTGTGGCGAAGGCAAAACAGATCGTCAGCGAGACTGGCGATATAGAAGTTGTAAGGCGGGAAAATGCCGCCTTGTTTAAGCAACTGGAGGAGAACCGAAAGACGGCCGAGGCCAATCTTAAAGCCGTCCAAGACAGCGCTGCTGAAGGGCAAGAAAACTGAAGGCAGAACTTCTGAAACTGCAGCGACAGGCTGAAAAGGATGGGCTCCTAATCCAGAGCTTACAAGGTCGTCTTGAACGCCAAGCTGATGAGAGCACCGCCATTGACGAAAACTGCTAAGTAAGCCTCTCTTCTTTTACTTTCGCATTTCTGTCACTTTTCGCCTTTGTTCCAACACTTCAGTACGCCTTAACTTTTTTCATTCCTCCTTTCCACAGTTCCAGCTGGGTTTGGGGAAAGGCTTACCTCTGAGACGCGCCTGGAGCTTATCTTGGAGTGTGGCGAAATTGTGTCAGGGCTGTACACTGCTGGAAGAGACGTTGTCGCCAACATCTTCCCAAAACAGCTGCCCCAAGTGACAAACACCAGCAACTTGCTGCCACTTCTTCAGAACTGCGTCCCAGAGGTGGTGGAGCGTCTTCGCTCAGCAGCTAGAGGCGGAGCAAAACTTGCTCTAGGACTTGTTCGCGGCCACTACCCCGAAGTCAACATGTGGCGCGTTATCAAGTGTTTCCCAGCCAGGACAGAGACGGCAACGAGCTCATCAAAGAAAAGGTCTATGCCTCTGTCTCTGGCTTTGCCTCAGCCGTTGCGGAGATGGTAGACTTGGCTATCTTCTTCTCCAAGAAGCCTGTGCCTCCCCGTCCTGACGACGTGTCTGATGACGAAGCCGAAGCACCCACCACTGGCAATGGCGATGAGTCAGAAGACGGAAATGAAGAAGAAGAAGAAGGCGAGTCTGAAGCTACGCTGGATCCATCCAAGTCCCCTGCGTCTTCGCCTCCTCAGTCCCCTGCATAAGATGCAGGAAAAACTTTGCATTAAGCGTGTCATGAAAGATGGCACAAAAGACTTGTTAAGTTATGTTTTGTAATGGCAGGAGCCTTTTATCTGTTGAACATGTTTGTTTTGCAACGCATGCACTTATTTTTAAAAGGCTTGCAAACTATGCTCCTTATCCGTCTTCAAGTTTTCTGGCTTATATGCTTTAGCCTTTTCGTATGCTGGCAGAACCTAAGGCACGGAACACTTCGCTGGCAACAGGGTTAGTAACCAAACTGTTTAAACACAGAAACGGCGCCGGCTTTTGGTGCGTAAAGCATCTACTAAGACAAGCCAGCATATACGCGATCAGATAAATACCTTAGACGGATGCAATTTTAATTTTTGTAAGGCCTTAAGGCAAAAGCATCATGTGAGTAACCACAAGCACGGAGCCAATTCGGGTTAACATTGATATTTTTATCGAAATATATGATCAAATGGAAATAAAAGACGGCGAGAACTCATGCATAAAAATAATTGAGGGAACCAAAGACTTTTATTTCATAATCATATATGGTGTGATTACAATAGAATTGCTAAGTGTAAAAAGGACGTAGCTGCTCAATGTTCCAAGGACGTTTCGTCTCCTTGAGCACTGCTTCTTCGTTCCTTTTCCTTTTGCGGCCTCTTTTCTTCTTTTCTCGATATCACGGAGGTCCACAAGATAATATGCCCCGTTCTTAAGCGCTTTGCTGATAACGAAGGGTCCTTCCCATATGGGAGATAGTTTGTGCTCCTTTTGCTGAACAAGGCGAAGCACCAAATCGCCTTCTCGAAACGATCTCCGTCTTACCTTGCGACTGTGGTAACGCCGCATGTTCTGCTGATAAATGGCGGAGCGCTGAAGCGCTATCTCACGCTCTTCTTCGAGAAGGTCTAAGCCGTCCTGTCGGCTTCTTCTGCGTCTGCTTCGACGTAGGCTGTTACACGAGGTGTGTCGTGCAGGACATCGGTTGGGAGTACCGCTTCAGCGCCATATATGAGAAAGAAAGGGGTGTAGCCTGTTGCACTGCTTGGAGTTGTGCGTATGCTCCATAAGACAGCAGGTAATTCTTCTACCCATGCTCCAGCTGCTCTATGCAAAGGCACCTCTAATCTTGGCTTTATTCCCTGTAGAATTATACTGTTGGTTCGCTCAACTTGGCCATTCGATTGTGGATGAGCCACAGATGCTAAGTCCAACGAATACCAACTTCACCACAGTACTTTGCCAGCTCTCCTACGGCGAAGTTTGTCCCATTGTCCGTAATGATACTGTGGGGGACGCCAAATCTCGTTATAACCTCAATGACGAACTTCTTGGCTGTTGCCCCATCAAGCTTTTTTATGGGCTTAGCTTCAACCCACTTGGTGTATTTATCCACCGCAACTAAGAGATGTTTGACGCCGCCTCGCGCAGTCCTGAATGGACCTACCATGTCCAGTCCCCAGACCGCAAATGGCCACGTGATTGGAATGGTGCGCAATTCCTGGGCTGGCATCTTTGGCTGTCTTGCATACTTTTGGCATCCAACGCATTTCTTGACGAGTTCTTCTGCGTCTTGCTTTGCTGTGAGCCAGTAGAATCCATGTCTAAAAGCTTTGGCGACAATTGCTCGGGCAGAGGCATGATGACCGCAACATCCACCATGGATCTCTTCTAGTATCTCTGTCCTTCTTCCGGCGAAACGCATCGTTGATATACACCTGTGGTACTCCGCTTGTATAGCTCTCCATTTATTATTGTGTATGCCTTAGCTCTGCGCACAACTTGCCGCCTTAATACTTCATCCTCTGGCTCTTCCTTGTTAAGGAGGAAATTTATGTAGGGCTGTGTCCAGTCTGGCTTCACCAGCATGACGGAAACAGACTGCGAAGCCATGGGGTCATCCTCATCTCCGCCTTTAATAGACGGCACGTACAGGTGCTCCAAAAATATATCGGAGGGCACCTTCGATCTTTTCGAGCCCATTCTGGCTAAGGCGTCCGCTGCTTCATTTTCCTCCCTTTTGATATGCTTGACTTCTAAGCCGATAAAACACCGACCAAACTCGTCTACCGTGCGTCGGTATTCAGCCATTGTAGGGCTCTTCGCGTCCCATGCCCCTTCTAATTGTTGAACAACGAGGTCTGAATCGCCATAGCACAAAAGACGGCTAATGCCCAAATCCTTTGCGACGTGCAATCCATGCAACAGAGCCTCGTATTCTGCAACATTATTAGTGGCATTGAAGTGTATCTGCAAGACATAGCACATCTTGTCTCCTTTAGGGTTCTTCAGTACCACGCCAGCTCCCGATCCCTGCAACATTTTGGAGCCGTCAAAGTGCATAACCCAATATTCTCGTCAGGGAGGGGAAGTTCATCCATTGCTTCTGTCCAGTCTGCGATGAAATCAGCTAAGGACTGGGATTTGATGGCTGTACGTGGCTTGTACTGGATGTCGAAGGCTGCCAATTCAATTCCCCACTTAGCCACACGTCCAGTGGCATCGGTGTTGTTTATAATGTCACCCAATGGCGCCTTACTGACTACCGTGATTGGGTGCTCTTGGAAATAATGGCGTAATTTTCTGGCTGCGAAGAAAACTCCATAAGCCAGCTTCTGATAGTGAGGGTATCGTTGTTTGGATTCGGAGAAGACTTCGCTGATATAATATACCGGCCTTTGTTCCGGTAGCTCCTTGCCTCTTCCTTTCGCTCAACAACAACCACTGCACTAATAACTAGGTTGGTAGCCGCCATGTAAAGTAGCATCGGCTCTTGTGGTAGAGGAGACGCTAATATTGGTGCTGAAACTAAGGCGTCTTTTAACTGTGCTAAGGCTGCATCTGCCTCTTCAGTCCAGACGAACGTCTTAGTTTTCTTCAACAACCTGTATAGGGGTAAAGCTTTATCCCCAGCCTACTAATAAATCGGCTTACAGCTGCTGCAGATCCTGTGAGCCTTTGGACATCTTTAAGACAAGTAGGCTTTTTGATGTCCATGATAGCTCGAATCTTTTCTGGGTTAACCTCAAGACCTCTTTCTGAAACAATGAAGCCTAAAAGTTTTCCTGCTGGGACGCCAAAAAAGCATTTTCCCGGATTTAGCTTCATGTTATATTTTCTTAAGTTATCAAAGGTTTCTTGAAGGTCAACGATGAGATCGCCGCGTTTTCGCGACATAACGGCAATGTCATCGACATAAGCGTGAACATTGCGGCCTATTTGATCGTGTAGGCAACGTTGTATGCACCGTTGGTACGTTGAGCCAGCGTTTTTAAGCCCGAAAGGCATAGTTATGTAGCAAAACGTTCCGAAAGGTGTGATGAAGGAAGTCTTAATTTGATCAGACTCCTTCATCTTAATTTGGTGGTAGCCAGAGTAAGCGTCCAAAAAGCATAGTAATTCAGAACCTGATACAGCATCTACGACCTGATCAATTCGCGGCAATGCGAAGGGGTCTTTAGGACAGGCTTTGTTTAAGCCGGTGAAATCTATGCACATGCGCAAGTCTTTCACGTCCTTCTTAGGTACTAATACAGGATTTGCTAGCCAATCTGTGTGGATAACCTCTCTAATGAAATTAGCGGCACTAAGCCGAGCTACCTCTTTTCCTATTGCTTTCTTCTTCTCTGGACCGAAGCGACGAAGACCTTGTTTTACTGGCTTGGCACCTTTGGCGACATTAAGGCTGTGCTCGGCAAGTTCCCGGGGTACTCCTGGCATGTCTGATGGTGACCATGCAAAAATATCCCGTTGCTCACGGAGGAACTTGACGAGCGCGCCTTCCTATGCGTCACTGAGGTCCGCGCCTATGTTCGTCGTCTTGCTTGCATCAGCGTTGTCCAGCACGATCTTCTTCGAGTTTGAGCTGGCCTTGAAGGTAACGTCCGAGCGCAAGGAGGCTTTTTACCATCCGGCATTTCATTGGTGTTAACTTCTTTCTTGTACTGCTCCAGCTCTTCCTTGCTGATGACTGCTTCTGCTAAGACGGCGTTTCCTGCTTCGCATTCCTTCGCCTTCTTGAAGTCGCCATTGACCGTGATGACGCCGTTTGGTCCAGGTATTTTGAGCTTGCTGTAGATGTAACACGGGCGTGCCATGAATTTGGCAAAGGCTGGGCGGCCAAAGATTGCGTGATACGCACTTTTGAATTCCACCACTCAAAGGCAACTTCCTCAGTCCTATAGTTTGTTTCGTCACCGAAGGTGACGTCTAAGACAATTGTTCCCATAGAACTGGCCTGCCTGCCTGGCACTATGCCGTGAAACTTGACTGTGCTATGTTTTAGCTGTGTCTCAGAAAGGCGCATGCGCTTTAAGGTTTCAAGATAGAGGATGTTGATGCTACTCCCTCCATCCATAAGCACCTTAGAAAGCCTGCATTGCTGCACAATTGGGTTTACAACGAGCGCGTAATTCCCTGGGTTCTGTGGAATATGATCAGGATGATCGTTGCGGTCCCATGTAATGGGGTGCTCGGACCAGTTGAGATACTGGGGAACCGCTGGCATAGTGGCATTGAGTTCCCTCCAGGCTGCCTTTTCCTTTTTGGCCGAAGGAGTGGCAAGGAAGTGACAAGGCTTGTTTCGACCCTTGGAAACTTGTTGCTCCTCTTGTGCTTTGGCTCCTGATCTTCGGCTCCGAAGCACTTTCCTCGTTGTCCTTCTGTCTTTCTTGTCTTTACGGTTCTTGCGCTTGAACTGTTTTGCCTTGAAGCCAGCGTCGGATCCTTCTTGATATCATCGTTAAGGCGGCACTGCCTGTTGGTATGGGTGCATTTGCCAAGCTTGCTATGATGGGCACAAGGTTCATCTTTGATGTCGTCATAGGTGATTTTAATGGGTCTTGACCCTTGACTGTCATCGCTCTTCTTCTGCCATCTGCTAGCCCCTCTGGCCACCCTTCTTATTGGCAAAGGCTACCTCCTTTGATGGTCCTGGCGCATCGTTGGCTTCCTTCTTTTTCCGGCTTTGATTGTTGTTTCGCTTTTCCGGGTTAACAGCTATGTCCATGCGCAGATCGCCGTCGTCAGCTCGAGCGTCGTCTTCTGCTGCAGCGTAATTGTTCGCGCTGTCTAAGAGCTCGCCGAGGTGTTTGATGTTTTGGCTGGCCAACATATATCTCATCATGTTGCCTTTCTTCAGGCTGTTCATAAAAGCATGTATGGCCTGGATCTCAGAAACGTCTTCGCATGCATTCTTTGTCTCTGTCCATCGAGCTATGAAAGCTCTGCTTGACTCCCCCTCCACTTGAGCACACTTTAGTAGATCTGAGTAAGCCTTTGGACGTTTGTATGTGCATGAGAAGTGTTGCATGAATGTTTTCTGCATGTCTTGCCAATTGTGGATACTCTTTTCTGGCAAAGTGTCGATCCATAACCGGGCCGTTCCCTCCAACATGAGTGGAAGAAAACGTACAGCTGCATTGTAATCACCGTCATTAATACCAACGGCGTGGATGTAATCAGGCAGCCATATGTCCGGTTTGTCAATGCCATTGTACTTGTCCACAATTTTCTTGACATTGCCTAGCGAGGATGGGAGTTGCACCTTGCGAATCGCCGGTCCAAAGCACACAGGGCCCAGGTAAGACTCCTCTTTGGCCGCTTTAATCTCATCGAGACGGATGCGGGCGTCTGAGATATGAGTGTTTTCCCTGGCTGGCCCTTTGTTGGATTGGCTACGCCTTGGCTCCTCCTGACGGCTTTGGCGATGAGGGGAGCGGGAGCGAGATCGCCTTTGAGGCGGATCTCTGTTGCCCCTATTTCCTTCGTCTCTTGCCCGTGCTGCGGGCGGAGGTGGCATGTTAAGCCGGTCACTCCCACGCCGTGCGTCCTTGTCTTGATCTCTTTCACGGCGAGGCGGATCATTCTTCTTATGGCGTGTGTTATCCTTTTGCCGGTGGTCGTCCTTGCCTTTGTCACTATGGCGGTTGGACCCAGTCTTTGACTCATCCCTGTGCTTGTCAGGAACTTTGTCCTTCCTGGGTTCCTTACCCTTATTGCCATGGCTACTGGAACCAGCTGGTTCCTCTGGATCCCACCGCCGGCAACGGCTGTCTTGCAAAGACGCGTATCGTCCGCCAGTTTTGAGTTTGAGTCCGCCTTAGCCTGCTGCTCTACCGCCTTTTCGATGAGCATTTAGAATAATGGTGGCGCTCTTCAATTGGGACTGCTTCGTCTCCCATGATTTCCCTGGCCGCCTCTAGGTTTTTGGCTGGGGTGGAGAAGAATATGACTCCATCAGGGTTAACTTGAAAGAGTATTTCTGCCAAGGCTTTAAAGACTTTTGGGCAGAAGCTTCTCGAAGTTTCCCTGCAGATCCCGATGCAGAAGAGGGTCACGTATACTTCTTATTTTGCGGAATTTCTCAACATTGCGCTCACGCTGTACTCTTCCTCTTCTAGAGCCTTTCCAACTAGGATTAACTCTTTTTCCTTGTTCAGGAGGGACAACTTATACTTGATGTTGACTTCAGTCTCAGCCAGGAGCGCTTTCCGTCTTTCCTCAAGTTCAACGCGGTTGGATTTGGTCCCAAAGGTGTTTTGAGAAGCTCCAATGCGCGCATGTGTTCCTCCTTTGACCGTTCCAGGTCTTCTTCAATAGGCGTAGCCGGGGGAGGCCTTTTAGGGTCCAGCACATCCTCTGGCTTTTCCGCCTTGTCACCAATGTGTTTGATGCTAGAGGAAACTTCAGCCTCGTCTGGCTTAGCCGCGGCCGCACCATCCTCCATAGCTATCTGTGCCGGGAAAGTCATTAAGACTTCGTTTGGATCGGATGAGCCATAGCCTCGCGCGGCAACCTGTGCTGCAAAGTCTTCCTCCTTATGCTCATCGAGATCTGAATCTTCCGCCATTGGAGCGGTGCCATCAGATCCGGCTTCTGAGTCTGCTCCTGTCTGTAAGGCAGGTAATATTGACTCAGGGTCAGATTCGGCCGGCTTAGGGCCAGATGCGTCAATGACACCAACAAAGCGAGAGGCGGGCTCCATAAGCTCATAAGAGCTGGAGTCAGAATCGCTTTGGGTATCAGAGTCACTCAGATCGCGATAGACAAAGGCCTGATCCGATCTGTGTTGTTGCTCGATTGCATAATCGATGGGGTGGTGGGTGGGCCAAAAGGCGGCGGATCCCCTGGGGAATCCATACGCCTCAGCCGTAAAACCCATGAAGATGTTGATGGTGCCGAAGGGGACGACGAAGCTTGACACCAGTGCGTCGTTTGCTGGGACGTAGGACCCGTCGTCTTCGATGCACCCAAAGTTGTTGATGAAGCGGGCGCGACCAACCGCCATAGTCTTGCCGATCTCGCCCAATGCTCCCGCCTGAAACAAAACTCCCGACGCCTTGGGCCCCACGGTGGGCGCCAACTGTCGAGGTATTGGTAACGCGGAACTACTATATGGATTCATACGTACCGTAGAGGAGGTGGGGAAGAACGTAGAGGGTTCCAGTGACGGGATTGCACACACGATCTTACCCAGCTTCGGATCTCACACGGCGGCGAGATCCTACGTGCTGCTATAATTCACTCAAGGAGAATATGTGTACAGGTTACAATGAGATTGTATGCGTGCCCTAAGGCTGCTGGAAGGCTGGCTTATAAAGGCGCCAAGCCTTCCCCTACAAGGAAAGCCTTAACCGACCTAGATCATGAGTCCTAGACTAACACGGTAACAAACCCTAACTTGCTCCCTAAGGCGAACGCAGCCAGGCCTTCGTCTTGGACTTCACTAAGCCAGCCCAGAGCTTATCCTTGCGCCTAAGCCCATGAGGCCTTCTCCATTAAGCCCTCCGGCTTTATCTGATGGGCCTCCTTGGTGGGCCAGGTTTTATCCACCGTGGCAGGTATACCCGTTCGGCATAACCTCCACATTACTGGTCAAATACTCAAAGCACTGTTTTTGCTGTGCGTAGTAAAAATAATAGATGTCTATTTTGGAATGAAGTATCAATTAATTTTATGGTGTATGATCCCTCGCTTGAGGCTTGTACTACATGAACTTTATTGACTTCGATCTTCGACTGACTATCTAGCTCTGTTTAAAATAGCGGGCTATTGTGTTTAGCCCCGGCGATTTCAGAAGCTACGAAAGGCTATAGCCGAGCTATAGCGTGGCTATGACCTTATAACCGTTTTGCTAAATAATGGAAAATAATAATATTTGGGCAGCATATATTTGTGTATATATCAATAATTCACAGATGTATAACATATTAGAAGTTCTTGACATTGTTATGTCCACATATTACAACATTAAGTAGCACAATTCTGATCGGGAGTGCGTGGTTGCGCCGCCACCATGGCCGCTGCCCCTCCTGGTTCTCTTTTCGGGAGATAGAGGAGAGAATGAGAAGAATTTAGGGATAGGGTTGATATTTGGGCGCGAAAGTGGGCTGAGCGGGACAAATTTGGCCCGAGCGGGACAAATTTTGGTCTAAATTTTTTGGATCCCCTGAGCGGGAATATAGCCGCTAAGGGGCTAAATTGGGGCTAAATTCCTAAAGCCGGGCTATTAGCGGCTATTACCTTTTTAGCCTACGAAGCCCTAATCTATAGCGCCGAGCCTCTCGCAAGGTTATAGCCGGGCTATAGCCGGGTGATAGCCGGCTATTTAAAACAGAGCTATCTAGGTCGTTCATTTCTAGAAAGTATGCGTATTGTGTACGAAGTTACAAACTAGAACCATGAGCCCCTCATAAGTTCATGATCACAATGAATACTGTATAATGATTTGATAAGCTAGACAGTTCACAGTTCAGCATGCCCCTCAAATGGCAGTATCTGAACAACTGCTCTTTAGCATCTGCTGAGATCAGATGTTCCCATTGACTTGAGAATTCGTCATTAGTAGAACCTGAAGGAATCTGGTAAAAAAAGAGTTGAAGGCGTGCCACTAGAATTTAGCCCTTTTTTGTCCAGTACCTGAGACTATTCAACTTTAAGCATTTGGTCTAGCTTCCTCAATGGTAAAGCTAATGTTTACTGTAGGAGCCAGTACACAAATTGGAGCCTTAACTTACTTTTTTTTTTCTGACTGAATAGTACACACTGGTGTGACTGATGACATTGATTTCTCTGCAGTTACCTAGAGTTACAATGCTGGTAGCTGAAACCCAGAAATGGCTTGTTGGGTGCTACATGCCTAAATTCACCTATATATGTAGCCGGTGAACAGTGAAGTGGAATTTGTAGGAATTCATCGTTTAATTAGCAGACTTCTGTCTATTATCTAATTTATGTACAAAAGCAGCAACTGGCATGGCATGAAGGCACAATGACTAGATTCAATTAATTAGTACCTTGTGGTTCTTGTGCTTAATCAGTGTTCATCTTCTCACCGCTTGTTGTTTGATCATGCTCCATGTATCAGGGTCGGAGATTTGGTCAAATTACTGCTATTCTCCCGTTTTCGGTGTGTTTTTATTGGATTTTCATCTGATTCTGGCTAATGAATGCTGAAAGTTTAATTGCGCCTGCTGTCTGGCGCTATTTGATACTGCTGGGGTGATGGTTTTTTCTGAATGATTTTTAGATGTGGCGACGAAGGATTTGATGAGTTGGCTAACGTTCGGAACATCGAAAAACATTATATGAGTGGGCTTCTAGTCTGAAGAAACAAAATGTCTTCCTCACACAAATGACAACTTGGTTATCAAACATGGTGCTACACTCATATGTATCCATCTGTTTTAAAGCCTGCTACTCTTCACAATTACAGACGGGTAGCAGATCGTGAATGGTGGAATTGGGAGGATCAGCTGACAGCTATGGCTTTACACAAGCCAACAACATGGCGGCATTAATCTATCAGCAACAACAAAAAGAGAGGTTTACTGAGGCAGACTGCCAGTGTGGACATACAAGATCCGCAGCAGAGTAGCTTACACCAGTAAATTGCATTCCCCACCAAATGTTCCACGGCCTAGATCATCGGGCACCTTTGCCATTGTTTTGCATAGGGTGCCACTGCTTGGAGAATCTTTTTCCTAGGCCCCTGATTAATAGCAAACTCTAGTGAAAACTACTAAACTAGACCCCAGATAAGAACGACTAAAATCTAGGAATGATTGTGCTGCAAGCCTGCAACTACCCATGGAGTACCAAGTAAAAACGAAGTAGCATCACATTTGAATTAGATAAGCACTGATGCTGCCAGTGTGCAATCACATAGAGATCGGCCTTTTTACATTAAAGATTTTAAAAGAAATTAGTGTTAGATTCCTAGATTAACTCCTTTCGGTAGATCGACGTGTTCATCATGTGTGTGTGTGAAAACAGAGAGAGAGAGAGAGGGATTGGGGCGATACCTTCGCCATGAGTGGACGAGCTCGAGGCCGAGGCCATGGTGATCGACGGTGGCGGCTGCGGGGCAGTGGTGCTTCCCGTGAGCACTGCGCTAACCCTAGATCGGAGAGGGGATGTCGGTGGGGTGACTGGCAGCACGGTGTACCTCGTACCGTGTGCCCCAGCCCCCACCCTTTATTTATAGCGCAGGTCACAGGGGCCCACCGTCCATAATCGAAACGGACGCCCCCGACCAGGGCGCAGTCAAGGGGGTCGCGAGCCGTTGGGCTCGTACGACCTAGAGATCAACCTAACATTCTCCCCCTTGATCTCAACTTTTGCTTTTACCTTTTGCTTTACTCGTTGCATCACCGATTAGTGCATAGAGCATGTTTCATCGTCACAGCTCAATTGCCGATAGAATCAGACAGCCACTATACACTTTTCTGTTTTGAAACATATTCTTTTTACTTTTGGGCCTCTGTGATCCAGGAATCATAGGCTTTCCATTAATCCTGTAATACCCCGTAGTTTATTGGATATTTTTCATCGGGTTCTCGTCATCACAGCTGAAGATCTTTTTATCCGTCAGTTTTGAATTTCAAATCTGAGACGATAGTCAGGGGCATTGCTCCGAGACATTCGATCACGGAGTACTCTTTTATTCTACTCAAAGATAGTATCATGAAATTATTATTTTTATGGCCATCTTCATGTGACCTTTCAAAACAAGCCTCTTCTCAAAGATCCGACTCCATGGTTTATTCTAATTCAGTTCTCAAAGATTATTTTTTTGTATTTCGAAAATATGTTACATAAAAGGAAAAAAAGGCTGGACAACCCCACACCTTGTCCCTCCCCACGTGAGCCCCTCATCCTGATCAGTCATCACCAAGGCAGCCCACTTCCTTTTCTCTTCTTCACTCGAGAGCTTTATCCCCAGCCATGGCGTCTCCTCCCTTCACCTCCCCTTTGCCTCCCCTTCCTCTCCCCTTCTCTCCTGATCCCTCTCATCAGCACCACGCCCTACCCAACCTCCTAGGGTAGCCTGGACCTGATCTCGAGGAAGAAGAAGAGGACATAAGAAGAGGAGGAGAAGACGAAAGGAAGATCCTCAATCCCTCCCCTGTCCGATTCCCCTTGCTCAAGCTTCAATGGTGAGTCCTCCCAGCTTCTATGATTCTCTAATGTGTTGTAAATGGTGGTACCTAGGTTCTTAGGGCAGGGGAATAGCAAGATCTTTTGGTTTTAGGGCAAAATATTTTCCTTATTTCCGTTTCCGGACGTACATGTTCAGAAATCACCATTTTCGAGTACCTTATTGGCAAAATCAGAGGTTGGGTGTATGGAATGTCTTGTAGACCTTGCTCCCACGATCGTTTTGAGAGGTTAAACGCTTCCATCGGAGTTGCGAAGCTCCGGCTGTGACTGTTACTTTGCAGCTGTCTAATATTCAGAAACAGCGCAGAATACGATTTCTTAATGGGCCTTAAGAGTATTTAAAATTCATCTAAATTCATGTTTTGTTTCCTCCTAGCTGGTATGTGATGCCTAGTTTCCAATACAAAAGGATTTACTCAATTTCTATGAGTATTCTTATTGCTATGAATTTCCAAAGGCGGCTACTTGTTATTTCTGAATCTGAAAACAACAGGGGAGTATTCGCTGGTTTTGACCTATAAAGCTCCATACTTTCAGTTCCAATGTTTGGAGTTATCTGTATTTAAGTTGCTTATGAATGCATAGGCATAACATTTGCTTGTTTCCGAGCTTTCCAGTTCGAGTTATGAATTCTTTCGTGAAGGGACAGCAGAGAGGTTGCCCCCTCGGAAATGTGATTAGCCACATTTGGTGTATGTGCTCTGCATAGTTGGCTTATTCACAGGTGTGGGATTATTCCCAATCAACGTCTTCGCTATCGGTAAAGGCAAGTGCATGACGAACCCTTGTTCTCTATGTTCGTCCATTGTGTGACGGTTCAACTGATTGCTCTCACTGATTGAGATCCCTTGTTATGTTGGTTTACTTCATACTTATTCAGTTCGTTCGATTCGGTTCCTTCGTCCATGTTCAGAGATATTTCACTTTCTTTACTGCAATAGCTAACTCGGTGAGCAACTGTTCACAAGTGGCTACTCCGATAGAGTTCGGTGAGAACTGTCAGCTTGTGAGCTAGTCCGAGGGCTAACCTTTCTTGTTGGTCCGGTGAGAGACTGTCTCGAGTGGCTACTCCGATAGAGTTCGGTGAGAACTGTCAGCTCGTGGGCTAGTCCGGGCGACATATTCACCCATTCTGTTAGTCCGGTGAGAGACTGTCCCGAGTGGCTACTCCGATAGAGTTCGGTGAGAACTGTCAGCTCGTGGGCTAGTCCGGGCGACATATTCAGATGTTCAGTTTCAGTTCCATATTCAGATGTTCGGTTTCAGTCTTCTAGTTCATAAAGAGATTATCAGTATTTTCAGGTGGTCCTATTTGGGTTCCGTGGTGTTGGATGTTGAAATTTGGTAACCCATAGCCATGTACTTGACAAAATGAGATTATTATTCTGATGGTTCTGTATTGTACAGAGTATTTTTATACTCATTCTGGTATTTCATTTGGTTTTCAGGTACTAAGTAAGCGACATGTATGGGATATGGGCGTAGCACTTCTACATCATTGAGCACGTCACATAACTTCAAATAATAATCAGTGGTTCAAATAATAATCAGTGGACGCCATTTTTTTTAGTGGCTTTCTACAGTTCTTGGTGTTTCTTTCAAGTTATTTTTACCGCTTTCTATCCTCTTATTATGAATTGCCTGTCGTGAATGTCCTTAAAAACAAAGGAGGTGCTGTCCAAGCTTAAAGCTTTCATTAATTTGGTTGTGAGTAGATTTGTGTGGTAGCACTCCCAGGTGCTTTAGAAACCTGGGGTGCTAAAGTTGGTATCAGAGCCCGGCTTTAGATCTCTGGTGTTGTCCTCTCCTTAATTCGTATGCTAATAACTTAAAACTTGACACACTGGTGCACAGTAGGATGGGTTTTGGGTCGTTCCTGATTTCAGATGAACATTGTTTCATGAGTGCTTCTATAGTTGTTCCCTAGTAAATTGGATATCCTTTTATTATACAAGTTATAATAAATGAAGAACTCGAGGGCGAGTTCCTTTTAAGGTGGGTAGACTGTAATACCCCGTAGTTTATTGGATATTTTTCATCGGGTTCTCGTCATCACAGCTGAAGATCTTTTTATCCGTCAGTTTTGAATTTCAAATCTGAGACGATAGTCAGGGGCATTGCTCCGAGACATTCGATCACGGAGTACTCTTTTATTCTACTCAAAGATAGTATCATGAAATTATTATTTTTATGGCCATCTTCATGTGACCTTTCAAAACAAGCCTCTTCTCAAAGATCCGACTCCATGGTTTATTCTAATTCAGTTCTCAAAGATTATTTTTTTGTATTTCGAAAATATGTTACATAAAAGGAAAAAAAGGCTGGACAACCCCACACCTTGTCCCTCCCCACGTGAGCCCCTCATCCTGATCAGTCATCACCAAGGCAGCCCACTTCCTTTTCTCTTCTTCACTCGAGAGCTTTATCCCTAGCCATGGCGTCTCCTCCCTTCACCTCCCCTTTGCCTCCCCTTCCTCTCCCCTTCTCTCCTGATCCCTCTCATCAGCACCACGCCCTACCCAACCTCCTAGGGTAGCCTGGACCTGATCTCGAGGAAGAAGAAGAGGACATAAGAAGAGGAGGAGAAGACGAAAGGAAGATCCTCAATCCCTCCCCTGTCCGATTCCCCTTGCTCAAGCTTCAATGGTGAGTCCTCCCAGCTTCTATGATTCTCTAATGTGTTGTACATGGTGGTACCTAGGTTCTTAGGGCAGGGGAATAGCAAGATCTTTTGGTTTTAGGGCAAAATATTTTCCTTATTTCCGTTTCCGGACGTACATGTTCAGAAATCACCATTTTCGAGTACCTTATTGGCAAAATCAGAGGTTGGGTGTATGGAATGTCTTGTAGACCTTGCTCCCACGATCGTTTTGAGAGGTAAACGCTTCCATCGGAGTTGCGAAGCTCCGGCTGTGACTGTTACTTTGCAGCTGTCTAATATTCAGAAACAGCGCAGAATACGATTTCTTAATGGGCCTTAAGAGTATTTAAAATTCATCTAAATTCATGTTTTGTTTCCTCCTAGCTGGTATGTGATGCCTAGTTTCCAATACAAAAGGATTTACTCAATTTCTATGAGTATTCTTATTGCTATGAATTTCCAAAGGCGGCTACTTGTTATTTCTGAATCTGAAAACAACAGGGGAGTATTCGCTGGTTTTGACCTATAAAGCTCCATACTTTCAGTTCCAATGTTTGGAGTTATCTGTATTTAAGTTGCTTATGAATGCATAGGCATAACATTTGCTTGTTTCCGAGCTTTCCAGTTCGAGTTATGAATTCTTTCGTGAAGGGACAGCAGAGAGGTTGCCCCCTCGGAAATGTGATTAGCCACATTTGGTGTATGTGCTCTGCATAGTTGGCTTATTCACAGGTGTGGGATTATTCCCAATCAACGTCTTCGCTATCGGTAAAGGCAAGTGCATGACGAACCCTTGTTCTCTATGTTCGTCCATTGTGTGACGGTTCAACTGATTGCTCTCACTGATTGAGATCCCTTGTTATGTTGGTTTACTTCATACTTATTCAGTTCGTTCGATTCGGTTCCTTCGTCCATGTTCAGAGATATTTCACTTTCTTTACTGCAATAGCTAACTCGGTGAGCAACTGTTCACAAGTGGCTACTCCGATAGAGTTCGGTGAGAACTGTCAGCTTGTGAGCTAGTCCGAGGGCTAACCTTTCTTGTTGGTCCGGTGAGAGACTGTCTCGAGTGGCTACTCCGATAGAGTTCGGTGAGAACTGTCAGCTCGTGGGCTAGTCCGGGCGACATATTCACCCATTCTGTTAGTCCGGTGAGAGACTGTCCCGAGTGGCTACTCCGATAGAGTTCGGTGAGAACTGTCAGCTCGTGGGCTAGTCCGGGCGACATATTCAGATGTTCAGTTTCAGTTCCATATTCAGATGTTCGGTTTCAGTCTTCTAGTTCATAAAGAGATTATCAGTATTTTCAGGTGGTCCTATTTGGGTTCCGTGGTGTTGGATGTTGAAATTTGGTAACCCATAGCCATGTACTTGACAAAATGAGATTATTATTCTGATGGTTCTGTATTGTACAGAGTATTTTTATACTCATTCTGGTATTTCATTTGGTTTTCAGGTACTAAGTAAGCGACATGTATGGGATATGGGCGTAGCACTTCTACATCATTGAGCACGTCACATAACTTCAAATAATAATCAGTGGTTCAAATAATAATCAGTGGACGCCATTTTTTTTAGTGGCTTTCTACAGTTCTTGGTGTTTCTTTCAAGTTATTTTTACCGCTTTCTATCCTCTTATTATGAATTGCCTGTCGTGAATGTCCTTAAAAACAAAGGAGGTGCTGTCCAAGCTTAAAGCTTTCATTAATTTGGTTGTGAGTAGATTTGTGTGGTAGCACTCCCAGGTGCTTTAGAAACCTGGGGTGCTAAAGTTGGTATCAGAGCCCGGCTTTAGATCTCTGGTGTTGTCCTCTCCTTAATTCGTATGCTAATAACTTAAAACTTGACACACTGGTGCACAGTAGGATGGGTTTTGGGTCGTTCCTGATTTCAGATGAACATTGTTTCATGAGTGCTTCTATAGTTGTTCCCTAGTAAATTGGATATCCTTTTATTATACAAGTTATAATAAATGAAGAACTCGAGGGCGAGTTCCTTTTAAGGTGGGTAGACTGTAATACCCCGTAGTTTATTGGATATTTTTCATCGGGTTCTCGTCATCACAGCTGAAGATCTTTTTATCCGTCAGTTTTGAATTTCAAATCTGAGACGATAGTCAGGGGCATTGCTCCGAGACATTCGATCACGGAGTACTCTTTTATTCTACTCAAAGATAGTATCATGAAATTATTATTTTTATGGCCATCTTCTTGTGACCTTTCAAAACAAGCCTCTTCTCAAAGATCCGACTCCATGGTTTATTCTAATTCAGTTCTCAAAGATTATTTTTTTGTATTTCGAAAATATGTTACATAAAAGGAAAAAAAGGCTGGACAACCCCACACCTTGTCCCTCCCCACGTGAGCCCCTCATCCTGATCAGTCATCACCAAGGCAGCCCACTTCCTTTTCTCTTCTTCACTCGAGAGCTTTATCCCCAGCCATGGCGTCTCCTCCCTTCACCTCCCCTTTGCCTCCCCTTCCTCTCCCCTTCTCTCCTGATCCCTCTCATCAGCACCACGCCCTACCCAACCTCCTAGGGTAGCCTGGACCTGATCTCGAGGAAGAAGAAGAGGACATAAGAAGAGGAGGAGAAGACGAAAGGAAGATCCTCAATCCCTCCCCTGTCCGATTCCCCTTGCTCAAGCTTCAATGGTGAGTCCTCCCAGCTTCTATGATTCTCTAATGTGTTGTACATGGTGGTACCTAGGTTCTTAGGGCAGGGGAATAGCAAGATCTTTTGGTTTTAGGGCAAAATATTTTCCTTATTTCCGTTTCCGGACGTACATGTTCAGAAATCACCATTTTCGAGTACCTTATTGGCAAAATCAGAGGTTGGGTGTATGGAATGTCTTGTAGACCTTGCTCCCACGATCGTTTTGAGAGGTAAACGCTTCCATCGGAGTTGCGAAGCTCCGGCTGTGACTGTTACTTTGCAGCTGTCTAATATTCAGAAACAGCGCAGAATACGATTTCTTAATGGGCCTTAAGAGTATTTAAAATTCATCTAAATTCATGTTTTGTTTCCTCCTAGCTGGTATGTGATGCCTAGTTTCCAATACAAAAGGATTTACTCAATTTCTATGAGTATTCTTATTGCTATGAATTTCCAAAGGCGGCTACTTGTTATTTCTGAATCTGAAAACAACAGGGGAGTATTCGCTGGTTTTGACCTATAAAGCTCCATACTTTCAGTTCCAATGTTTGGAGTTATCTGTATTTAAGTTGCTTATGAATGCATAGGCATAACATTTGCTTGTTTCCGAGCTTTCCAGTTCGAGTTATGAATTCTTTCGTGAAGGGACAGCAGAGAGGTTGCCCCCTCGGAAATGTGATTAGCCACATTTGGTGTATGTGCTCTGCATAGTTGGCTTATTCACAGGTGTGGGATTATTCCCAATCAACGTCTTCGCTATCGGTAAAGGCAAGTGCATGACGAACCCTTGTTCTCTATGTTCGTCCATTGTGTGACGGTTCAACTGATTGCTCTCACTGATTGAGATCCCTTGTTATGTTGGTTTACTTCATACTTATTCAGTTCGTTCGATTCGGTTCCTTCGTCCATGTTCAGAGATATTTCACTTTCTTTACTGCAATAGCTAACTCGGTGAGCAACTGTTCACAAGTGGCTACTCCGATAGAGTTCGGTGAGAACTGTCAGCTTGTGAGCTAGTCCGAGGGCTAACCTTTCTTGTTGGTCCGGTGAGAGACTGTCTCGAGTGGCTACTCCGATAGAGTTCGGTGAGAACTGTCAGCTCGTGGGCTAGTCCGGGCGACATATTCACCCATTCTGTTAGTCCGGTGAGAGACTGTCCCGAGTGGCTACTCCGATAGAGTTCGGTGAGAACTGTCAGCTCGTGGGCTAGTCCGGGCGACATATTCAGATGTTCAGTTTCAGTTCCATATTCAGATGTTCGGTTTCAGTCTTCTAGTTCATAAAGAGATTATCAGTATTTTCAGGTGGTCCTATTTGGGTTCCGTGGTGTTGGATGTTGAAATTTGGTAACCCATAGCCATGTACTTGACAAATGAGATTATTATTCTGATGGTTCTGTATTGTACAGAGTATTTTTATACTCATTCTGGTATTTCATTTGGTTTTCAGGTACTAAGTAAGCGACATGTATGGGATATGGGCGTAGCACTTCTACATCATTGAGCACGTCACATAACTTCAAATAATAATCAGTGGTTCAAATAATAATCAGTGGACGCCATTTTTTTTAGTGGCTTTCTACAGTTCTTGGTGTTTCTTTCAAGTTATTTTTACCGCTTTCTATCCTCTTATTATGAATTGCCTGTCGTGAATGTCCTTAAAAACAAAGGAGGTGCTGTCCAAGCTTAAAGCTTTCATTAATTTGGTTGTGAGTAGATTTGTGTGGTAGCACTCCCAGGTGCTTTAGAAACCTGGGGTGCTAAAAATCCCATGCCGGCTATGTGTTTCTGGAACACATCGGGTGGTAAGCCTTTCGTTAGCGGATCCGCAAGCATTTCCTTTGTCCTTATATGCTCGAGACTTATAGTTTGATCCTGGATCTTATCTTTCACAACATAATACTTTATATCTATTGCCTTTGTACGTAGCATTACTCGACTTGTTGTTGTGAGCATAGAATACTGCGGGCTGGTTGTCACAGTACATCTTTAGTGGTTTGTCAATACAATCTACCACTTTCAAGTCGGGTATAAATTTCTTTAGCCATATCGCCTGCCCCGTGGCCTCATAACATGCTATAAATTCTGCATACATCGTGGATGCTGCAACTAATGACTGTTTGGAGCTTTTCCACGAAATAGCCCCTCCTGCGAGAGTGAACACGTACCCTGACGTGGACTTCCTATCATCTTTGTCTCCCGTAAAATCTGCGTCTGAATACCCTCTTAGCTCAAGAGAATCAGATCTTCTATATGTTAGCATGAGGTCTTTTGCGCCTTGCACATAACGCAAAGCTTTCTTTACCATATTCCAGTGTTCATGGCCTGGATTTTCTTGATATCTACCGAGTACCCCGGTGATAAAAGCTAAGTCAGGGCGAGTACACACTTGTGCATACTGTAAGCTTCCAACAGCCGAAGCATATGGTACTGCTTTCATTCGATCGATCTCATATTGGCTCTTGGGACATTGAAATTTCCCAAAACTGTCGCCCTTGACTATAGGAGCAGGTGAGGCGCTACTTTTATGCATATTATATTTCTTTAGAACCTTTTCTAAATATGCCTTTTGTGATAGTCCTAGCACTCCATTCTTTCTATCCCGGTGAATTTCTATGCCCAAAACATATGAAGCTTCACCAAGATCTTTCATATCAAAATTTGAGGACAAGAATTTCTTTGTTTCTAGTAGTAGACTGACATCATTGCTCGCAAGCAAGATATCATCCACGTACAGAATTAGGAAAATGTATTTCCCACTTTTAAACTTTGCATAAATGCAGTTGTCCTCAACATTCTCTTTAAAACCAAAACTTTTAATTGTATTATTGAACTTTAGATACCACTGTCTAGAGGCTTGTTTTAACCCATAAATGGATTTCTTTAAGCGGCATCCCATATGTTCCTTCCCCTCCATGAAAAAACCGTGGGTTGTTTCATGTAAACATTTTCTTCTAAATCTCCATTTAGAAATGCCGTCTTTACATCCATTTGATGCAACTCTAAATCAAAATGCGCAACTAGTGCCATGATGATTCTGAAGGAATCCTTACATGAGACCGGAGAAAATGTCTCATTGTAATCTACCCCTTCTCTTTGCGTAAAGCCTTTTGCCACAAGTCGCGCTTTATACTTTTCTACGTTCCCATTTGAGTCATATTTAGTTTTGTAGACCCATTTGCAGCCTACTGTTTTGGCTCCTTTAGGAATTTCCTCTAAGTCCCAAACATTGTTAGAACTCATCGATTTCATCTCGTCTTCCATGGCTTCCAGCCACTTCGAAGAGTGAACGCTTCTCATGGCTTCTTCATATGAAATGGGATCTTCTTCCATATGAACTGTTTCTGTATTATAAACTCTATAATCACTAGAAATAGCTGATTTCCTAGCTCTTTTAGACCTTCTAAGAGTCTCATTCTCTGGCACATCATGTGTCTCAATGTGCGACTCTTCTTCTAAATTTGGCTGTCGTCGCTCTCTTTCATGCTCAACAACGGTTGAGTCGGCTCCTGACGGAGAGGTTCCGAATCTTGCCTCGTTGTGGTCACGGGTGAAGTTACAACAGGTGCTTGCACCACAACCTCTGGGATTATCGGTGCAGGTACAACAGGTAGGGCGAAAAATGGCTCATGGATCATCGGAAAAGGTGCACACACCCTCTTCTCCTCAAGATCAATTTTCCGGCCTACCATGCTCCCCCTCATCATTTCGTCCTCCAAGAAGACCGCGTGTCTCGTTTCTACAAACTTTGTGTATCTGTCTGCAAAGTAGAAACGATAACCTTTTGATCTATCAGGATAGCCAATAAAATGGCAAGTTACTGTTTTGGGGTCTAACTTTGCAATGTGGGGATTAAAAACTTTTGCCTCAGCTGGGCTCCCCCAGACTTTCAAGTGGCGTAGAGAAGGAACTTTCCCTGTCCACAACTCGTACGGTGTTTTGGGCACCGACTTACTTGGTACTCTGTTGAGAATGTGAATGGCGGTTTTTAACGCCTCCATCCATAATCCCAATGGCAGTGTTGAATAACTCATCATACTGCGCACCATATCCATAAGAGTACGGTTACGCCTTTCAGCTACTCCATTTTGCCGTGGTTCGCCCGGCATAGAATACTGGGCGACTATTCCATTTTCCTGTAAAAACCTTGCAAAAGGTCTAGGTACTTGACCATATGGAGTGTGCCGACCGTAGTACTCCCCCCCACGGTCGGACCTGACTATTTTAATTCTTTTATCATGTTGATTTTCAACTTCAGCTTTGAATATTTTAAATTTATCCAATGCTTCAGATCTTTCTTTAATTGGATAAATATAACCATATCGGGAGTAATCATCTGTGAACGTTATGAACGAGTCATAACCATCCACACTTTTCACCGGAAATGGTCCACATATATCAGTGTGAATAATTTCTAGTGTCGCTGTGCTTCGGTTTGCACCATTTTTAATTTGTTTTACGTATTTTCCTTTGATGCAATCTATGCATTGTTCGATATCTGAGAACTCTAACGGAGGAAGAATTTCATTTTTAACGAGGCTTTCTATTCTTCCCCTCAAAATATGGCCTAATCGACAGTGCCATAACTTCGAAGAGTCATGAGTTCGCTTTCTTTTCTTTTGTTCTTTGCCCGACAAGGGAATTTGTTCATTCACATTACTCACAGAATGCACTTTTTCACGCAAGGATAACAAATAAAGCTTATCATGAAGTAAAGCAATACCCACACAAGCATCTTTAAACCATATGGCACATTTGCCATGACCGAAATAACATTCATAACTGTCTTTATCCAAACACGATACACTTATTAAGTTTCTGTGAATCGAAGGAACAAATAAAACATCTCTAAGCATAATATTGAAACCATCAGCTAGCTCTAAGGAGACGTCGCCAACAGCTTCAACTTCTGCTTGAACTCCATTTGCGACTTCAATGTGTCTTTCGCTTCTTTGCATACTCCTTGTCGAATGGAATCCCTGTAAAGAATTTGCAACATGAACAGTTGCACCTGAGTCAATCCACCAAGTAGATTTTGAAAACTGTGTATACAGGGATTCATTTACAAAAGAAACTGTGTCTGTACCTTTCTTGGCCATTATCATCTCGAGCCAATCTGGACAATCTTGCTTGAAATGCCCTTTCTTCTTGCAGTGGTGGCATGTATCTTTGTCCACTTGCTGAAACTGCTGGGGACCTTTGCCATGTGGCTTATGCTGGTGAGGACCTTTGCCATATGGCTTAGAAGGGGAACCGTAGTTCCTGTTCTTGTTGTCCTTCACGAAGTTCAGGGAGCCCCCATTCTGGGACTTCAGCCTTTCCTCTTCTTGCGACAGCATGGCAATGGTCTTTTCAATGTCCCACTTTTCAGGCGACACATTGTAGTTGATGATGAAATTTTCAAATTGTGGTGGCAGTGAAGCCATCACCAAGTGAACTATGAGTGCAGGCTTCAGCTCCAGATCAGCCTCCATGGACTTAAGCTTAGCAGCCATGTTGCTCATTCTGAGAATGTGCTCCCTTATTCCATGTGAACATCCATGATACTTTTCTGTCACCAGCTGTCTGAGCAGCTGGGTAGCATATGTCTTTGAAGAACCAGTAAACTGACTCTTTATCTTTTGGAGATACTCTCCCACAGAGGTACACTCTTCAATTGAGCCCACAATGGCGTTCTCAACTGTGTTCTTTATGAATGCCATGCACTTTTTGTTGGCGTTCACCCACTTTTGGTTCACTAGGGTGTAACCCATCTCTACTGGACCATAGTCCAGCTGCTTTTTCTGCCAAGCAGAATCATCATCATCAGATGCTCTCACTGGCTCTGCTGGCTTGACTGGCTGTGGAGTAGTCACAACCCAGTCGACCTCAGCGCAGACAAAAGCCAGCTCCACTTTCTTCCACCACTCAGCATAGTTGTCACCCCTGAGCGTCGGAACGTCCTTGAGGCAACTCATCAGGTGAAAACTTCCTGAAACCACAAGGATATAAGATAACAAAAAACAATTGCATGTAATAATCCAACATTGGTATAAATTAAAACATACAACCGTTTGTGCAATTAAAACTATATTACCGTTGGGCAATAAAAGAAATAAATGCACCTTTAAGACAGATCATAATCATGTTATTAACAACGTTGGTCATTTAACAACAAAATCATAATCATCATTAAAATCACTTTATCATGCTTTCAATTCTCACTTTAAATCATAATAATGCTATTAATAACGTTGGTCAATTAATAACAGAATCATAATCAGCATTAACATCATTTTAATCATGCTTTTAATTTTCACTTCATTGCTTTTGTGCAATTACTTTTAACTATTTGCAGCGGAAACTTTAAATATGAATAAAATTCATAAAACTTTATACTTTTATCAAGTATTCACTTTTCTTTCTTCTGTTTTCCTAAACAAAAATTTCGTTGGATAAAAATGAATAGGAAAACAGAATAAAAACATAGCTAAAACATAACAGAAAATCTTTTCTATTAATTTCGGAGGAAAAAACTGTTGGCCCACGACCTGCCAGCCCAGCCCACGGCTCGCCCTATCTGTCGCGCACGCGCGGTGTATAACAGCGGCCCACGGCCCGCGCTGCCGCACGCGGCGACGCAGCTCGCGGCCCAATTGGCCCACGGCCTGCCTTCTTTCGGCCCGAAGCCCAGCTCTGCTGGCTAGGGTTACCGCCCGGATGATCCTGACCATCCATCTGGATCAGACGGCCATCCGCGGTCGTCGCTGGAGCAAAACCGGCCGAACGGGTTTTCTCCCTAACCCTAGCTCATTCTCTCCTTTTCCCTCCCGTGCTTCTCTCTCTCCCGTCCGAAAACGGCGGCGGCCCGAGAAAAACATTTCCCGGCGGCTCGCCGGCGACGGCGAGGAGCAGCCGCGCGGCCCGAAGACCACAACGAGCCCCCCTTCCCTATCTTCATTTTCCCCTTTCTTCTCCACCGAAAAAGAAGGAGCCCGAAAGCAAATCTCGGCCGGAAAAGACGATATGGCGCCGCCCTGGCCCTCTTGCCGGCGCTGCGTGCACTCGCGGGTGTGCGCACCGCCGTCAAGCGGCTCAGAGGCTGCGCCCTTTGCTGGCGGGAGAGTTCCGGTGAGTTCTTTTCCCTTCCCTCTTTTCTGTTAGGGTTAGGGTTTTGCTTTCTGTTTCTTTGCCCCCGGAGGGGGTTGTGTTCTTCGTTCGGATGCCCCATCTGGTGCGCATCGAATCGAGAGGAACGGGCACGGCCGGAAAACCGACGGCACACTTTGCCGGTGGGACACCGGTGGATCTTTTCTTTTCTTTTGCATTGCTACCGAAACCGAAATTAGGATCTAAATGCTCTGATACCATTGTTAGATTCCTAGATTAACTCCTTTCGGTAGATCGACGTGTTCATCATGTGTGTGTGTGAAAACAGAGAGAGAGAGAGGGATTGGGGCGATACCTTCGCCGTGAGTGGACGAGCTCGAGGCCGAGGCCATGGTGATCGACGGTGGCGGCTGCGGGGCAGTGGTGCTTCCCGTGAGCACTGCGCTAACCCTAGATCGGAGAGGGGATGTCGGTGGGGTGACTGGCAGCACGGTGAACCTCGTACCGTGTGCCCCAGCCCCCACCCTTTATTTATAGCGCAGGTCACAGGGGCCCACCGTCCATAATCGAAACGGACGCCCCCGACCAGGGCGCAGTCAAGGGGGTCGCGAGCCGTTGGGCTCGTACGACCTGGAGATCAACCTAACAATTAGGTTACGGAAGCTTGTTATCATCAAAAGACTAATAACAACAGTGCTGTACTAGAGAAAAACATAATCGGAACAATATATCACTATGTATCATGTAAACATGATAGTATAACTGAAACTAGCTAATACATACCATTGGTATTCCCATATCTCTGAGGTCGCTATCTTTCATCTGACTCAACGCAGTCATATCCAGATAGTGCATATATTATGAGAGGGGATTTTTGGCTCCCGATCTCCGGTGCACCCGGTTTTTGTAAAATTCGAAAATGGCATTTCAAAGTTTCAAACAGTTCCACAAAAAATACGTGAATACAAATACATGTTACCTTGATATCTGCATAATTTTGTTCCCTAATACGGTCTATTTTAGGCTACACAAAAATCACAAAATCATGGCTCTGCAAAAGGTGTAACAAACTCATGACATTAGCTACATTTGTCTTTTTTGTACAGATCGATCACGCATGGAAATATAGTTCTCCGAAAATTTGGTCGTACATACTTGACATATATATGTACTTGCATGTTTTGTTTCAGAATTGTTTGAGACGCAAAATCATATTTTTCGATTTTTGAAAAACCGGGTGCACTGAAACTCGGTAGCAAGAAGTGTTTTCGATATATTATACATTTTTATATGCTTGGTTGTGTCCTTTAACATCAACGTCCCGGTGGTGTACATGGTTATTGTCTCATGTGTCATGGCGTGGTCGATGGTTTTCTGGCCAGTCTTCACAAGTGAGAATTTAGGCCAAAGGCCCTTTTTGAAGGCAAAGCAAAACAGTTCGTCTGTTGTCAGCATATCTGTTCTATTTGAGGCTGTGAAAAATAGTATATGTACAAGTCAACTAATCATCCATGTACAACATAGCAAAGGCATGAGCGACCAAACACTCGCACATGGACTACTGGTTAAGTACCAGGGTGTTTCCATGAAATATCAAGGTAGACCTTTTCAAATGGTAATTATTTTGACGGCCGTATACATGACATGCATATGTCGTTATTCTCGCTATGTTTCCATACGTGCGAGACTCTACACGCTTCATTCCTCTACCACAAAATCACCAACATACTTCATTTATCATTTTTATGGTGCATCTCCTTCTCTCCTTGTACCACTGCAAGACAAAGTGTTTTCTTTCTTTCGTATGCCATCTCAGCTCACTAGAAATCCAACATTGCGAAAATGAATAAAAACACAAATAATTATAATTCTAAGAGTGTATTATCATCTCTACATAGCTCTGTGGCGGCACAGTCCCTAACCAATGTTAGCGAGAACGAAAAAACACAAGGTGCCACCATCAAAAGCTTGCGATGATTGTGGAAGATATTGACACTGATGTCACTAGCACTAGAGGCATTTGACCCAAATGTGGCAATGCAAATTCTACGAATCAATAACTAGCCTTGGCATGTGAGCATGCGAGCGAGGCTGATGTTTGTGGCTACCAAGCTGCATTAATGTACTATGTTGTTCTCAATCAAGATGCATGGATTCTATTATTTGGGGGTTGCTCTACTTAATTATGGAACTAGCCCATTCATGATTCGTTGTTCATCATTAAGAATAGCAACCACTAACCAGAACAAAAACTAGCATGGATACCAGATTTGACTATGAGCAACTTGCTGAACATATAGATCGTCGTGAAGTTAAGAATGGGACCATCAATGCTGGATAATTAACGTGTACTCCACAATATGCACACATGAAGAACACTATCTAGCTAGTAGTCCATACAGTTTAATTACTTTGAAATTGTGCATATATAACTAGATATACAATGGAGAAAGACATGTTACATTTAGAGAAGCCTCCCATAGTCACACAATAATCTTGTTATTGACACTAATAATGAAGCCCTTTATTTCTTGGAACAAACTACATGAAAGGTACAAACAAAGGAAATAAAATTTATGGTACCCACTCGACACAGAGCAGGTTGGGCTCCAAATTTTGATTAGCACGATGAAGAGAGTTACGGGTTGGCATTGCCAAATCCAGATCCAGCGCCGGCACCACTTCCACTCCCGCCATTTGTGCCCTGTCCGCTGCCACTGCCATCCCCATTAGAATATGCATTCGCATTGTTATTTCCATAATAGTTATTAGTTGCACCAGAGCCGGATCCACTACCACTACCAGAACCATAGCCACTAGATCCATAATAACCTCCGGTAGCTTGTCCTCCACCACCGCCACCACCGGTACCGCCAGCGCTAGAAGATCCACCAACATCACCTTCATACTCATTAGATCCACTGGAGGCTGAGCTTGAGCCGGCACCAGACCCGCTACCGGATCCAGTACCATAGTATTGGCTACCACCACCCCCTTCACCTCCACCTCCACTACTTGCATGCGCACCACTGCTTGAACTCTGAGCATTCCCAGTTCCACTCCCCGATCCTGAGCCACCACCACTCACTTCACCCCCACCCCCTCCCCCTCCATAACCCGTTCCTTGAGAACTAGAGTATCTAGCCACCCTTCCAGCACTGGCTAAGCCAATGCTCAAGAAGACAATGAACCCGAGAGCCGCTAGTTTTGTGCCTGCCATTGTGGGAGTTCAAGTGAGGTGAGTTCCTAGAAAGCTTGCATGTGGGTATTTATAGTACTAGAGGCCATGTACTTTTCTTATCTTAATAGCATGTTGGTGGTGTAGACTTGTCATGGAGGCCATGAAGAGACTTGAAAATGGAAGGTGCTAGCCATAGTCAGAAGTTGATAAGCTTTGCGCGGATTCATTCATGTAGTTTGAATGGTGGATAGGATCAAACATATAGGATTTTCCTTTCTATTGTTGGGTAGCCTGATCATTCAGAACAGTGCATGAGTGGAAGTGATGGTCCTTTGGTTTCTTTGAAGAAAACAATATATTCAGAACATATAATAATAATTAACACAAATATACTTCGTACGTCTGCTTCCGGCAAGAAAATTCAAGTACCTCCTGCAAATTGATTTGACCATATGCATTTGCATTGAAATTAACTTCGTGTAAAACGGCTTTGCGATGCGCATATGATCTGACGTAATTCGGTCATAACTAAGTAGTGAAATATTTTCTAAATTTGTAAACATTGTCACAAGACCGTAATTATGAGTAAATGTTTTTAAAAAACTTGTAAATTAACGATCTCATTGTCCATCTTGTTCGACAAACCTTGCGGTCGCATCCACATTCATACAACACATGCAAATATCCACAGCTCCAGTTGATACCGGGGAGACGACCTCGAAGTTTCCGTAGTCGACTTTGACAAAACCCACAACCATCCATATTCATGCGTGCATGTAAACCATGCAAGATGTGCCAGCACCATCCACCATTCTGTCGAAGCAATAGCTCAACGTACATAGGCCTCTAGCGTGCCCGGACTAACTAATCAGTCCATCTATCTTCTCTATACCGTTTTGCATCACAACTTGCTTGGTTTATCTTATGGGCTAAGCAACCATGATTTCATGAAGATCTTTGACAGCATGTCATCAGCTGGCTATACCGTTTTGACAGCATGTCATTTATGTTTTCGGCAAGAAAATTCAAGTACCTCATGCAAATTGATTTGACCATGTGAACTTGCATTGAAACTTAGTGTAAAAAGGCTTAGTGATACACATATACAGTAATATGGAGTGATAAATTCGGAGTAATTCGGTGATAACAAAGTGGTGAAATGTTTTCTAAATGTTTTAAGACATTGTCACAAGACCGTACGTAACTAGGAGTAAAAAATTAAAAATTAACTCACAAGTTAACCATCCAATTTTCCATCTTGTTCAATAAACCTTGCGGTCGCTTCCACATTCTGACAGTAATGCAAACATCCAGTTGACACCGGAGAGACGACCTCGAAGTATACGTAGTCGACTTTGACATATTCCGTGGGTTACGTAGGAAACGGCAAAACACACAACCATAAGCATGCATGCTACGCCGTCAAACCATGGCAAGATATGCCAGCACCATCGATTATCCTCTCAACGCAAGAGCTTAGCGTACATAAGCCTCTCGCGTTTTGCATTACTACTTGCTTGGTCTTACGGATAAGTAACCATGATTTAAAGAAGATCTGATTAGCTGGATGATCATGTGGATCGACGATAATATGACCCAGCACATACAGCTTGCTCGGTCGACACAACACATACAGCTTGCTTGGTAGGGAATGATCGAAGTGCACAACTGGTTGCCATTTCCGATGCCAAGCAAGCCTTGGAGTAGACATCCATGGCGTCCAGATTAATTTTGGTCGTCGTTGACCTTACGTGCGTAAGCTAGCCTACGTAGCTTTATCCATACGCATCTTTGACAGTTAGCTTAGGCTTGGAAGGACTCGTACCACTTGGAGCTAGCATCAGAGTAGCGCATGCCCAAATTTGCACCGAATACTCACAAAACAGGAAATGTGGGCGTGTTTTCCCCAAAACAAGTTCGAACAACATACCAAAACGTCCATGGATACCCATATTTTTTAGTGTACATGTCCATATTTGGCACCCAAATACTCATGGGAAAATTGCGATGGTCTTCTTCCCCATAAAGCACGAGGCCTCCTTTGGGTTCTGTCCGGCGCACTTTTCTGGGGACTTATTATGCCGGGGAGTAGGCTTCTGCTTTCGGCCATTATGTTGTCTGAGAAGCTAAAATGGCTTAGCGGGTTTAGGTTCTTCTGTTTCATATGCTCGTCGTTTGTGCTGAAGTTGATCCAGTGCGTAGCAAGCACCGGTGAACGGTGAAGTGGACTTGTCACATAATTTGCTACTCTCACTTTTTTAAATATAAGATGTTTTAGTATTTTTCTTAGTCACATGTATCCACGTTTTAGTGTGTATATTCATCCATTTCATTCCGTTGGTGCCGGCTCAGGCTCTGGTGTATATTTTGATGATACATCTGAAGGTGGTGTTGGTGGATCTACTAATGGTAGCGGTACCGGTGGTGGCGGTGGTAGAGGACAAGCAACCGGGGGTTATTCTGGATCTAAGGGCCATGGATCTGGTAGTGGAAGTGGATCTGGCTCTGGTTATGCAACTAATTACCCCAATTATGGAAATGGTAATACAAATGCAGATTCTAATGGTGGTGGCAGTGGCAGCGGATATGGCAAAAATGGCGGAAGTGGAAGCGGCAACGGCGCCGGATCTGGTTCGGGTGATGCCAACCCGTAACTATCTTCATCGTGCTCATCCAAATATGGAGTCCAACATACTTTGTATCAAGTGTGTACCATATAATTTATTTTCATTTGTTTGTTCTTTTCAAGATGTTTGTTACAAGAAATAAAGGGCTTCATCAATCCAGTAAAATGTTAGTAGTGTCAAGAACAAGAATATTGTGCGGCTGTCGGGTTCTCTAAATGTAACATGTCTTTCGCTATTGTATATCTAGTCATCCATAATAAGGTTCCACACTGAGTTCTTCCGTCACAAAAAGTATGTCTCTCCCTGCATGGAACTCCTGTAAAAAAAAGTATGAAACTGCGTTCTGCCATTTCAAAAAGATGACTAAGATTATTTTTTCCCAATAGAACTATGAGCCAGGCATTTGCCCAGGAGGATCTTAGCAGAGAAATTGCGAAGGAGGAAACTGCCCACACTGCTATACAAGAGAATTTGTAACATAAATGGTCATACAGCAAAATGGCAAGTACAGCAAAACATGAGTTGGTTAGCAATCTGTCCGTCGAGGAATGGCATAGCCAGCGCTGACGAGACATGTAAGATTGGCAAGAAAGTTTGACAGGTTGACTAGGCTTAGGATTGTCACAAAATACTTGCTTATCGGTTGATTATAATTTTTTGATGATTAGTGTACTCCAGTTCTGGGAGAAAAGCAAGTCATGATCTCACATTAATTAATTTGTCCAAACTAGAAAAATCAAGTCTCCCAAAGATTGCAGGGCAAACGCATACATAATTGCAGTCCTTGCTTATCAGAGCCATGACGGCCAAAGAAGAGTCATTGTCACTGGATCCATTAATTCCATTATCTTATCGTGTGTTCCTGAATTAAGTGACCAAGTGCAACACTGAACGCCGTGATACATACAGCAAACTGAAATGGTATGGGCTACACCAGTAAGTCGAGGAGCTCAAGAGAGCAGCACTGAGATTGCACAAAGTAAGCAAGGGGCATAATTAACTGAACTAGAACATATGAACGTCATGTCCATCAGATTCACCAAACATAGTGCTGAAAAGCAACACAGCCAAGCCATCACTGAAACCGAAATCCAAGCAATATCGAAAACATTTTTAGCGAGAAATCTATCCAGTGGGATAAACCAAGCCATAGAGACAGACTAGTAGAATTTTGCGCGGCGTCACGCCGCGGCTTTTTCGGAAGTTTTGTTTGGTAGTGTATTTTGTTGATGGTACTGTATCTTGTATGAAGCGAATGAACGTGTATTTTTGTATGCATATAGATTGTATGTATATAAGTAAGTCGGTGTATGGATGAGATATAGCATATGAAATAATTGTATGGGAAGGTTTATAGAGAACTACATAAAGTTCTGTTGGTTTGGACAGTAATTATTTTTATAAGCAGTAATTAGTCGTCCGCTAAATATGTCTACGGAAAGAAGACAGGGTAGTGGGAACCATAATGTTAGATTAATCTGACAAATATTACAGGCAAGGTAGCTGCGCCCTTGATGAGAAATTCTGTTGACGGTAAGTAAGTTTGTTTCCTTCAAGCAAACATCGGACTATTCGAAATAAAATTATGAAACTTGTATGCTAAATCGGTAAGTGCAGAAGTTATATATAACAAAAAAACTATGCAGTCAAAGAATAAATAAGACTAAGGCTTACATTAAATTTCTCATGAAACACTATTATGACCTTGACCTCAGAGCATCACTGTAGGAGCAAAGTATACTTGAGTTGTCTTTATATTATCCATTGAGCAGTAAACAAATAAATATACATATGCAATCTGGTAATCGACAATATGAATGGTCACTTGCAAATTACATGGCCTAGTTTTTGGGAGGTTCATCTACTTAAGCAAGCGCGGCACAACTCTGAATGGCCACTTACAAATTACATGGCCACTTGCAATCTGGTAATCGACAATATGAATGGCCACTTGCAAAATTCTCATCATATTTTATAATTAGTAAGAAAGGAGAATCATGTTACAAAAAGTAGGTCAGATCGAGATGGTACATTTAACTAAGTATATTACAAAGCACCAAGACATCATATGTGTATGGGCGGTTTCGTAAACCAGCAGAGAACAACCACCAGTAAGCAATGTAGAGAATAAATTGAGAAGACACTGAACCATTACTTATCAATTGGAACGTCTCCAGACTTCAGTACACATAATATGATCCCCCAAAACTTTAAAGAAACTATTACCAAAAAACTTTGTTTAAAAGTTGTGTCAAAAATGTGAGCGCGAGAAAGAGATTTAGAACTTTGCAAAAGTCTCATAAATTGCAGTCAAAAAATGTATCCACTGTGAAAAAATATCTTAAAGGAACTATTACTGGAAAACTTTACAGGAACTATTCTTCTAAGTAAACAGGAATTAAAGTTGATTAATCATGCAGGGAATGCAGTAGTTGTAAAAGTTTTATTTTCTGCAAATTTTAATATATTATTTGCGATGCAAGTGATAGGCATATACATGTGCAGATAAGAAGTTATGCTTGCCTTGCTTTTTTGATAACCAATAATAATAGATCTTTTGTAATATTGTACTTGACTTCATCCTTGGTTGATCAAGTATTCGTCTTTGTTGTTGTTGATCTCCATCTCGATCTCGTATCCGCGTTCTTCCGAGAAGAACCAAAACATCGGAAAGTAATGAAACAGTCAACACATGGCATAATGCAATGTGCATACAAAAATGTATGGATGACAAATTAAAATTACTGAAGTTTAATCCAAGCATGGATAACAATTTAAATAGAGCCGAAATGCATTTAGTAATAGCATTTGGAAATACCCCATAAATCCATGAATTGGGTTATTTTGTTCCCTTAAATAAACATGGTTATAAGTTGTTTAAACATGCATGAATTTGACATAATTAGATAGAAATACTTTTTCTGAACATTTTGATATGTCATTTGCATTTTTTTCTGAAATACAGATTAAAAGATATGAATTAAATAGAGCCGAAATGCATTTAGTGATAGCATTTGGAAACACCCCATAAATCCATGAATTGGGTTGTCTTGTTCCCCGAAATAAACATGGTTATAAGTTGTTCAAACATGCATGAATTTGTCATAATTAGATAGAAATATTTTTGCTGAACATTTTGATATATCATTTGCATTTTTTATCATGTGTGACATGATAAATTAAGGAGTTCATTTTAAACTCTAGAAGATGGATAATAATTTGAATGAGGTCCAAATACCACTAAAAGCAATATTTGGAACAAACACCATAATTAAAGAAAGTGGCATTTTAGTAATTCTAGGCAAGTCTTAGGTTAAGTTGTTCAATCATGCATGAATTCGACATAAATAAATGATCAAGTATTCGTCTTTGGTGATGTTGCAATTGACTTCGGATTCACGTTTTATCAATAAAAACTAACACCGGAAAGGAAGGAAACAATCAACACATGGTATAATGCAATGCGCATACAAACATGTGTGACATGATAAATTAGGGAGTTCATTTTAAACTCTAGAAGATGGATAACAATTTAAATGGGGTCCAAATACCACTAAAAGCAATATTTGGAACAAACCCCATAATTAAAGAAAGTGGCATTGTAGTAATTTTAGGCAAGTCTTAATTTAAGTTGTTCAATCATGCATGAATTTGTCATAAATAAATAATTTATATTTTTCTGAACATTTTGGTATATTACTCATAATTTCCTGAATTACAGATCAAAAGATATGATTTTTACAAATTTTAGCATTTTCTGTAATTACTAAAAATATGACAGTCGGGGCCCACATGTCAGGGTTTTATTAATTATGAAATTCTTTACGAAAATTAAAAGATTCTGACAGGCGAAGTCGTTGTGACGTCACTGCTGACGTCAGCGGCGCAGAGGCAGGCGTCGGCGGCTCTGCCGAGCTCGTGCTCGGGCAGGGGAGCACGCCCGCGGTGCTGGGTCTACGCGGATTCGCTGGAGGGCGTCGAGGGGAGGCGAGTGGCGGCGGACGGAGCCATATGGTCGCCGGAGTTGGCCGGCGGCGACCAAATCGCGGCGGCGGACAGGAACACGGCCACGGCCGACACAGAGGAAGGGGAGGAAGGGGATATGGTCCAACCGGACCAGGAGCTCAGCACGAAGACGATGGAAGGCTCGGGGAGGCCGAAGGTGGTCGGAGCGGTGCAGATGGAGCACGGCGGGGCGGCGGCCGGAGTCGGAAAAGAAGGCTCGATTCGCCGCACTCCGAGCGTTCCTGCACGCGTGGCTTGCGGAGGTGGTAGAGGGAACGACCGCGGATCTCGGGATCTGCTTGGGTTCGTCGGGGAGGAGCGGAGCGGCGGCGGCGCGCGTCGGCGGCGGCGGCGGGCTCGGCACCGCGCGGGAGAGAGGAGGAGGAGGGGCGATGTGGAGATATTTTTGCAGGAAAGTCCCTAGGTTTCGGGAAATTGCAAATAGGTCCCTCCACGGGGGTACTGTTCAACACTGTAGATAATGTTCATATGAACAGTAGACCGAGCGCGGAGAGAGCGAGAAATCGCTCGTCTTTCATATAGGTAGTAATATCACTAAGAATGTCATCAAGCATTTGAAATATATTACTAAGAACACTGTCAAGTCATCAACATTTGACATATATGGTTAGCAATCCATTATACATGGAGGAAATTTTGATAAGTCGGATGGGCTTGAGGATTGTCACTGAAGACTTGGTTAGCAATTGATTAAAATCTAAATGATTATTATATTCCAATCCAGGGGGAATAGCAAATCACGATCTCCCAAAGCAAGGAAAAAATCAGTCTCGAAACATTGCAGGGCAAACGAATGCATAATTTGCAGTTCTTGCTTACCAGATTCATAACAGTCAAAGAAGAAACCGCAGTTTCCCGTTCCTTTACCTTGCTTCCCATTCGTGTCTGAATCAGGTGACCACGGCCCACGGACAACCTGAATTGATTTGAGGCAACGTCAGTAAGAAGACAGTACTGTCCAGCAGGAGCACGAGCAGCTTCGTGTTACATAGATTGAGTGGAACAATTCCAAACAGTTTTGAGAAGTTCAGTAAGAAAATTATCCACACTTGGGTAAGCCAAACAATAGGCACAACCAAATGTAAAAAAAAAAAGCAGATCGCTAATTTTCCATTGATGATGATAACAAGATCAGAGAGTACATCACACCGTAACACAGCAGACACAGCACAAACGGGTGACCCACAGGAGGCAACAGACCAACAAGAAGAAACTAAGACATCTCTACACTTGCAGATCGGACACTAGGAAAGCAGTACGAGGCGGCTTAAGCACGTTCGCCCCGGATGCGTCGCGCGAGCTGGATGTCCTTGGGAATGATGGTGACGCGCTTGGCGTGGATGGCGCAGAGGTTGGTGTCCTCGAAAAGGCCCACGAGGTAGGCCTCGGCGGCCTCCTGCAGTGCCGAGACGGCGGAGCTCTGGAATCGGAGGTCGGTCTTGAAGTCCTGCGCGATCTCCCGCACCAGGCGCTGGAAGGGGAGCTTGCGGATGAGCAGCTCGGTGCTCTTCTGGTACTTGCGGATCTCGCGGAGCGCGACGGTGCCGGGGCGGAAGCGGTGGGGCTTCTTGACGCCGCCGGTGGCCGGGGCCGACTTGCGTGCCGCCTTGGTCGCCAGCTGCTTCCGCGGTGCCTTGCCGCCCGTGGACTTGCGAGTCGTCTGCTTTGTGCGGGCCATGGAGGAATGGTCTGGGGTTGGTTCGCTGGTGGGGCTGGGGGAGTTGGAATGGGGAAGAAGGTGAGGAGGCGGCGGCCGGCGGTGGGCGCGAGTCCGGCTAAATTTTGGATCTTTGGCGCTTTGAGTTTGGTTTTGGGAGGGGAGGGTGAGCTTTGAGCGTCGGATTGGCGAGGGGTGGACGGTGAGGATTTGATCTCAGGTGAGTCACGAGGATCGTGGGGACAGATCCGTGGCGTGGTCGTTCCTCCGTTCTGATTGCGTGGACCTCTCTTGGGTTCTGACTTCTGAGTAGGCCGCAGTGGCTCGTCGCAAATGCCTGAAGACTGAAGCAACCCAGTACGCAAACCTCCTCTCACGTTCTTTCCCACATCCACATGCAAATTTGTCCAAAAAAAACTGCACTACTTTTTATGAGATGGTCCAAGTAAAATCTGTTTTCACCATTGCGTTCCCCGTGACGAGTTCTTTGAAACAAGATCCTATAAAGAAGACTAGACAACTTAGCGCGGCAGATGCCGCGCCCGCGTGGAGAAATTAAAATTTGGAACTGCTTGACATTTTTAAATTGTGGGAAGTTGAAAATTGTTGGAATAGAAAGAAAGTTTACGTTTAAAGAGTTGCCAGGTTTTTGAAAATTGTCTGAACTGAGAGGATTTTAAGCTTTGAATTCATTTCACGATTGTTGAATGATCAGATTTGGAAAGTATTCTAAATTTTGGGACATTCAAATTTGAATGCTGATCATATGATATAAATAGTCCGCGTTTATTTTTATGTTTATGTTGATATTTTTTTTTTTGCATTTGTGAATACCGTGGTGCGAAGTTATTGTTGTACTTCATATTTCTCTTATCTTTTTATTTTGCTGAAATAATACTCCTAATATTTGTGACTTTTTTAGAGAAACGGCTTCATTATTATAATTTGGAACATTACTTATAGTTTTTAGATGAATGAATCCATTATTAAGAGAGATGTGAAACGTTTGGAGTATTGTTAAAAAATGGCTCCATTATCATTTGCTTAAACAACTGGAAATGGAATTCGGAAAATATCTGCACTTGAGTTGTTGAAGGTACAAATATTGTTAAATTTGGGAAGTTGATCGTATTTGATTTTTTCGGACGTTTGTTAAATGCTTAGATTTGAAAGGCATCTGTTTTTTTGGAATATTTAAGTTTGAATTTTGATCATGCGTTATAAGTAGTCAGCGTTGAGCTTTGTAGTCATGTTTTTTTTGTTGTGTTTGTAGTTACCACGTTATGAAGAATTTAAATCTGAAAATGCTTATATCGAAATATTTTTCGGATTTAATTTTGGTGGGAGTTGAATTTTTTTTTTGTATGTGTGGCGTATGCGTGGGTTGTTAGAATTTGGTAAAAGTGGGAAATTCCTATATTTGAATTATGTTTACGTTTCTTAAATGCTTGTTTTTGAAAAGCATTCAGAGTTTTGAAATATTGAAATACGGAATTTGATCATATGGTACAAATAGTCAACATTTTGTTTTGTTTTCGTTGATACATTATGATTTAAATGTCGTTAGACAAAGAAGTACCGCCGTGTCGTCGTGAGAAATTATTGTTTTGTTAAGTTTCAAATCGAACTAATTTATAGTTTGGACGTAAAATATTTTGGAGAGGCTCGAATAATATAGTTGGGAAAAACTGAAATAATATATTTGCACCGAATTAGAATTTGTTGTTTTAAGTATATGCACATATTCAGCAATTTGGAACGTTTTCGCGGAAGCTTTCGAACTAATGTAAAAAGTTATATCAATTCTTTTAATTAAAAGTGTACAATTGAGTTAGAGTTCTTGAATATTTCCGAATATTCAGCAATTTGTGATGTTTTGACATAAGTTCTATAATTGGTATGGAAGAATTCGATTACTCGTTGTAACTAAAATTTTGTAAAGCTGTTTAAACATGCATGAAAATGTCGTAGATAATTTATTTTGAGACGTCGAATTTTAAAAGTCAAGTTAGTTCGTATGTTTTTCGTTTTATGGAATTTGTGTGTTTCCCATAAATTTAACCAAACATTTTAAAACAAAGAAAATTGGAAGTTTTCTTTTGTTGTCGTAATTATTTGTGTTTTCTTCTAGCTATTTTGATATCTTGTAATATTTTGTGGATGATCATTTATGGAAATGTTATTATTGTATTTTTTTTTAAAGTTGGATTGAACTATGTAATATTTGAAATTTGCAAAACTTGTAATAATTTAGGGCAAAGAGTCTGGCTGGTTATTTTATTTTTTACAAATTGTTAGAAATTGGTTTTAATTTTTTTGGAATGGTATTTGAAAAGTTTTGAGAAGTTTGGAAAATGGAAAATCAAAACAGGGAAAAAAAAGGCCGGGCGAGCAGGCCGGCCCAGCAGGCAGCCCAGGCCCGCCGTAACGTCATGACGACGTCACCTGCAGGCAGAGCTCCCGCGGCGGCGACGGCTACGCCGACGCCGATTGACGGCGAGCCAGCAATCCCGGCTGGGCGCGCTGGACGCGCCTCGGCGCGGGGTACCCGGGGGTGGCGACGCCGCCCCTCTTTGGTCGCCGGAGCGCGGCCGGCGACGCTCCAACGCGGCGGCGAGCGTGGGAGACGGCGGCCTCGATTCCGCAAAGCTCGAGGCATCCCGGCACGCGGAGCTCGGCGTTGGTGTAGATCCGGCGACGGCGAAGCTCGCCGTGCCCGCGGATTTGTGCGGGGAGGCGCCAGGAAGCGGGGCAGGACGACGGGGCCGGCGGCGACCTCCGCGTCGCGCGGAGAGAGAGGGCAGGGCGGGGGGGGGTTCTGCGGTAAATTTTTCAAGAAAGTCCCTGGGGTTTGGCAAAATGTCAAGTAGGTCCTTCCCTTCGAAAAATTGGAGGTCCGCGGTGCAATTTCCAGGCGACCGTTTCCTTTTTTGCAAAACCGGCGGCGACCGGAAGGCTTCCGGGTGACGTGTCGATCTGCTATTGGCAGAAATAGACCCAGCACTATTCATTGCTACAGTGACCCGCGCGAGGCCGACGTGGAGAGATCCTGGCCGTCCGATGGCGCCGATCGGACGGCTCAGGAATTGGGGCGACGTGGAACCTGCGCAAGCAGGTCGAATCTTGGTGTCCTTTATATATTGATCTATGTTTCATCAACTATTTTGTAAAAGCAACTCTGAATTATAAACTTGTTTTTTTTCATCACAAAAAGCAACTTCGTACTATAAATCGACGGGAAAAGCAACTTTATACTATAAACTTGCTTTCTATAAAAAAAAATCAATTTTTTATATAAACAGTAAGGAAAATTAACTTTTTACTATAGACATGCTTTTCTACCACAAACACGAAAAATATGAGAGGATGAAGGGGCTTGTTTTTAATCCCCTCAATGGACAACTTGTCCGTATTTTGCATATTTGTTTCGTAAATAAAAATTGTCTATTGACATACATAGTTTCTATTCTAAAAAAGCAACTTCTTGGATGAAAGAGCAAGTTATTAACTTAAAATTGCTTTTGTGAAGAAAAGCAAGCTTATAATAAAGAGTTGATTTTCAAAAATAATTATCATAACATATTCATGTGGGATCTAGTTTCGAAAATCTCGTCGCAAAGAACATTGCGGTGAAAAACAATTTTAATTTGGATGTTCGATTTGAAAGTTATGCGTTTTTAAAATTTTGACATAATTTTGCATGTGGCCGATGAGTTGGGGCTGCCTACATAAACGACAAAGAAAAAACTTGTACATGCGCAGCAGCCAGCCTGTGAAAGACGAGTCGCTCGTTCGGGCCTGTAGGAGAAAGAGCACACACGCTTTCTGTCAACTGGGTTTAGAGCATGTCTAGCGGATTAGCATATCCATTAATAGATGGCAAATAGTAGTTAAAATAGTCGTGTTTGAACAGTTTTGGATGAAAAAATGTCTATTTTAGATCCCGTAAATTGGACCAACCTTTAGAGCATGTCTAGCAGATCCCCATGACCCATCAACGCGCCCGCCAGCCGTGCTCCCTGCTCTGGGGGCCACCCACCGACACGTCCGTGGTGCCGGGTCGGCGTGGACTCCTTCGTATGTGCTGGATTGACTCCCTATTTATGGAGGTCCAAAGAAATTGTTGCTGTTTTGGGGAGTTTTTGTGAAGCTGGTGTCGTGGGGAAGATGTGTGGAGAAAAAAAGGGAAAAAAATGATTGTGAGCCCCACGTCATATTGGGCAAGTTTTTACAGTAGCTGTTCTCGTAAGACGCTTCTCATGCCTTAAAATATGTTTGTGGTTTAATTCAAACGTGTTTTACAGTATGACGATTTAAGGATCTCCTAAAGATACTCTTATATCACTGTCTATCTCAACAAACATAAGCTTCTACTGGAACAAAAAAACTACTCCACATTTTTTTGAAACAAGAAATGCCTGCACTATGGTTGCAGGTGGGATGGGATTGGGACACCCGCTTCCCACCTGGGCAAATAGCCCACTTATCCCATGGTCCCACTACCCATTATCCCACTAACTAGAATTTTATTGGGATATCACGGGATCATCCCATTTGTCCCGTCTAATCCCACCCAAATTAGAAATTCACAAAATATACGCTCAGCTGCAAACACGCGTTGCCTCAACAAAACAAAAATTCTACATATACTTAATCGACGCACGCCAGGCCGTTGTTGGGTTTGATGTCCATGTGCACGACGGGCGGCTTGAGCACGGCATGGAGGTAGTGGAGCGCGGCGACGACGTCGCGCGGCACGTCGAGCCGACGCGGCCACTCGGGCACCATCTCGGGGCAGCGGCGGCCCAGCGCGTCCTGCAGCGACCCGTTGGCATCGAGAACGCGAACAGGAGCAGTATGGAGTCCCGCCCTGCCGCCGCCACCGCCTTGTTGTCGGGGGCGGCGGCGCCAGGATAGGACGCGGCGGTGGCGGCGCGGAGGTGGAAGGCGACGGCCATCTCGTTCTGGAACTCGCGTTCGCCCTGGAGCGACCCGGTGGCGTCCATGACCTTGACGGTGACGGGACCCCCGCATCCTCCGGCGCAGCGGGAAGGGGGCGGGAGCACGGAAGATGGGGACGAAGCCGCCCTGGCCGAGCTTGCCCCCCGCCGCGAACGCCCCCGTGGCGTGCCGCAGCTGGCGGTACGACAGCCGCTCCAAAGCCCCCTCCTTGGCGGCGGCCGCTCCCTCCCCCTTGGCCGCGCGCGCGCACCGGAGGCGGCGGCGACGTCCTCCGGTTGGTCAGTCGGGGGCCTCGGGGCGAGGGGATTGAGAGGAGGGGGCAGACAAGGATGCGGCGGCGCAGTGGTCTCGCTGGAGGCTGGACGCCTGGACTGAGATAGAAGAGAACGGGAGCCGATATATATCGCTTTCAGGCGTCAATTTCTAGCAGCGCCGCCTACACGAAACGTTTTTTGGGCTCGGCCCAATTGTTCGGCATGCGCTTGATCGTTCGCTGATCGCTGTTTCAGCGTGAGCTTGATCGAGGTCTGAACCATTTTAGTCACTGTTTTCTTCACCATTTGAAAAAATCAAATAAATTTTAAAATCTGAACCATTTTTAAAATTGAAACCGTTTTCAAATTTGGAACCTTTTAAAAAATGATTAATTTTCAAAATCAAAACCATTTTCAAAATCGACACCATTTTTAAAAGTCGAAACCATTTTCAAATTTGGAACCATTTAAAAAATGATTAATTTTCAAAATCGAAACCATTTTCAAAGTCGGAACCATTATCAAATTTGAAACCATTTTCAAATTTAGAACCATTTGAAAAATTGAACAATTTTTAAATTTGGAACCATTTTCAAAATTCGAACCATTTTAAAATTCGAAACCATTTCCAAAACTGGAACCATTTTTAAAAAAGGAACCATTTTCAAAATTGGAAAATTTTTCAAAATCCGAACCATTTTCAAAATTAAAACCATTTTAAAATTCGGAACCGTTTAAAAAATGAACAATTTTCAATTTTGGAACCATTTTAAAAAATAGAATCATTTTCAAATTTGGAACAATTTTCAGAAATTAAACCATTTTCAAAAAACAATTTAAAAAGAATGAAAAAATACGAAAAATATTTTCTCGTACGTTCAGCATGTTACAGTACACGCACGTAATCAGACAAAAGTATGAATTTTTTTTGAAAATGGAACGATTTTGAAATTTGGAACCATTTTTAAAAAAGAACCATTTTAAAAAAAAGTTTTTTTAAATTTAGAACCATTTTAAATTTGGAACCATTTTAAAAAATGTACAATTTTCAAATTGGAGCCATTTTTAAATTTGGAACCATTTTAAATTCAGAACTATTTTAAATTCGAAACCATTTTCAAAATGGAACCATTTTCTAAATGGAACCATTTTAAAAAATGAACTATTTTAAAATTTGGATCCATTTTTAAATTTGGAACCGTTGTAAATTGGGAACCATTTTAAAATTTGGAACCATTTTCAAAATTAAACCATTTTTAAAATGGAACAATTTCAGAAAAATGAACAATTTTCAAATTTAGAAACATTTTTAAATTTGAAACCATTTTCAAAAATTAAACAATTTTCAAAAAACAATTTAAAAAGAACGAAAAACAATAATAAAAGAAAAAAGAAAACAAAAACAAAAACAAAACAGAAAACGAAAAAGAAAAACAGAAACAGAAAGGAAACGAAAAAGAAAAAGAACGAAAAACGAAAGAAAAAAAGGGAAGCCGCCCGATGGGCCGGCCCGCCAGCAGCTCCCCCGTTAGCGGCGTGACGCGCCGCTAGCGGGCGGCGTATAGGGTTTACGGAAGAGAACTGAGAAATAGGTAGCGGGAATACGTTGGGCTTCCGGTGGGCTATTTGGGCTTGTCCCGTTAAACCCGTACGGGATTAGTGAATTTTTAAAATGGGACAAGTGGGCTATTTGAGGTGGGATGGGACACGGGATCGGTGGAAAATCCCATCCCACCTGCAACCATATGCACTATGTATATATGCTGACAGGAGTACAGATTCTCTATTGGAACGCATTGCGTGTGCACATTGTACACTGGCATCACCCCACACGAGCCATGAGCTGAAACTTAATTTGGAAAAAGCCATGTACAACACACCTTATCGCCGAGGAATACACTCACGTGTTCAATTTCATTGTTTCATGCATGCTGGAGGCAAAATACCGAGGTCATCTATTGTCGTTAAACCAGAAAATTTATCACTGCATTATTTGCGCATTTTAGAGTCGCTAGACAGCCGCAGTTGAAAAAAAAAAAACTAATTCAGGTATATCACTTGACTCTGCAAACTCGTTAGTTCAATGCTGCAAACTCCCTTACAATTCATTGGCTGAGATCTATTCCAAAATCGTAACAAAAATATTCTAATGGCGGCACTGATACAAGCTAATTTATTCGACCATGTGGTGAGAATACTGAAATTGGCCTTTCAACGGTTCTCCATTTTACAGTATGCATATTCATATCTACTCAGGGTCTCAGGCTTAGATAAAGAGAAACAACATACTTCAATGGACAAAGTAACTTAATGGGACCTGATTCCTTCATTCCTTGGATACAACTTATTGTAGAACTTGTCAACTACCAATTGACATGCAAGAGAATGGAACCATTAGATGTTTGTTCTGTATAAAAGGCCACAATAAAGAAGAATATGTTGGTAGTCGTATCCTACATTAAAACAAGATGTCAAGTCCTAAACCATATGTGCTGATTTTGATAATAATCTGGAAGGAATGCATTGAATAGATGGACCTATGTATGTAATTCTATTAGTGGAAGAATTAAATTGGCCAGAGCAACGGAGGATACACAATTCTGACATGAACAATATTTACCTGATCTTCTTTGCCGAAACACAATTATGAAGACATAAGCATGCAGTGTGAACTATGCCAAGTAACTGATGGACATGACAAGACAATTTGTCATCGCTAGAAATACAGGAGCAGAAGGGTAGCACCGAAACAGAGAGTAGCGAAGGAATTACAGAGTTTGTCCAGACCCTGATTGCCCCAGAATCGATGTATAAACAGAAGCACTGACAATAACAGAATCGTTCAAAACCCCAAATTGACTATGTCTGTTACTCATGATTGCCAGTTTTCATTACCATTGTTCCACGGTTCGGTTCTTCCCTCAGATGCCTTTTCTACCTTCTCCACAAGTTCATTTTCATCGAGTTTTCCGAAGGACTACGGCAACATCGAGTCTGAATTAATTCTCACCTCAGTTCATATTAAGGAGACTCTGTTTTGGAAGAGAAAGATAAATAATATAAGGCAAACGTATGCCGCAATGGAGCCATTATTTGGTTCACCTTCATGCTTAATACAAGGTCTCCATAACTTGAGTTAGCGTCATTTTAAGTAGAAACAAGAAAACGCATTTGCACTGCCCTAGCAGCAGAGTAAGTCAATATGTTACTGTTTTGACTAAGTTTATGTACGAGTCAAAATATCAAATGCCATTTTAAAAGGATGTGGAAAGCCAAACTAAGCCTTAGCACGCTGTAATCAGCACTTCAAGAGGACCATAGTGAAGAAATTGGCCAACGTGAAGAATGAACTGAATACATTAACTAGTACGGTGCACATGAATCTGCTGGAAATTAAGATGCTGACAATTTTGTTAGGGGCAAGAACAACAGCAGCAAAAATAAAGATAGTAATGATGTAGCTAGGTCGGTAGACACCAAACAGTTCAACCGCACAGGTTGTATATTTGGAAATCTATCGTCGAATCGTGCTGAATCGCGTCAGAGAGTACATCACACCGTGACACCGTCACAGCACACACGAGTGAATCAGGCAACAGGCTAAAAAGAAGAAACTAAGAAGACATCTCTACACCTGCAGACAATCAGACAAACTAGGAAAGCAACACGAGGCACCCTAGCTAGGCCTTCTCGCCACAGATGCGGCGCGCGAGCTGGATGTCCTTGGGCATGATGGTGGCGCACTTGGCGTGTAAAATTTTAACTCAAAATAATTCATATTTTGGCTACACAAAAATAACAAAACTGACAAATTTGAAGATGTCAAATTTTGGACAGTTCACTACTCATATTCAGATTTTGTCATTTTGCAGAGTCCAAAATACTCAAATTTTCTATTTGAGATTTTACACGTTGGTAAAAAACAACATTATCTACATTTTGGACAGTTCACTTTCACCTAGTTTTCTGAATGACTACGGTCTACGGCAACATCGAGTATGAATTAATTCTCATGCAGTTTATTAGAAGTAGACTCTGTTTTGGAAGAAAAGGCTAAATAATATAAGGCAAATGTGTGCTGCAATGGAGCCATTATTTGGTTAACCTTTATGCTTAAATACAAGGTCTCCATAACTTGAGTTAGCGTCATTTTAAGTAGAAACAAGAAAACGTCATTTTAAGTAAGTCAATATCTTACTGTTTTGACTAAGTTTATGTACGAATCAAAATATCAAATGCCATTTGACAAGGATGTACATAACCAAACTAAGCCTTAGCACGCTGTAATCAGCACTTCAAGAGGACCATAGTGAAGAAATTGGCCAACGTGAAGAATGAACTGAATACATTAACTACTACGGTGCACATGAATCTGCTGAAAATTAAGATAATGTCTGACAATTTTGTTAGGGGGCAAGAACAAGAGCAACAAAAATAACGATAATAATGGTGTAGCTAGGTCGGTAGACACCAAACAGTTCAACCGCACAGGTTGTACATTTGGAAATCTATCGTCGAATCGTGCTGAATCGCTTGCAGTTAAACTGTTGGTCAGAAACACGAAATAATTCAGACTGAAGAAAGAAATCAGGAGTCTCAGAAATCAGAGATCATTCAGAGCCCTTGGCCGATTCCCGTCCTATCTATTTGTTCTCGCACCTTGGCGTGCAAGTACAGACGGAGCGCCGAGAGCTGCAGCCTCTCCGCCCTGGACAGCGTCTCGTCCTGCAGCGCCGCCGCCAGCCATGCGTCAACCTCGCCGCAAGAGAGCCGCATCAAGATCTCCCTTTCATGCGGCTTCCTGAGGTCGTACACGCCCCCGAGCCCCGCCGCGATGATCAGCTCGTGGACGAGCGGCCCAGTCTCGTCAGACTCGAGTCCCGGCGTGCGTTTCCCTTTCCCCTCCTCGTACGGGACGAGACGGCGGTAGGCAGCTTTCCACTGCGAAGACTCGGACAGGGGGCGCCGGGCCAAGATGCAGAGGACGAAGGCGAGGCTGCGGGGTCGGGGATCGAACGGGGCGTCGCGGGCGGCGTCCGCGTAGTGCTGCAGGGCCTCGTCGGTCCGCCCGTCGCGCGCGGCGAGGAGCGCGAGGAGGAGGCGGAGGTCGGTGGCCGTGGCAGGGTCGCCCCCCTCGGCGAGCGCGAGGTCTTTCTCGGACTGGGCGCGGACGCTGCGGAGGTGGGCGCCGGAGAGGGGCGGGGCGCGAAGCACCACGGCCAGGAACCCCGCGGCGGTGTCGACGAGCAGGTCCTTTGCGGAGTGGCTGTAGCTAGTTACAGTTACGGGCTGGGGCGGCTTCCATGTGGCCAGGGCGTGCAGCGACCCCGCGGTGGCGGCGGCGAGGCCGAGGGCGGCGGCGCGGCGGAGGACGCGGCCGGCCATGGGAGCGGAGCGGACAAGCTGCGCACACCCAAAGTTTCAGTGGAGCCGGCTCCTCTAACTTTGCTCTTACAAAGTCAGGGCCCTAACACAGCCTATATCCACCGTAGAAACCTCATCTAACGGCTCTCCTTTGCCTAGTACTAGTTGCTGCTCTGTACTCTGAAACTCTGAATGTATATCGAACATATCTCATGGAACTGTCCAGCCTCACGCCGCCGGCGACTAGCCGCCATGGCCACGCCACCGTCCCGCCGCTCGCCACCCCACCCCGGCGCTCCTCCCCCAGATGAGTCCGTCTTCCCCACCTCCGTCCTCGTTCCTTGTGCCCATCCTGGCGTCCCGTCGTTGCCGCCCCGGCGGCAATCCGCTCCAGCGCCACCGCTCCGGCGACATCCAGAAGCGCAGCAGGCCTCCAATCAGTACTCTAACTCTACAAGCGCTGCAACCCAAGGGGAAGGGATTGATTGTACAGCAGAGTTGGTTCAAGCGCATCCAAAATAGTTTCATGGTTGCAAAAGAGTCTAAAACAGAGTTTACAACAGTTCAACAAAACTTCGCTTACTTGAAAAATCTACAATTGATCAAAATATGTCTTCTCCAATGAAGGGTACAGAGCTAGGCATATTTAGCAGTTCAGTGAATTTTGTAATGTGAAAGGATAACCAATTTTAACCATGTATTCATATTGTCCATCTAGTGCTTCGGCGCATGCTGCTATAGCTCTTTGGTACTCCTTTTGAAAAAAATTCAAATATAACAGGACTGGTTCTCCATCAGAAAATGATCAGCAGCCCCCAGCTTGGTACTGCTGCAGGTGCCCTTGTGTGATCGATTTGTACTGTTTTGCTTGCTCTAATGTGTGTGTTTCATCCATATCTGTAGCCCCTTTTTGAACTGGATTGCTCTAATCTCAATCGTCATATGAGAAGGAAGGTACCGTGAGAAGCAAGGGGAAGAAGAAGGGACTGACTCATTTTGGCGGTAAAAGAGGAAGATGGATTGACTTTTCCCTCCAAAACTGAGCGACAGTAGCAGCAACTAGTACTAGGCAAAGGAGAGCCGTTAGATGAGGTTTCTACGGTGGATATAGGCTATGTTAGGGCCCTGACTCAAAGTGCTTTTTTTCAGCCTTTCAGGAATCTTTTTTTTAGGGGAAGCCTTTCAAGAACTTTGTTTTTTGAGGAAAAAGCCTTTCATGGCTTGTGATTTGTGAACCATTTTCCACAAAACATGTGATTCTAAGCTAATTACTTTGAGGAATCTATTTCACTTTTCCCTTCGCCACCCATTTTCATTCTCCCGTCCCAGCCCACCTCGTTTCCACCCTTCCCACCATCGGCTATCCATGTCCGCCGAGAATGTCTCCCGCAAAGCGTAGCCGTGGCGCTGCTTCGTGGTTGTGGTGGCGCCCGACATGTCTGATAAAGGACGGGAAAGAGCACTCACTAGTAGGGATAAGCCTTTTAGTGGCGCACCATTTTTGTGATTCTGTGGCGCATGGGGCATGCGCCACAGACATCACGCCACAGATATCCCACATTCTGTGGCGCACCATCGACCATGCGCCACAGAAATTTTACTTAGTGGCGCACCAGAGAGGGGTGCGCCACTGAATAGGGTGCGCCACAGAAACAAACTTGGTGCGCCACAGAATGTCTGTACAGGATTTGGCAATTTACTGCTGCCCGCTGTGCAAATACAGATATATTATAGGAATACATGTATATTACAGTATTTATGCAGATATAACAGAAACAACAATATATTTTGACAGGTATATTAAAACAAACACAGTACTATGTCATCGCATTACTTATATCCCGAGATAACAGACATATAGATCGAGTGACAAGTGCGGAATTTTTACACAAATGTTGATACAAAAGTTTCACATGTTACAGATGAAGTGTTCACCGCCTACACTATAGGATCGAATAGAGTACATCGGCGATGATGGTGAGCAAGAGCAGGAGCACGACGATCATGAAGCCTTCTTCTTGGGGAGCGGCGCCGGGAACGGTTTATACATCTCTTTCGTCATCCACGTCCTGTTGTCACTCTGCAACTCTAGGCGTTTTTCGATGTCCCTCTGATGCAACCCTGGAGATGGATTGGGATATATATTGGTTAGTAATATAAATAGAGTATGCATGATTTATTCATCTAAGTGGATACATCCTACCTCGGCCGCGGTAGTTGAAGGCCCCCCCGCTGTGTTGACATCATCGATGATGATTTCCGATAACTTTGTGACGATGCGATGGAAGTCTTCTCTAAGATCAGCATCGGTGAGCCTATCGTCATTTTTGACTCATTCTCGCATACAAGATGGCATCCTCAATTGCTCAGCATCTCGGACATACCCTTTAAGGAACCGGAGGGCGTACAAGGCATCCTTCTTGCTGCCAGGCTGCTGCTTGAGGCAAGGAAACTCGGTCACATGCTTGAACCGGTGCTTGTTGTCTTTCGTAAAAACTTCGGCCTTATTTTCGAAGGCGCCTCCCTTTTGATAGTAGCCCTCGATAGCATCATCGAAAACACCCTTTATTCTGGTGTAGTCTTTCTTCCTCCTACTATCCGAGTCGAAATAAGTGGCAATGGACCACCTCGGGTTTAGGACGATGAGGACGCAGAACGTGTCCCTGCTCAACACAATTGAAACGGAATGTTGGAAAGGATCAGCAATAATGGAAGAAATTGATAAGAAAGCATAAGTTACGACGGCGGCGAGCGGATGTGTGTACTTACTCGGGAAAGAAAGGCAGAAGAAGGTTGTTCTTCCTCTTGTTTTCCAGCATGAACCTCTCGAGGTGCTCCGTCGCCATGGTCTGTGTCCTTGATCCTTCCACCGGCTGGCTGTCACGCATGTAGTAGGGATCCGCTACCGCGACGAGCTGGAGATTATCTCTATAGATCCTCCTCGCCTCATTGAGCGCGTATAGGCGGACCAAGTTATAGTTCAGCCGGTTTTGGTGAAATAGATGGAAGACGTCCTCGTACGCTATGAAGAACACATTCGCGGGGGCTTCACGGACGAAGTCGAACTCATCATCCATTGGCACTTGGACAATGAACACCGGGTAATTTGGATGCTTGTCTTTAAGAAGGAGGCCCTCTAGATGCAGGATAGATTGATGCAAAACGTGCATGTGTCCATATGCCATGCAGAGCATCTCCGGAGGCAGTATCGGTTTACCAGCTTCATGAAGTCGGTGCGCAATGCCATCCGGACGGGGTGGTACCAAGTCTTCACGACCCCGGACAATCATAGGAGGCTGGCTCAAAGAGGCGCCTCCCTTCCTCTTCCTGTGCTTCTGGTTCTTCACCTGCCCTGGAAGCCCCGCGCGAACCGTATTCCGTAGTGTGCCAGGGGTGAAAACGATAGTCGGTTTGTCTAGAGCTTCATCGCCGATCGCTGGAGGCGTCTCTTGAGATAAACCCTGGAAGGTCAGGCGCTGCGTGACTGTAGTGGGACGAGCAGGTTGATCGGCGTGATCACGAAAGGGTGGTTCGTCATCCACAGGAGGCATGTATATGTCTTCTCTGGCGCCAGTGTTTAGGAAGGCGTCGATGTCGACATGCTCATCATCACCGTCGTCGTTGCCATCAACAACTTGAGGTGCAGAGGCGTTGCCTAATTGGGACGGTTGTGGTTCAGACGCTCCCAACAGTTTTAAGTGGCGGTTGGTGGTGGCGACGACCGCCGGTTCCTTCCGGGTGGTGGCGACGGCTGCAGTCTTCGAGGGCTTCGGGGGACGGATCGGGTTGACCCGGAACTTCGTGGTGGCGCCGGTGTTGCGTCTTGGGCCCTCATCAACAAGACCCCCCCCCCCCCCCAAGACGAATCTGGTTCTTCGGCCATGGCGTGGGCCAGCCGGGGCACTTTCCAAAGACCAAGTGCTCATCGGCTCCCGGAGGTTGAACGGGGGGGTCCATGTCGAAAAACGCAGACAGTACCGTAACTACCTTGACCTTCATATAAGCCTCGTCCATTCTAGCGTGGTGGATTCCGCGGCTCTTTGGTTGTATGATAATGCCCGCACCAACTTCCTTCAACTCGCCGGCGGCCTCTACCCTATGCAGGAGTATGCAAGGGGAGTCCTGAGTCAAAACAACACATGTTGGGCATCATCATGAGATGGCAGTCATCAAATCAGGCATAGTTATAGAATATGACGCGGACTAACTAATTAGTTACCTTGGTGATGGCATCCAGCTCGGCTAATGTCGAGACTCGGGCGCCGGTGCCGGCGGCCGGACTCTTATTCTCGGGTGCCGGTGCCGTAGGGGGCGTCGGTGCGACCAAAGGGAGCGGCGGCTGCGCCGCGGCGTTGGGCGGCGGCGGGGTCACCATGTCCGGCGACAGGTTCTGCGGGTTCATGGTGGAGTTGCTGCCGGAGAAGCTGGGCACGTAGATCGGCCCTTGTTTACCTCCCGCATTCCAGGCAGCTATCCCCTCCAATAACGCAGGGGGAAACATCTCCCGGATCCTGTCGGTCACTAACTTGTCAACCGTGGTGGAGTCCACTTTTTCCTTCTCCAGTGACTCCACCTTCTTCTTTAGCTCCACAACCTCGGCTCTATCCTTGGTCGTCTTCTTCCTCTCCTTTTTCATCGCGCCGCCGTCCGAGCTATAGTACTCTGTGAACTTCATGCTCGTACCAAAGCCGGCCACACGGCCAGCTGATCTCGGCGGCGCCGACTTGTCCCTTTCTCTGTAAACGTTCATCGCCCTGTTGAAAGTCGTGTCCCACGGTTCCGTCGACCCCTGGGACGATGGGCCGGCCTCCAACTCTTCCTCCTGGATACAAAGGTGAACCCACTTAGAAATTTGGCTTTGTTATCTAATTACATCAACGCAATGGACTTTGAGATATATATGTGGTAATTAAATTCCCTTACCAGCTTTTTCTGGAATTCCCTCACATCCTCATAATCGGTAACGAATTCCCCAGTCTCCCAGTCGAGATAGTAGCGGGACCGGATAAAATTCCTGGTATGCTCGTCTAAGATTTTTTCCCAATGGTTTTCTTTTCCAAGCCGTGCAATCTCTCTATCCTCCTTCTCCCAAATGGGCTTTTTCCCTCGGTAACCGCCGCTTCCCAAATGGTGGTTACCTAAGTTCAGCTCCCGCATGTCCTTCCCCCACTGGGTCCATTTTTCAGCCTCCTCAGATTTTAAGGACAACTTGAATTCCTCGAACTCTTCTTCGGTGATGTGCGGCTCTTTTTTACTAATCTCCTCCCAGCTGGCACGGCTCCCAATCTTGTTCTTCACCCGGCTTTTCCAGCTGCTCAAGGCGGTGCTCATCTTCGTGATGGCTAAACTGTCCACCTTTTTGTTTAGCGGCTGCGGGAACGTGTATCGTTGGTGAACCCTCTTGAGGAGGTGCTCGACCAAAGCCTCATTAGCTTTGCTTCTGAGGTCCTTTGTGTTGATCGACACGCTTTCCCGAAGGATGCACCCTAGTTGCATGCCGTACCCTACGGCAAGTTTCTCAGGCGCCACTGGTTGGCCACTTGCCGTGACCTCCGTGAACACGTCTGTGGCATTGTCGACCGATTGCGGTGTCCTATCCTTCCTTTGCTTCTTCTTCTTCGGAGCGGCCGGGTTGGCCGGGTTGCTGCCGCCAAGGTCACTATCCGTGTGGTTGCCGCCATCGGAGTTGGTGGTGTCATCCTCACCACCTTCTACGTTGTATTCGGGGTCGTCCTCCTGTCCCTCTTGCTCATCGTCGGGACGCTCGGCGCCACTAGTGGCGGCGGCATCCTCCACCTCCCAGAACGACTGGTTCTTTTCTATAGCTTCTTGTTCGACGCTCATGCGCTTAGAAGCGTCGGCCGACATGTTTGCACTGCATTAAAAAGAGGCAAACAGTTAGTACAACAAAAATTAATCACTTAATTAATACTAATTAAGATACCCCGGCCCATGCATTAGTCGCAATACCCCATATGTCCTTTTTTTTAGCAAAGTCATGCTAAATTTCACGAAAAAATTCGGCATGACTTTTGCTAAAAAAGGGACATATGGAGTACCCGAATTTGCCGGAACGGAAGTTAATCGACGTTCCGGCAATCTCAAGGGTCTCGGGGTACCTGCAAACATTTCACAAATCATGTTGGCCGGCATCCCGGCCAACAACATCACACCAACACATCCACATCTCCGGCCGCGCATCTCCGGCCGGCAACAAACACAATATCACACATCCACATCTCACATACACGACAAACACAATATCACCACATCCACATCTCACATTTCACCACATCCACGTCTCGATCACACACATACACGGTATCACCACATCCACATCTCACCTGAAAGAATGTGAAGGTTCGTCTTCTAAATTTCCTGCATATGGCAAAATAATGCATTAGTTGGTTTAAAAATGAACTATCAAAATGCTCACGAAACCTAGAAAATTTTGACCTATCAAAATGGCAAAATAATGCATTAGTTGGTTTAAAACATGTGTGATATCCTTGTCCATGAATATGTGGCTGCATAATGGAGCTAGATAGGTTAATTAGAAAGGTCATTGTATTTCAAAACCATGTCTTAGATGGTTTTTTAACCATTTTGTCAAGGCTGCCCGGGTTCGGCGAGGATAATGGCAGGACCTAACCTACTGCACACAAGCTAGCAGCACCTAACCTACTGCACACAAGCACCTAACAGCAACAACTACCTAGCAGCACCTAATTTAGCAAGCAACTAACCTACTGCACACATTCACAACAAACTAGCAGCACCTAACCTACTGCACACAAGCTAACAGCACTATAAACTAACATAATTTAACACCTAGCTAGCAACAGCACCTAAGCTAATAGCACTAACCTCAAAATTGCATCTCCAAATTTAACACTTAGCAAATTTTCTGAAAATAGCACTAACCTAAGCTAATAGCACTAACATAATAGCACACAAGCTAATTGCTTCCTTGCTTATTTCTGAAAATTTTAACCTAACAGCAGCACTACCACAACTAGCACCAAGCAATCAACAAGTAAAATCAACAAATTTCTGAAAAAATTTAGGTTTGGCAATTTACCAAACACCATGTGTGCATGCAGGTGTGGAGGGGAGGGAGGAGGAAGAAGAGGAGCAGCACACACCGGGGAGGGGAGATTGAGTCCGAGGGCGGCGACGTCGAGGTGGCCGTCCGGTGTGGGGATTGCGCGCAGGGGAGGAAGAAGAGGCGGCTTCGGCTGGTGCACGGCCACGTGTGGGCGCCGAGCGTGTGGGGGCGGCGGCGTCGAGGTGGCCGTCCGGTGTGGGGGAGGAAGAAGAGAGGCGGCGGCGCTAGGGTTGGGGTGCGGGTTGGTGGCGTTGGTCGCCAGCGTGGTCGCGGCCATGGTCGCCGGCATGTGGTGTCGCTCGATCGTGGTCGCGCGCGCATCAGAGAGAAGAACACAGAGAGAGAGCAGAGAGGGGAGAAGAAAGAAAACGGCCACAGAAATATGGCTAAGTGTGGGAATTCTGTGGCGCATCCTCTAGGGGGTGCGCTGATACGTCTCAAACGTATCTATAATTTTTGATGTTCCATGCTTGTTTTATACCAATTGCTACATGTTTTGCATCTACTTTATATCACTTTTATACATTTTTTGGGACTAACCTATTAACAAGATGCCGAAGTGCCAGTTCCTGTTTTCTGCTGTTTTTGTATTCCAGAAAAGCTAGTCTGGAAATATTCTCGGAATTGGACGAAACTACACGGGGGTCCCTATTTTTCCAGAACACACCTGACGGAGCGAAGGAGCAGCAGAGGAGGGCCACCAGGGCCCCACACGCCAGGAGGGCGCGGTTCCCCCCTCTGCCGCGCCCTGGGGTGGTGTGGGCCCCTCGAGGGTCCGCAGCCGCCGCCCTTTCGCCTACTTATTCCCCCCGACGCGAAAACCCTAAGTACCTGAGCAAATATCCACGAAAAGTTCCAGAGACGCCGCCGTCGTCAACCCTAGCTCGGGAGGGTTCAGAACCTCTTCCCGGCACCCTGCCGGAGAGGGGAATCGTCACCGGAGGCTTCTACATCGCCATGCCTGCCTCCGGAGTGATGCGTGAGTAGTTCGTCCTTGGACTACGGGCCCATAGCAGTAGCTAGATGGTTGTCTCTCCACTTTGTGCCATCATGTTTAGATCTTGTGAGCTGCCCTACATGATCAAGATCATATTATTGTAATGCTACATGTTGTGTTTGCTGGGATCCGATGAATATTGAATATTATGTCAAGTTGATTATCAATCTATCTTATATGTTATTTAAGATCTTGCATGCTTTCCGTTACTCGTAGATGCTTTGGCCAAGTAGATGCTTGTAACTCCAAGAGAGAGTATTTATGCTAGATAGTGGGTTCATGTCTCCGTTTAACCTGGGACAGTGACAGAAAGTTCTAAGGTTGTGGATGTGCTGTTGCCACTAGGGATAACCTAACGATGCTATGTCCACGGACATATGTGTTTGTTTACATTACGCACTTTACTTAATGCAATTATCCGTTGCTTGCAACTTAATACCAACGGGAACTCGGATGACAACCCGGCGGTGGATTATTAGTCATAGATGCTGTTGGATAACGATCTATGTATTATGTCGTAATGCCCAATTAAATATCATAGTAGTCAACATGTCATGTATATGCGTTGTCATGCGCTCACTATTCGTCAATTGCCCAGCTGTAATTTGTTCACCCAACATGTTAGTTATCTTTTATGGAGAGACACCACTAGTGAACTGTGGACCCCGGTCCATTCTTTTACACTGATTAAACAACCACAAACTGCAAACTGTTCCTTTTTCATTCTCTGCAATTTAATACTCATTTTCCACACCATACGTTTAATCCTTTGTTTTCAGCAAGCCAGTGAGATTGACAATCTCACTGTTTCGTTGGGCAAAGTAATTTGATTGTGTTGTGTGCAGATTCCACGTCAACAGTCCAGACTCCCATCAACAACATTATTTTTCTGGCGCCGTTGACAACCTTCTGAAGAGTTGCTGCTCCTACTGGTTCGATAACCTTGGTTTCTTTTTGAGGGAAAACTTGCTGCTGACTACATCATACCTTCCTCTTGTGGTCTCCCAACGAACGTGTGTTTCACGTCATCAAGCTATTTTTCTGGCGCCGTTGCCGGGGAGACAGCAATCTTTTGCAAGGGGAGTTTCACGCTTCCAATCTCTTTACTTTGTTTTTGTCTTGCTTAGTTTATTTTATTTTATCTTGTTTGCTTTCAATTATCAAAAACACAAAAAAATTAGTTACTTGCATTCAGTTTATTTTCAGTTTTGTTTTCTGTTAGTCATCATGTCTAGCCCTGTTCCGGTAGTAATGTCACCTGAAGAAGAGATCTTCACTTTCAAGCAAGGGGGTGAGGAGAGTTTTAAAGATGCTTGGTCTAGAATATCTGAGTCCTATGCTAAAACTGAACCTAAAATGACTTTAAGCCTGCTTCTTAGTAGCTTTTATTTTGGTCTTGTTCTTTGCTATAGATATGCTTTAGATGCTGTGGTAGGAGGAGATTTACTTCGTTATGATGGGGATCAAGCTTTTAATGCTATAAAAAAATTGATTACAATTTCTGGCTCCCCAATCACTAAAATTGATTTGGCTTTGACAAGTATAAGCGATAGACTTAACGCTCTTGAAACGAACATATCTGGTCTAAGAGAAGGGTATAATCAGATTCGTGAACATTATGATAATGTGCCAGTAAATTTTGAGCCATCGGGATGGATTCCCTTAGTGAAAGTTGTTATAAATGGTGAAACTTTTCATTCTCGCTGTGATATTATGTCTGAATTCTGTTTAATGCCCAAGAATATTTATGATTCCTTAAATCTTTGGGAGCTTTCCAAATGCGAAGATTGTATAACTTTGGGTGATAATACTATTAAATTACGAAGGGAGTAGCTGAAGGAGTATTTACAAAACTCTTAGGGATAACAATATCTATTGATTATCTTGTCATTGAATGTGCAGGAGTAGGTGATAACCCACAAGTATAGGGGATCGCGTGTAGCCTTTTCGATAAGTAAGAGTGTCGAACCCAACGAGGAGCTAAAGGTAGGATAAGTATTCTCTCAAGTTCTATCAACCACTGATACAACTCTACGCACACTAAACGTTTGCATTATCTAGAAATAAAACTACGGTAGCAATACGGGTATGAGAGGTAGTTTTGCAAGATAATAAATACAAGAAAGTAAATGTTAGTGCTGCAGCAATAAATACACTAAGTAACCATATACTAACAGTACCATGAGTGTGGAAAAGTGGTGGTAATTGTGGTGGCTTTGTCCAAGATTAATTAGTGAAGGTACTTGGTTCATTGTCTTCGATGCAGTTTTCTATGTGGGAGAGGCTAAATATACATGCACTCCACTACTTGGGATTACAAGTACTATATGATTGGATTGTTAGAAAGCATCCGCAAATACTAACAATGCATTAAGGTTTCCCCAACCATAGCCTTAAGTTCAAGGTCCTCTTACTCCCATACGTGCAACTAATCGGTTCGCGTTCTCAGGTTTCTGTCACTCCGGCAGAACTTCCCCCGCTTCGTTACAAATACTACCAACCCTAGGGTGTTTGATCCATGCGCGCACAAGTATAATGGACACCAAAGGACAGCACCATATAGACATACAACTCTAATGAACCTCATGCATTCAATTAAGCAATCAAAAGACAAATAAACTACGGAAACATGATGTAAATCATAGGATAAATATTATAGCATCAAACACCATGTTTACATAGGACGGTACAGAGGTTTGTGGGAGGATGAACCACTGAATACAAGGAGGAGATGGTGATGGAGATGGCGGTGAAGACGGCGGAGGGGCAGCGCGGCGGCGCAGGGCGGCGGCGGCGGCGGTGCGGGGAACTCCTTTCCCCGCCGCCGGCAAGCTTGGGGAGCGCCGCCCCTTAGCCTCCCTCCTTCATGGCTTCTTGGGAGCCCTCCCCCATGGAGATGGGATCCATGGGGGAGGCAAAAACGTGGCTTTTGGTGGCTGAAATTCGTGGGTGGAGGAGTCCTCCACGAATTAGGTTTCCTCCCTTTATATATCTTCTCGGATTTCCGTCACCCCTTTTAGGGTTCCACCAAAACGGGCCTACAGGCCGCGTCCGAACTCCGATTGGGCTGATCTCGGGCTTAAAATCTTCGTATGGAAAATTGTGACAACTTTCGTAACAGCCAGGTCTCCATTACGTCATCTTCGAGGGTCAAACTGGCAATCTTCGTAAAAAGTTCTCAGACAGATTTCAGGAAAGTCCCAATTCGACTCCAACAAGGTTTCCTCTTGTATTCTTGATAATTTCTACACATCAAAGAGTAAAACAAGAACATTGTGCACTTTTGCAACTATTAGTAGGTTAGTCCAAATAAATAATAAACTTAATATAAAACAAGTGCTAAAAGCATAAAAATGGCATGAAACAATCAAAAATTATAGATACGTTTTGGACGTATCAACATCCCCAAGCTTAATTCCTGCTCGTCCTCGAGTAGGTAAATGATAACAAAATAATTTTTGATTGTAAATGCTATGATCAGGTCTTTAACAATTGCATGATGTATGGATAATAAAACTTAGCAATCATGTTTCCTAATGAAAAGTATCAACGAACTAAGAGCTTATAACATGAAATTTATAAACATCAACAAGATTGTAATGACCATAATAAAGCATGATAGAGTGGTATCTCGCTTGCCCTTAATTGTGGAGCAAAACATAAATGCCAAGGCACCTCTGAAGTTCAAGTGAAGACTAGATATAGAGATATCAAAGATAAAAGCATCATGGTTATACCTCAATTAATCGTATTCTGGGACAAGCACATTACACTAAGAACGACAGCTATGCTCTCGAAGAAGTGCTCAAAGAAAGGATGGTGACTCAACATAAAAAAAAAGATTGGCCCTTCGCAGAGGGAAGCAGGGATTAACACGTGCTAGAGCTTTTTGTTTTAAAAACAGAGGTAAAAATGTTTTGAGAGGTGTTTGTTAATTGTCAACGAATGGTAGCGGGTGAGAACAGTATTCTACCTGTCAAACGGACTTTTAAGAGCGGCTCCCATGAAGGACGTTATTTCTACCAGCAAGGCAGATCATCCCTCTTTCTCTTTGGTTTACACACATTCAGGTATTTCACTGTTTGTCATTGCTTACTGATGAATCAGGGCAAAAGTGTGAAGAGAATTAATTGGTTAAAGTTGTAATTAATTGGGACTGGGCACCCCGTTGCCAGCTCTTTTTGCAAGTTATTGGATAAGCGGATGTATATGCCACTAGTCCAGGTGTAAAAGTCCATTTGACAAATAGAATAAAGAATAACCACACTAATTCCTCATGAGCTAGTAAACATTGACACAAAAAGAGAAATATTTTGAAGGTTTTAAAGGTAGCACATGCAAATTTACTTGGAATGGCTTGAAATACCATGCATAGGAATTTTTTGGTGGACTCTTTGGGATAACTTGGTTTTAAGGATTTGGATGCACGAGCAGCATTCCCGCTCAGTACAAGTGAAGGCTAGCAATAGACTGGGAAGCGACAACCACGAGAGCGATAACGGTCATAATCATGCTTGCGACAAAATAAAATTAACGGAGGCATAAAAACGATACTAAAACTCTGAGGCAAAATAGATCATCAAGGCTTAATTGACTTTTATTTTTCAGTCATAACATGTGTGAGCATGTGCCAAGTCGATTCAAGTGAATTATTCAGAGGAGGATACCACAATACCATACCATCTTATGAACAGGACAATGCATGTTGATATCAAAATAACATAATATGCACTATTAGCTAGTTGAGACTAACCATAAGAAAACATAAACTACTAAACAGTATTATTCACACATCATTTTTAAGTTTCAACAAGTAATCCATTAACCAAGTAAACATTGAAAACAGAGGATAAATAAAATATGTGACGATCCACTTATTAATGTAACTGGTGTTTGATGCTAAGATAAATAGATAATAAAATACAGCCGCTTCAAGTTTAGTTAAGTTCCTATGTTGCTCAAAAAACAAAGTTTAAAGGTTTGCAAACCGTGGGGTTATTGATGAAGAGGGATGCGGGGACATCCCCAAGCTTATGACTTTGGTAATTCTTCAATATTCCATAGTTTGGTGTTCCTTCATTCTCTGTGAAAAAACTTCAACACAAAAACTTTCCCATTCTTTTCTGCGGTTAGACATTAGTACAATAGATAATATTTCCCAAGTGCTACTATTAAACCAAATAAAATTTTGTTTTTAAGTTACAGAAAGGTTGCTTAAATGGCCAACTTATAAATGAAAGGTAAGAACCATTAAAAATCAAATGAAAACGAAAAGAGGCCACTCTTGCAACAAAAGTCAGAATCTGTCCAGAAAAACAGCAGCTGGAAAACGCAATTTTTAGGTGCACTTAAACATGCCCGAAATTTTAGCCAATTTTTGTACATGCAGAGGATTAGGTGCTACAACATCAGTAATTTTTTCGTGATTTTTAGAGCTTCCAGTAAAATATGAAAAATCGCGCAATAAGCAGTAGATACCGAAAACAGAAAATCACTTTTTACATATGTATCAACTAAGCTAAATGGATAAAACTTGGTACTTTATTTTTGATAAACTAAGAAACCAGAGGCTAAGCAAGACCTAAACATGCTAGCTACAGCAAGGAAAACTCTAAATAAAAATCAAAAGTAAAACCCAAATAAAATTAAAATAAAGAACCAAACAAAGAAGCAAAACAAAAGAAAATATTTTTGTTATTTTGAATTTATAAGTGAAAGTAAAGAAGCAATCGAAACCAAATAAGGAGCCTAATAAAACTAAAGAAGGTAAAACCAAGACATATAAAAGCAATTATAATACAAGTTAAGACAATACATATCATGTGGACGGGTAATATAGAGTATGAACGAGACAACCTCATGTTAGTTGATGAATAGGGGGATGACTCGGGCATCCCCAAGCTTAGATGATTGTATCTTCTTGAATATGTTCTTGGGATGCACCTACACATCCCCAAGCTTGAGCTCTTGCGTCTTCTTATTCATCTCATATCACCATATTGATTAGATCTTATAAGCTACATCCACATAAAACTTCACAAAACTCATTAGTAGGGTTAGTACTCATTAAATAAAATCCACTCATGTTCAAGCATTGACAAGTTTTATAATTTTTACTCAACATTAGCCACTGTATATACTAAGGTGTTCATGATTTCCGTTGTCCGTCGAAAAACTAATGAAACTAACAACACCAAGTACAATATTGAATAAACAAAGAAATCTGTCAAAACTGAACAGTCCGTAAAGATGGCATTCAACGAGATAGTTAAGTAGCTCAAATCGAAAAACTTTAGTCTAATGAAAGAAAGATAATAATCTCAGGTTTATGCACAAAAATTTTCAAGTCAAAATACTATTCTGAGATTTATCACGATTTTATTTACAGAGAAGCACAAAATCTGTCTAAACAGAACAGTCAGTAAAGATCGAATTTTTCGACCTATCTACGTACCTTAAATCAGAAAAAGTTAGTCTAATGAAAGAAAGCTAATAAGCATCACTTTGCACTCAAGAAATTTCAGATCAAGATCACGTTCTGGTGATTTTAAACATTTAATACGGTGGAGCACAGAAAATCTGTTTCTGGACAGCAAAGTAAAACTATCAACTTTCAATTAACTAAAGACTATAATTAGCATTTTATTTTTATGTACAGAGGTATATACACAATATTTACATGTTTTTAATGAAAAGCTTCCATGGAAAGATTTGTTTTGGTTTCATAGGCATGAACACAAGTGTTCAAGGTCGACCCCCATTTAACCATTACTCATCTTTCCAATCACTTTTCTTTTTGAAAACGTTTTTAGATAACAACTACACCTAATTTTTTTTGTAATTCGCATTCCCTATCCATAGTAAGATAAAGAACAACTTAATACTGAAAATAAAAACTACTTAGAGATAAAGCAAACAAGTGCACACAAGAACATTAACCTACGCTATGGCTCCCCGGCAACGGCGCCAGAAAAGGTCTTGATAACCCACAAGTATAGGGGATCGCGTGTAGCCTTTTCGATAAGTAAGAGTGTCGAACCCAACGAGGAGCTAAAGGTAGGATAAGTATTCTCTCAAGTTCTATCAACCACTGATACAACTCTACGCACACTAAACGTTTGCATTATCTAGAAATAAAACTACGGTAGCAATACGGGTATGAGAGGTAGTTTTGCAAGATAATAAATACAAGAAAGTAAATGTTAGTGCTGCAGCAATAAAATACACTAAGTAACCATATACTAACAGTACCATGAGTGTGGAAAAGTGGTGGTAATTGTGGTGGCTTTGTCCAAGATTAATTAGTGAAGGTACTTGGTTCATTGTCTTCGATGCAGTTTTCTATGTGGGAGAGGCTAAATATACATGCACTCCACTACTTGGGATTACAAGTACTATATGATTGGATTGTTAGAAAGCATCCGCAAATACTAACAATGCATTAAGGTTTCCCCAACCATAGCCTTAAGTTCAAGGTCCTCTTACTCCCATACGTGCAACTAATCGGTTCGCGTTCTCAGGTTTCTGTCACTCCGGCAGAACTTCCCCCGCTTCGTTACAAATACTACCAACCCTAGGGTGTTTGATCCATGCGCGCACAATATAATGGACACCAAAGGACAGCACCATATAGACATACAACTCTAATGAACCTCATGCATTCAATTAAGCAATCAAAAGACAAATAAACTACGGAAACATGATGTAAATCATAGGATAAATATTATAGCATCAAACACCATGTTTACATAGGACGGTACAGAGGTTTGTGGGAGGATGAACCACTGAATACAAGGAGGAGATGGTGATGGAGATGGCGGTGAAGACGGCGGAGGGGCAGCGCGGCGGCGCAGGGCGGCGGCGGCGGCGGCGCGGGGAACTCCTTTCCCCGCCGCCGGCAAGCTTGGGGAGCGCCGCCCCTTAGCCTCCCTCCTTCATGGCTTCTTGGGAGCCCTCCCCCATGGAGATGGGATCCATGGGGGAGGCAAAAACGTGGCTTTTGGTGGCTGAAATTCGTGGGTGGAGGAGTCCTCCACGAATTAGGTTTCCTCCCTTTATATATCTTCTCGGATTTCCGTCACCCCCTTTTAGGGTTCCACCAAAACGGGCCTACAGGCCGCGTCCGAACTCCGATTGGGCTGATCTCGGGCTTAAAATCTTCGTATGGAAAATTGTGACAACTTTCGTAACAGCCAGGTCTCCATTACGTCATCTTCGAGGGTCAAACTGGCAATCTTCGTAAAAAGTTCTCAGACAGATTTCAGGAAAGTCCCAATTCGACTCCAACAAGGTTTCCTCTTGTATTCTTGATAATTTCTACACATCAAAGAGTAAAACAAGAACATTGTGCACTTTTGCAACTATTAGTAGGTTAGTCCAAATAAATAATAAACTTAATATAAAACAAGTGCTAAAAGCATAAAAATGGCATGAAACAATCAAAAATTATAGATGCGTTTTGGACGTATCAGTAGGACAAATTACGCTTGGAAGGTCCTGTTGAAACGCTTTGGAGCAATAATAGATGTGGGCCAAGGCACTATGAATTTCGCCTCTTCTCCTATGTGTAACCAAGCATTTCCTAAAGATAAAGGTAAAGGTAAGAGAGCTAAGCGTAAGAATGTTGATGCTTCTTCACTTGGTAATACTTGATGCATGCTTTGTGCCTAGCTAAAAGGCATTAAAGAAAAGCGCTTATGGGAGGCAACCCACTTTTTTTTTCTGCAATTTTTCTTTTATTGAGTCAAGGAGTTTGTTTACTTCTGTAGCAACTCCTTTGTATCTTTATTTTCTCGCATTGTTGTGCCAAGAGTAGCCTCTAATGATAAGATGATGCTTAATTTTGATTGCTGCGCAGAAACAGATTTTTGCTGTTCACTGTACGAAATTTCTAAAATCACCAGATTGTTAAAAAAATCTGAAATTTTTGTGCGTAATCTTTATGAATGTCTGAAACTTTCATTAGTTCAGAGTTTCTCGATCTGAGCGTCGTAAATGCTTCGAAAAAATTCGTCTTTGTGGACTGTTCTGTTTTAGACAGATTATGCCTTTTTATTTTTCGCATTCTCTCTTTTACTAGTGTTGAGTGAAATTCTTTTTTGGGTGGAAGAGCTTCACATAACATCAGTGGCTGTAGCTAATGTTTAAAGTAACAAATCATATTGTGTCTTTACAGAACATGTGAATTTTTGATTATGCACTAACCTTCTAATGAGATCTACTTTGAGTTTTGTGTGACGGAAGTTTTCAAGGGTCAAGAGAGAAGGATGATATAATAGGATCAAGAAGAGTGAAGAGCTTAAGATTGGGGAGGCTCCCATGGATCTCCCCAGCATATTTCAAGAAGACTCAAGCGTCTAAGCTTGGGGATGCCCAAGGCATCCCCTTCTTCATCGTCAAAATTATCGGGTCATCTCTAGTAAACTATATTTTAATTCTTTCACATCATATGTGCTTTTCTTGGAGCGTCTGTGTGCTTTTTATTTTCAGTATTGCATTTTTATTTTCAATAAAACTTGACTGGACCCTAGCATTCTTGATTGGGAGAGAGACACGCTCCGCTTTTTCATGAGAATACTCCTATTCTTCACTTATATTTGTTGAGTATTCATATCTAGCGCTGTTCAGCTTTTAGCTCCTGTTTTCATGTATCTCTTGTCAGAGCTATTAGCTTTCTTTTGTAGAAAGTACTCTCTTGCTTCACTTATATTTGTTTGGAGAGTTGATGAAATAAATTGATTGGTGTTTGGTTGGTTCAGAAAATGTTGCATGTGGTAATTGGTATAAGGAAAAACTTGCTTAATCTTGTAGATCACTAAAATGGATAACTTGATGCTTGTCAATTGTTTTGAGTGAATAAGTAGATCATGATTAAATTGTGCATCACATGAGTTAAGCCTATTAGTGAAGAACTACCGTAAAGCTTGTTGAAAATTTGGTTTGCATCAGTGGTACCTCTAAGGTCTAGATATTTTCTAATAACAAGGTTTGGTTAACAAGGAAGACGATATGAAGTCTTAAAACATTTGCAATATGTTTGTCATATAAAACTTGGTGTACGGGCTGATATTCTTGTTTGCTTACATAACCTTGCTAGCCTAAACTCTGTACTGAGAGGGAATGCTTCTCGTGCATCCAAATCCTTGAGCCAAAATCCATGCCATTTGTGTCCACCATAACTACCTATATGTGGTATTTCCTTGCCACTCCAAGTAAATTTTTCATGTGCTACCTTTAAATTATTCAAAATGTTATTATTCCCTTTTTGTGTCAATGTTTACTAGCTCATGAGGAATTAGTGTGGTTATTCTTTATTCTATTTGTCGAGTGGACTTTTACACCTGGACTAGTGGCATATACATCCGCATATCCAATAACTTGCAAAAAGAGCTGGCAACGGGGTGCCCAGTCCCAATTAATTACAACTTTAACCAATTAATTCTCTTCACACTTTTGCCCTGATTCATCAGTAAGCAATGACAAACAGTGAAATACCTGAATGTGTGTAAACCAAAGAGAAAGAGGGATGATCTGCCTTGCTGGTAGAAATAACGTCCTTCATGGGAGCCGCTCTTAAAAGTTCGTTCGACAGGTAGAATACTGTTCTCACCCGCTACCATTCGTTGACAATTAACAAACACCTCTCAAAAATAGATACTCCTCCATGGTATGTGATTGATGGAAGGCACCCGAGGATTCGGTTAGCCATGGCTTGTGTTAGCAAGGTTGGGAGGAGTATCAAATATTTTATGCAATCTCTATATGCTTTCAAAAACTTAAAAGCTCTAGCACATGATTTAATCCCTGCTTCCCTCTGCGAATGGTCTTTCTTTTACTTTTATGTTGAGTCAGTTTTCCTATTCTTTCTGTCTTCCACAAGCAAACACTAGTGTCAATTTTGTTACAACATGCGTTATATGCAATGTATTGGACTTGTTATACTACTTTGTGTTGACAATATCCATGAGATAAATATGTTGAAAGTTGAAGCAAATGCTGAAACTAAATTCTTCCTTTGTGTTGATTAAATACCTTTTGTTAGAAACTATTGATTTATGAGTTAACACTTATGCAAAACTGTTTGATGCTTGTCTCGAAAGTACTATTCATGAAAACGTTTATCTTGTGTGATTCATTGTTTACTCATTATCTATTTGGTAGCAAATTATAGACCATTGACTTGGATCACTTCATTCATTTACATGTGCCTTGCAATATTATATGATCAAGATTATGATAGTAGCATGTCACCTCAAAAATTATCTTGTTTTTATCGTTTACCTACTCGAGGACGAGTAGGAACTAAGCTTGGGGATGCTGATACGTCTCAAACGTATCTATAATTTTTGATGTTCCATGCTTGTTTTATACCAATTGCTACATGTTTTGCATCTAATTTATATCACTTTTATACATTTTTTGGGACTAACCTATTAACAAGATGCCGAAGTGCCAGTTCCTGTTTTCTGCTGTTTTTGTATTCCAGAAAAGCTAGTCTGGAAATATTCTCGGAATTGGACGAAACTACACGGGGTCCCTATTTTTCCAGAACACACCTGACGGAGCGAAGGAGCAGCAGAGGAGGGCCACCAGGGCCCCACACGCCAGGAGGGCGCGGTTCCCCCTCTGCCGCGCCCTGGGGTGGTGTGGGCCCCTCGGGGGTCCGCAGCCGCCGCCCTTTCGCCTACTTATTCCCCCCGACGCGAAAACCCTAAGTACCTGAGCAAATATCCACGAAAAGTTCCACAGACGCCGCCGTCGTCAACCCTAGCTCGGGAGGGTTCAGAACCTCTTCTCGGCACCCTGCCGGAGAGGGGAATCGTCACCGGAGGCTTCTACATCGCCATGCCTGCCTCCGGAGTGATGCGTGAGTAGTTCGTCCTTGGACTACGGGTCCATAGCAGTAGCTAGATGGTTGTCTCTCCACTTTGTGCCATCATGTTTAGATCTTGTGAGCTGCCCTACATGATCAAGATCATATTATTGTAATGCTACATGTTGTGTTTGCTGGGATCCGATGAATATTGAATATTATGTCAAGTTGATTATCAATCTATCTTATATGTTATTTAAGATCTTGCATGCTTTCCGTTACTCGTAGATGCTTTGGCCAAGTAGATGCTTGTAACTCCAAGAGAGAGTATTTATGCTAGATAGTGGGTTCATGTCTCCGTTTAACCAGGGACAGTGACAGAAAGTTCTAAGGTTGTGGATGTGCTGTTGCCACTAGGGATAACCTAATGATGCTATGTCCACGGACATATGTGTTTGTTTACATTACGCACTTTACTTAATGCAATTATCCGTTGCTTGCAACTTAATACCAACGGGGACTCGGATGACAACCCGGCGGTGGATTATTAGTCATAGATGCTGTTGGATAACGATCTATGTATTATGTCGTAATGCCCAATTAAATATCATAGTAGTCAACATGTCATGTATATGCATTGTCATGCGCTCACTATTCGTCAATTGCCCAGCTGTAATTTGTTCACCCAACATGTTAGTTATCTTTTATGGAGAGACACCACTAGTGAACTGTGGACCCCGGTCCATTCTTTTACACTGATTAAACAACCACAAACTGCAAACTGTTCCTTTTTCATTCTCTGCAATTTAATACTCATTTTCCACACCATACGTTTAATCCTTTGTTTTCAGCAAGCCAGTGAGATTGACAACCTCACTGTTTCGTTGGGGCAAAGTAGTTTGATTGTGTTGTGTGCAGATTCCACGTCAACAGTCCAGACTCCCATCAACAACATTATTTTTCTGGCGCCGTTGACAACCTTCTGAAGAGTTGTTGCTCCTACTGGTTCGATAACCTTGGTTTCTTTATGAGGGAAAACTTGCTGCTGACTACATCATACCTTCCTCTTGGGGTCTCCCAACGAACGTGTGTTTCACGTCATCATGCGCCACAGAATTCTGTAATTCTGTGGCGCATCCACTAGGGGGTGCGCCACAGAATGCTTCGGCTAGAAACGTTCCCAGGCGCTGCTCCCAGGCGCTGCACTGGTTAGTTAAATTTTGTTACACACAAATTAATACAAATTAAATTTTGTTACACACAAATTAATACAAATATTTAGTAGACTTGTGCCGTATCAAAATATTTAACTTGTGCCATATCAAAATACATAGATATGCTTGTCGATCTCACAAAAAAAACAAATTATATATAATACACAAAAAAAGTCTTCGGTCTTCATCTCGGCCGGTTCCGAGCTAGCTAGCATCTCTTCTTTCCCTTCTTGGTTGTTGAATACTTTAGGCCGGGCACCTTGAGATTTCTTCGCGTGAACGGACAACCTTTAGTAGGTAGGGAGGTCTTCCTTCTTTCTCTACTAGTAGTCGGCATGTCGAAGTACTTGTCGAATTCCTCCTCGATCTTCGGATCGCCGTTCTTGTCCAAGTCTTCCTCGTTGGCGTCTCCTTCCATTCCGATGATGCTCCTCTTGCCCCTCCTCACGACAACACGGCTAGGCTTTGACGGGTCGGTAATGAAGAAGCATTGCTCAACTTGGCTAGCGAGTACCCATGGCTCATTTTCGCGGAGGCGTTCTTCGATTTGGCATCGGGTATTACCATGGTGGTGAAATACCGGCCTTCTTTGACGACGTCCTTGGCCCATCTCACACGGAACATTGGCACCGACTCTCCACAGTAGTTGAGGTCCCAGATCTCCTCGATCCTTCCGAAGTATCTTTGCTTGACAGTAGCCTCGTCATCACCGTAGGATAGCATAGTTACTCCTGAGTTTTGATATTCGCTATTCCTATCCTTTTCCTCGGTGCAGAATCTGAAACCGCTGATGTCGTACGACTGATAGGTCCTTATGTTGTGCCCGGGGCCCTGTGATAAGGAGAATATGACTTTTTCATCTTCCGTAGATGGCTTTTTTCGCTGTGCTTCAAGCAGTTGCCTTTTCTTGAACCAACTCGTGAAGCTGGAGTTGTGCTCTCTGGTTACGTCTCCCTTCTTCCTCGGCCGGCCTAGGTCGATGTAATTCTTCTCGATTAATCTTTTGTGCTCTTTCACCCAAGGTTCGATCAATTGTAAGTGTTGTAGCGCGACCCGGTGAGCCATGTCAAAGTCATCGCGTCGACCAACAATGTCGACAGGGAGTGAGCGGTAGCCCTTGCGGTGACCAAATCCATCGAGCCTGCCGAGGTGCGTCCTGGTGGGCAGACCAACATCCTGGTTCTCGGTGCTTAGATAACTCTGACAGAAGGAGATGCACTCGTAGGTTAGAAAGCCCTTGGCCATGCTTGCGTCTGGACGGGCCCTGTTGCGAACGTATCCTTTCATGACACCGTTCTGCCTTTCGAACGGCATCATGTAGTGCAGGAACATCGGCCCGAGCTGCAGGATGTCATCAACGACATGGAGAAGGAGATGCACGCAGATGTCCAAGAATGCGGGCGGGAAGTAAATCTCGAGCTCGCATAGTATCACCACGATCTCCTCCTGTAGCCTGTGGAGCTGCCTCACGCCGATCGACTTCCTGTTGATGACGTCGAAAAAGTTGCAAAGGCCAAACAGCGTATCACGGACGTGCTCGTCCATTATCCCTCGGATCGCAACGGGAAGTATCTGCGTCATCAGCACGTGACAATCGTGAGACTTCATCCCGCTGAACCTCTTCTTCGTTCCGTCCAGATATCTGCTTATCTTCCCCGCGTAACCATAAGGAAATTTGACTCCTAGGAGGCACCTGTAAAACTGCTCGAGCTCCTCCGTACTCATAGTGAAGCAGGCAGGGGGAAGCACCACCGCGTTCTTCTTTACCCTTTTGCGGCGACCTTGAGTCCCTTCCGTCTGGTCATCATCATCATCATCATCACTATCGGGGGCCTGAAGATCTTTCTTGATGCCAAGCCATTTCAGATTGTATCTTGCTTTCGTCCCATCCTTGGTCTTTTCTGGCATGTTCGAAAGAGTGCCAAGAAAACTCTCGTAACATTCTTCGTAATGTGCATTAGATCGAGGCTATGGGGCGTGTGGAGGACCTTCCAGTACTCCAAGTCGTGGAAAACAGACCTCGCTTTCCATACACCCAGCAGCGGATCTACCCTCGGTCGCTTCTTTCCCAGCGCAGGGCACTCCTCCCAATTTTTCAAAAGCTCGTCGATTTCTGTGCCGCTCCTCGGGCGCGGTTCTGTTTCGAGCTCGTCTTGACCATCGAACAAATCACCGCGTTTTCTCCACGGGTGCTCCATGCGAAGCCACCTTCGAGCCCCTGGGTACACGGTTTTCGAAGACCCGAGATCCCTTGGTAGCTGGATATGCGGGGTCTCATCCATGCACCTGACACATGCGCAGAATCCGTGGCCCACCTGGGCCGATACATATGAGCATCCAGGATAGTCCTGCACCGTCGTGAGCAACGCGGCTCTCATATCGAAATAATCTTTAGTGTAGGCGTCCCACGTACGGGCTGGCGTCTTCCATAGCGTTTCTAACTCCTCTTTCAACAGCTCGAGATACAGATGTATGTCGATACCAGGTTGTTTCGGCCCCTGAATGAGAATACTCATGTGTATGTACTTTTGCTTCGTGCACAGCCACGGGGGAAGGTTGTAAGGCCATACAAACATGGCCAGGTGCTATGTGTGCTACTCGGGTTGCCGAACGGATTGAGTCCATCAGTGCTCATACCCAGCCTGACGTTCCTTGCGTCGCCCCCGAAATCTTCGATGGCGAAGTCCAATGCTTCCCAATTGCTAGCGTCTGCAGGGTGTGTCAGGATGGTGCCCTTCTCCGGATCTTCTTCGGGCTTCTTCCTTTCCGCGTGCCATTGCATGAGCTTTGCTTCCTTAGGGTCCACGAACCACCGCTGCAGATGGGGAGTGATAGGAAAGTACCATACCACTTTTCGAGGATTTTTCTTGTTCCCACTCTTGTACCGTCCGTGGCCGCACACCGGACATGTGGTCATGTCCTTGTAATCGCCCCGATAAATGGCGCAATCATTGATGCAGGCGTGGTATTTGACGTGCGGTAGGTCAAGAGGGCACACGACTTTCTTGGCCTCCTCGATACTACTTGGCAATGTGTTCCCCTCGGGAGAATATCGTGCATGAATTTCATGTTCTTGTCGAAGCTCACGTCGGTCCATCTGTTTCCCGCCTTCATCTCCAGAGCATCAAGCGTTACTTGCAAACGCGTATCCTGGGGCCGGCACCCAGGATACAACGGAGTCTTCCCGTCTATCTCCATTTGCGCCAACTTGGCTTTCTCTCTGGCTGCAGCTCTGGCGTTGCTCGTCTCCTTGAGGAGCAGTTCTTGAACATGAGAGTCCTGCAAGGCCGAAGTTAGCGGGGTCTGCGTGTTCGCGCCACCACCGGCATCTCCTTCGTGATGATGATGATCTTGTCCGCCGGCATCTCCTTTGTCATGATGATGATCTTGTCCGCCGGCATCTTCTTCGTCATGATGATCTTGTCCGCCGGCATCTCCTTCGTCATGATGATGATCTTCTCCGCCGGCATCTCCTTCGTCATGATGATGATCTTGTCCGCCGGCATCTCCTTCGTCATGATGATGATCTTGTCCGTCTTGTTCCAGCATGAAACCGCGCCTGAGCAGGTGATCCTCCAATTGTCCAGAATCAGGGTCGATCCACCTCACAAGTTTGCATCTTCGACATAGACATCTTATCTGGCTTCTGTTGAACCGAATCATGTCCGCCTTCGCTTCTTCCTTGTATCTTCTGATTCGACCGGAGCTCATCATGATGACCATGGTTGACTATGCGGTATACATAGAGCAGAGACGAGAGTATATATATGATAATTAGAACCGCAACATGCACAAACAGAAACACACATGCATGCAAGGTCGTCGAAAAAATCGGCATGACCTCTCTTAAAAGTATGACATATGGGTGGTGCAAAAATTTGCCGAAATGGAAATTAATCAACATTTCGGCAAACATCCATGCACCACGCCGGCGCAAGCAACAACAAAAAGTTTCTTCCGGACCAATTCATGCACAACAAACAAGCTTCACATACACAACATACAAACATGCATATGCATGTCCATCCAACTTTCCTCACCTAGTAGATTCGTTGCCGAGACGTGACCGCGATGGACGAGAGAGTGTGTGGGAGGAAAAGAGATGGGGGAGAGAGGAGGAGAGTATATATGGGGAGCCTCCCGGTTCTCAACAATTATCTATCAACCAAAATAGGTTTAACTACAAAAAATGGAGAAAAGAGTGAGCAAAATGGGATGGGAGGGAGGAGGAACACGAGCTAGGTGGAGGAGGAAGAAGAGCAAATGGGTAGGGAAAGGGGGGCTTTTCCCCTTTTGTACATCTGGGACAGTAATTCTGTGGCGCATGTGGGCCCATGCGCCACAGAATTACTGTCCCACCAATCATTGGTGTGGGCCCCGCCAAGCTTTCTGTGGCGCATGAGCACAGATGCGCCACAGAAATGCCTTTCTGTGGCGCATCTGTGCTCATGCGCCACAGAAAGGACCCCAGAATTCGAAATCCAAAGATTGGAGGTGGGGCCCACAGGCTTTCTGTGGCGCACCCCTTCTGGTGCGCCACATAATGCATGCTTTCTGTGGCGCATGGCCCCTGGATGCGCCACAAAAGCGTCACACTTTCTGTGGCGCACCAGCTTGTGTGCGCCACAGAATCTTTTTAGTGGCGCATGGCCTTTTTGGTGCGCCACAAAAAGCCTGTCCATAGAAAGGCAGTTTCCTAGTAGTGACTACGGTTCTACCGCCACAACAATAAAAACAATCACCTCAGGTTCATGCATTGCTTCGTAAAGATTCAAAACAACAAGAAGTGGGAAAGCCACCCGTCGCGGCTCAATGATGACCACGGTCCCCATGGGCCAGATCACTACCTCGCCGCCTCAGAGGGATGCCCTGTTGGGAACAAGAAGACAAAGACCAACAAGAATGGCGCATCCTCATCGGCTTCCGTGCAAGAAACCATTGACAAGTGTCTCGCCGAAGTGACATCCATGTCGATGCAAAATGCAAACACTTTGAAAGAAAGTAGGCCATCATTGATGACCAAGCATGATGAGAAGCTCGTTGTGGAGAAAGAGCAGGTCACCGTTGAGAAATAGAGGCTCACCGTCAAGAAAGAGAAGGCCCAAGCCGCTCTCATCGCCGCTGACACAGTAAGAATCAAGGCGCTCTCGGAGGCGTTGCAATTCGTGCTCAAAAGGATGAAAGAATATTTCAAGATCTTGACTGCCGACCTCTCCGCCTACCCACCGCCGGCGAGGGCTTGGTTTTTGCTCTCTCAATAGAGCATCTTGCGTGAGATGGATTTTCTGCCACCGAAGCCAACGCCGATGGGCACGGCGGGGGAGACAACGCCGGAGCTAACAACGGGCACGATGCCGCCGGAGCCAACGATGGGCACGACGGCAAAGACGGCGGTGGAGATCGAGGCTGAGATGGAGACAAAGGAGGACGCGTCAACCATTTGATTTTCATGCATATTTGACGTTTGTAGCTGGACCTGGTGATGCTTTGTGTTTGGATATTTGAACCTGAAACCGTCGCTCTTTACATATTGTGATCAAGAAAATTATTAGGAGCGTCTATTGAGAGTGACCGGTGGGGAGAGCCGCTCCCAATAGTATGACAACATGTGTTGGCGCTACCAATATCACTGTTCGGCACAGTTGCCGCACGCTTTATTGGAAGCGCCGGTGGAGATGCTTTAAGTGTTAACAGAACGTCATGGCAAAGGGCCCCGGTGCCATGTGGTACTTGACTTGCGAGTCATAATCTGTTGTAGTATTTGGAGACAGCGGAATGCGAAAGTTTCCGGGAACACTAGCCAGCAATGCAAAGAAGATGTTCTAGCTGCTAGAATTATTGAGGACCTGAAGCTTTGGGTGGCAGCCGGCGCTGGAGATCTATTTCTTGCGTAGTCCACTTAACTGTGTAGGAGTGTGTTCGACAGCGGTCTATGTAACTGAAACTCTCTTTCTTCTACTCCCTCCGTTTTTAAATATAAGGCCACAATCAAATTTACATTTTCTACATATACGAGGCCACAATCTGCAATCGAGGCAGAATTGAATGAATTGCTTCCTCGTATCCTGAGTAAAAAAATCAGAATTGGCGTCATTAAGTAGCCAATCAATGTATTAACCAGTGCATGCACTAGCTAATGTATTGCTATTGGCCTGCATGGTGCATGTGACGTGGGGTCGTGGAGCAAATGATTTATTAGCTTCACAAACGAGGGGCATATTTCGTTCTTTGCCAAGAATTTAACCATGGATTAATTAGTTGGAGTAGCTACCTTGGTACCTGAAATTTGAGATTGTGGCCTTGTATACAAGGACGGAGGGAGTATAAAAATATCGTATGCAATTGCTTACCCTCGAAAAAAAATACCTGTCAGATAATACCAACATTATATTGGGGCGTGTGTTAAAAATTAGCTCAATTTATTTGGTTATGTGACAAGATGTTCAAAAGTTAAGAAGGATACACACTTTCATAGTGCATTGCTTGGTTAAAAAACTCTGACCTGCCAAATAATCTCTTTTTTTTAGGAAATATGGCAGTGGTTCTGCCGAATCAATTAAGAAGAGGGAATAATGTCTTGGTTACAAGCTAGGGAGGCACTAGCCGAATGTGAATCCAGAAAAATAAAACAAGAGAAGCACCCCAGCAAGGGCTTGACACGGTTGGGATCTCGACTATAACAAAAACCATGCCCATTGATTGAAGCCGTCTAGTCGTCTACAGACTCCATGCTGCATTCTTTATACAGTACAAGAGTACTTGGCTGCGTGTAGAATGCCAGGCTCCGCGCGACGGCACCATTGTATCACTCGTGACTTTTGAGTTGTGTTCATACGCCACTAACGCAACATCCATGTTCACGTTCACTCCTGGCGTCTAAAATATTTTCTGAAAACTGTTTAACATGAGATTCAGTAATTCTTGTTGAGAAAATTTCTCTATACCTCTCCTTGTGGTGGGATCTTCGGTGCTTAAGTGCTTTGATGATCAGTTCATCAAACGCCTTCCGAGGCTTGTACTGAGTGTCACCAGGGTTGTTGTTCCCGCTATCTCAGATTAGCCACATAACTAAGATTGCAAACGCTGCATCCTTTTTGGAATGATATTGATATCAAGCACATCTGGTGTCCATGTACCAAAATTTAGCAACGACAACTTAAAACTGAAGAAATCATCTGCTTCCTTCCACACATGTTTGGCATTATCGCATCTAAGAAACGGATGGTAGAGGGTTTCTACTTCGTCTCCAAAAAGTGGACAAAAGCTCAATTATTTGATGTGTCCACGGCACGATTCACTGTGGCTCGGGAGAACGTTCTTCACCACCCGCGACCAGAACACTGCATTTTCGGCATCACCATCAGACTACATAGAGCTTTCAACATTGCACTTTGGTTGTAGAGTTGCTTGGTTGAACCTCATGTAAATTATGTTCCTTGGCAATTTCTCTAAACCTGAAGCAATCTACTGAACTAATCAAAGATTATAAACCTTTTGGGCCTACTAATTATAGTGTCAACTGTTACATGTCCCAAATAGTAATCTTTTATATGTGTTCATAATACTCTTGCATTCCAATTTGTAAAAATATGCACGGGTTAGTGACTAGCACCAACAAATCCCTATTGAACCGACCAAATGTGCATAGAGCCATAGAGGTAAGCAACTAAGCACCAAGGTTTAAAACCTCGTGGGTGGAGCCGTGGAGTCATGCCCCCACCACTCTAGCACCCCATACTCCAAACTTTGCTCAAGTTAGTCTGAAAACAGAAACACTCATATTAATCACAATAGAATGATAAGAAAATGAAGAGTGGCAATAATTGATTCATCGTCAACAGAACAACCATGGGGCCAAGAGTGATGCAGTCTGCCAATAGATCTTTCTCTAGTGAAAAATAACAAAACACGAGTTTCATAGCAACATTCCTAGCCCAATAGTAAAGTGCCTTAACTGAAATATCCTAAACCTCGAGCTTGTGTTACACTACAGGATTAAAGATATATATAATTAAAAAACCTCAGTATCCATTTCCAAAATAATGTCACAGCACTTAGAGCTGATCATCAATGCAATGTTAATCTTCAGTTTTCACCAGGGGTTGCCTTCTCAAAATAGTTCACCTGCAAAACCAGGAATGTTCTGTTACTTTATCCCACAGTCAATCGCAGGCGATATGCATGCTCCAAATAGCATATATCTCCTATGAGAGAGAAATGCAGAACTTCAACACAAGTTGGTCAATACATGCTCGGTGTAGAATTTTCTTTCTGTGTAGAGTTTCAGGAAAAAAATAATTAATTCTTTGTAGGCATATCGCCAAGTAGTATTTATATTCCTTCTTTATAGTGTTATAGGAGTATAGATTTGAGATATTCTAGGCAGACTACTATGAATAGAGCGAAGCACACGAGCAACCTACTAATATCAAATAGGACAATTTTCTGGTTTATACATGGCTTCCCTATCAATCCTGCGTAGACACATATGGTGTGGTAACAATTAGTGTCCACTAACCTGAATGTGAAATAATTTCTATGTGGATTAGCATGCAAAAGCTCCAATTATGCAATATGAGATATATTTTCAAAAGTAATGGGCGCTATGATAATAGGATCTTGACAAATTTACGCAGCTACATATTCATATAACATGAAAAAAAAAGCAATGCAAATATTCTACAGTAGGGAATTGTTCCTAACTAGCAGAATGTCTCTGGTGTATATAACAGTATAAATGCATTACCCAGCTACCTCAGTGCACAATTTGTCAGCATGTAACGTCAACAAAGTGCACATATTAACAATGAACTTGACTCAAGTTTATCCAACTCTTCAGTCCAAGTTATCTTCATGGATGGCTTTCTTATCAAAGTGACAGGGGACAAATATGTTAACACTCTATATCAACTCTCTGGTTGGCCGAACACGACGCAATTTCATCAGATTCTAATTGGGCAGTTCGGTTGACACAGCTTCATCAAACTGGAAAAGGAAAGTAGCAGAACAACAGGGTACGCGCCCTGCAGCTCCCAGTTTGATACGAATCATACCACTAACATCAGTTTCTGATCTTACCTACTCAGCAGCATTTCCCGAATTCCCAGCCGCGAGGCGCCGTAAGAAAAGCATGAGCGCCAACACCTGGAGCCTCTCGGTCAGGTCCCCGTCGTTGAACATGGACCACATCGACATCTCGACCAGCCCCAGCATGGTAGCCAGGACCAGCTTGTCGGAACAGGCCGCCCGCGGCGCGCAACCCATGGTGGCTTCGCGGACGACGAAAGATACCAGCCTCTTAACGGCGGGGCTCAGGGGGCTGGTGAGGCCGGGCACGCCCTGGACCCACCGGGCCTCCTCCTCGGACCGGCCGAGCACGTGGCAGAGAACGGCGGCGTTGAGGCGCGCGACGGCGTTGTTGGGCTCTTCGGCGGCCACCCGCGCGCAGGCGCCGAGCGCGTCTTCGAGGCTGCCGTCGCGGGCGTCGCGCAAGGCCAGCTGAAGGCGCCCATGATTCGCCGCGCGCGAGGCGCCCTTGGCCTCCGCGGAGAGGATTTGGCCGGAGACGACGTCACGGCGCTGGCGGAGATCCGGGGGGCTGTGGGGCGCGCAGCGGAGCGCGGAGGCGAGGAGCGCCCGGGTCGAGTCGACGAGGAAGGAGCGCGGGGTGAGGAGCGCGTTGAGGTCCCGCAGCTCCGGGTGCGCGCGGACGAGCGCGAGGTGGCCGGTGGCGGCGGCGGCGGCGGTGGTCGACGGGGAGGAGGAGGAAGAGGGGCCTGAGTGGGGGAGGGGTTCGGAAGGGTTCCCCTTGGTGGCGGCGTACAGGACCCCTCCCACTGCGGCCGTGAAGGCGGCGCGTCGGAGGAAGCGGCCGCGCGACATGGTCAGCCCAGGAGCGTCGGTCGAGCTGTTGTGCTTTTGATTCTGTTGAAAATATGATTTCTTGTCAAGGCAAAATGGACACTGTTGATCTCGTGGGAAAAAATAACACAAAATAAACCTCCGGCGAAACTATTTCACGCCTCTAACCATTTTGGGTAGCGCCCAACGATCGGACGCTACACTACACGGGGTAGCGCCTGTCAACCGGGCGCTACACATGTTGTCAGCGTGGCGGGCGTGGGGCCACGCGGGGCCAGTTTTGGAGGTGTAGCACCTCAGTATCAGGCGCTATGGTACGAGCATGTAGCGCCCGATCACAAGGCGCTACACCCCTGTTACTTGTAAACCGCGATGTGCCCGTCCCCAACCCTAGCCACTCCACCCACTCGACCCGAAAGAAGCAGAAACATGGCGGCAGCGGTTCTCTCTCCCCCTCTCTAACTCTTCACCAAATCCACTCCGATTTGCAAGAAAAAGCGAGGGGATTTCCTCCCCAACTACTTCCCGCAGGTATTCTCCTCCGATCCCCCAATTTTTGTCCATTAAAATCACCCCATTTTGCCTCCATGTGCAAGTTTCGGTTCAACCCTAGTTGATTTGGATTTTGTTGTGGACCATGACATGTTTGTATGATTTTTAGCATTAGGTTAGCTATACTATTAGTTGGTACAAGTTTAGTAGCATAATTTTGATTATAAACCGATTTTTCATCTATTAGGTGATTTCGGCTTTGCTATAGAAATGTGTAATTTGATTTGTAGAATCTATAGCACATATGCCTCAATTTAGGAAAATTTTGTATGTCTCACATATGCCGTCGTAGTATTATTTGTAGAATTAGGTGATATTGTTTTATGTAGTAAATATTGCTCACATATGTTGTAATATGTAGGATGGTGTGGTTGCTCGATGGTGAATATGATGTTAAACACCGGGCCTATTTCCTCGCGGAAAAGGGGAAGGTAATAGAACTAACCTTGGATTTTTATGTGTTTAATTTTATTTTGTTGCAAATGTGTTGGATACGTTGTAATATTTTGTTGCAAATGTGTTATTTGTAGGAGCTTGGACCTTTGAAGATTCGGTTTCATGGGGCATCGTCGAGTACCATGTCGTACGATGAGCGGTACACTCCGTACATCGAGATGCTAGGCCTCATGCCGTTCACCCAGCTTGTGAGCCGTTCGACCCCAAATCTGAACGTGCCCGCACTCATCGCCCTTGTCGACCGGTGGAGGTCGGAGACACACACTTTCCACCTCCGGACTGGCGAGATGACCCCCACTCTAGGATGTTTCCATGATTCTTGGACTTCCTATCGAGGGGAAGCCTCTGTGCATGGCCTTGATCCTCTTGATCTTATCCTTGCTAGCAATATTGATCTTATCCTTGCTAGCAATATGGCCTTGATCCTCTTGATCTTATTTTACATTTTCCACACAACTACTCATCACATATGGCCTTGATCCTCTTGATCTTATCCTTGCTAGCAATATTGACTTTGAATAGATCAAACAACTTGTAGTCTAGCTTTTTCTTCTCCTCCTTAATAAGCTCCCCCTTTTCTTTATCCCATTGCTGCTCCTTCGCCTTCATATCATCAGCTTGTCTTCTCTGCACCAATTTCAGCTCACGAACCTGTTTCTCCAATAGCTCAATTATTATCGCCATCTGCTGCTTCAAATCATCATGTACTCCCTTGGCCTCCATTTTTGTGTCATGAATGAATTTGTTCACTTCGTCTACCATATTGTTGTACTTCTTCTCAATCTTGTTCATCTCATCTGACACCTCCTTTAGTAGCTTTACATTCGCAATCGTCTCATAAATTCTAGCATTGCTGCTAGAATGATACATTCCCCACAGTCTTCCTAGGGCATTCTTGCCAGTTTGTGGCCATTCTGGATCTGCCCAAGCCAGAAACCCGCAGTTCTGTGCCTCCTGAAAAAAAGCAACCACAAAAGTACCAATTTACAAACCATTTTCAACAAGAAACATCCATGATGGTGAAAGATGCTACTTACATTCTCAACAGAACACATGTACAAACGCCGGCCAGTGTCCCTGCCTTCAAAAGCAACACACTTCCGAGGGGCGAGCTTGTGGACGTGGCAAAACGAGGGGGCGTCCGGCGCTATACCGAAGAAAGTGGGGTCCTCACAGGTATCAGGGCCAAAATCACGGTCGAGGTACTCCTAATCTGCACAAGATATCACGATTACAAGACCAAATCGACGAAATCAATTCAAACCTAACCCTAGAAAAGAGGAGTGGAATTGAACCCTAGAAAAGAGGAGTGGAATTGAACCCTAGAAAAGACCCGGGACTCGGCCTCGCTGGAACCAGAGTCGTCATGGGTGCTAAGCATTGAGAAACAAGCCGACGGAAGGGCCGGGGGGAAACCTTCGATTCAGATTTCTGATCAGACGATGTTGGCGGCTTGTCGTCATGTCCCTCTTGGGGGCATCGTTCTTGGAGTTGGACTCAGCTGGAGGGACCAGTGGAGAGGTGGCGGTGGTGTTGTTGGTGCTCTCTGCGTGGTCACGATGCTCGAGCTCCTACGGAAGGGCCGGAAGCTCTCCTCTGAAGACGACTAATGGCCGGGCTAGTGCCGGGATGCCTCCCGGGTGTCAGACTCGGCTTCGTGATGCCCTTCGATTATGCTGTTGGTTGTTGTGTAAAACCTCGGTGGCACATGGCCCTTCGTCCGGGTGTGGACTCGGCAATGTGTTGCCCTTCGGCTGCTCCAGCACCATCGTGGCTAATCTCGGCTGACTGAAGCTCTTCGTCTACGGCGGTGATGATCCATGTGCTCTAGCGTCCAACGCTAGTCGGGAGACGATGGGCGTCGAGGGCTCTCCCTGCGGGGTTGTTTGCTTAGTGTCATGCTCTGTTTCTTTGTTTCCCTCTGTAACTTCTTAATAATTCACCGACATTTGTTCCGGTTTCCTCTTAATATAAAAGGGAGCAGTGCTCGCTGCTTTCCGTCAAAAAAAAAAAAACAGCAACAGGGATCTGCGCAATTTACTCTTAGCTTGTCCAGTCTGCTCCCATGGCTGCTGCCCTCGGCCTCGCCGCCGCCACCGCAGGGTCCCTGCACGCACTGGCCACATGGAAGACGCCTCGGCCCGTAACTGTAACTGCCTACAGCCACTCCGCAAAGGACTTGCTCGTCGACACCGCCGCGGGGTTGCAGGCCGCGCACTAGTAGAAAGCGGGCTTTCAGTCCTGGTGGTAGAGCGCCTTTAGTCCCGGTTTGTCAACCGGGACTACCAAATCGGGACTAAAGTCCCCCACCTTTAGTCCCGGTTGGCCACGAACCGGGACTAAACGCCCTCCACGTGGGCGCAGCCGTGCGTGGGCGGGTGGAGTACCTTTAGTCCCGGTTGGTGTTATCAACCGGTACTAAAGGTACCTGGAGCTTTTTTAATTTTATTTTCAATTCTATTCTCAATTTTATTCTCAATTCTTTTCCGAAATTTCTCACTTAGACACACACTTAATATCTAGTTATACACTTAATCTCAGGTCAAAATACTTACCCTGGTCAAACTTTCCATTCGGTCACCCATCCTCCGGCCCAAGCACGCTTAACTTTTGAGTTTCTTCGAAATTAGCTTCCAAGTGAGAAGTTAGAACTTACTGATATTAGTATCATATTAACCCCTGAGTCATGATGTTACACTTTTTTATGGTTTAAATTTTTAAAATTTATTTGAATAAATAACTATGATTATGTAATAATATTTTATGAATAAATAACAATGATTATGTAATAATATTTTTTGAATAAATAGCAGTGATTATGTAATAATATTTTATATGGAATAATTCATATCTTTAAATCCGTAAATCGAAATTTGACCAATAAATGTCTAAATTGATTATAAAAATGAGAGAAATTCAAATATGCCATCCATATCATCTTTTGCATCACAAAAACATCGATAAACTTGCTATAAAAAAAACCTCTAGCATGGAGCCAAATAATCAAGTTATGACAATTTTCACAGCATAGTTTGTGATAAAGTTCTCATATTCGACAAATAGGTGTATCTTGGTATAGGAAGCAATGATTCCGAAGATATTTTTCAAATTACTTTTATAAATATCATTTTCCTTTTTTAAAGTGGCAAAAATGACCATTTTTGTGGATCAACTACAAAAAATATGGTGCAAAATGGCACCCATCTAATTCTCACAAAGAGTATTCCACATTTGATGGATAATCCCCAAGTATTTGGAATTTTCTAGATTTCTATCTAATTTCGCCTAGTTAAATGAGTTTATGCTGATTTTCCGAAAGTAATCCAAATTTGAACTACAATTGTTTGATAGTTTGGTCTGAATTTTCTTAAAAAATCATTTTAAGATACACAACTAGTGGTTATATCATAGAAACATCGATAGTGTTAGAAAATTTGACCTCTTTCGGTGAATAGTCATGGTGACCATTTTGAGCTTTTTTTGAAAAAAATCAAATAAAGTGAAAAAACCTCAAAAAGGATATCCTCTGGAATGGAGTCCTTTTATGTCTACTAGTTGCTATGAAAAATTATAAACTTGATTTTTGACAAATTGTTCAAAAAAATCTTCACAAAAAGGTAGTTTCAAGCCAAATGACCAAGTTATGGCAATTCCCACGCCATAGTTTGTGATAAAATTCACATATTCGACAAATAGGTGTATCTTGGTATAGGAAACAATGGTTTCGAAGAGATTTTTCAAATTATTTTTATAAATATCATTTTCCTTTTTCTAAGTGGCAAAAATGACTTTTTTTATGAATCAAGTACAAAATATAAGGTGCAAAATGACACCCATCTAATTCTCACAAAGAGTAGTCCACATTTGATGGATAATACCCAAGTATTAGGAATTTTCTTGATTTCTATCTGATTTCACCTAGTTAAATGAGTTTATGCTGATTTTCCGAAAGTAATCCAAATTTGAACTACAAGTGTTTGATAGTTTGGTCTGATTTTTTAAAAAAATCATTTTAAGATACACAACTAGTAGTTATATACTTATATCACATAAACATCGATCGACCTCTTTCGAGAAGGGTCATGGTGACCATTTTAACCGTTTTTTGAAAAAAATCAAATAAAGTAACGTGTCAGGGGAAGTCCACGGCGGCGGGATTCGAGTCCGACGTGACGAGGCCCCTCCTCCACGAGCTGATCATCTCGGCGGGGCTCGGGGGCGTGTACGACCTCAGGGAGCCGATGGAAAGGAACATCTTGATGATGGTCTCTTGCCTCGAGGTTGATACATGGCTGGCGGCGGCGATGCAGGACAAGACGCTGTCCAGGGCGGAGAGGCTGCAGCTCGCGGCGTTCCGCATGAACTTGCACGCCAAGGTGCGCGGCTCCGGCACACCAAATAGCTAGCTAAGACGGCAATTGACGAATGGTATGGTGGCGCCGCATGTACTACTCTGTCAAGTTTCGGCTTGAACCCTGTTATTATATCTGGTTTCTTTGTTCGGTCTGAATTATTTCGTGTTTCCGATGAACAGTTCAACTGCAAGCAGTTCAGCACCATTCGACAATGGATTTCCAACCTGTGCCGTTGCACTGTTTGGTGTTTATGTGGACGTGTACTGATTTTATCCCTAACAAATATTTCAGCATATTTGCAGATTCACATGCACTGTAGTTAATGATTTCAATTTACTCTTCCATTTGGCCAGTTTCTCCACTAGATCCTCATGCAGTGCTGATTACAACGTAGAAAAAGCTTAGATTGGTGATCCACATCCTTTTCAAATGGCATTTGATATTTTGATTCATATATAAACTTAGTCAAAACAGCAACATGTTGACTTACTCTGCTGCTAGGGCAGTGCAATTCGTTTTCTTGTTTCAACTTAAAATGTCGCTAATTTAAGTTATGGAGCCACAACTACAAGCGTCCAATTCCCTTGCAGAAAAAAAAAGCTTTATTTTCATCGTTGAACCAAATAATAGCTCCTTTGAACCACACATTTGCCCGCCTTATATTATTTAGCTTTGTTTTCCAAACGAATCTCCTTAATGAAAACTGACGTGATAATTAATTTAGACTCGATGTTGCCGTAGTCATTCAGAAAACTCGATGAAAATGAACGTGTGGAAAAGGTAGAAAAGGCTGGAAACCGGAAGTCGATGTTTTGACTCGTAGGATTAGATACTCCCATTATGAAATATACATCTTAAAAATATTTAAAATGTCAAAACCAAATCGGACAGAAATTTCGGGTGTACATCGGACATTTAATGTTCTCACACAAAGTTTCACTATTTTTTACTTTACTCGCGTAAAAAGACAAATTCGGTACGCCAAAATTACTTTTCACGAGGCATTTTTTGTCTTTTAACACATGCCACAAAAAAAGTCTTCTTTTCCATGAAGTTTTTGTGCAAATATAGAATGTCCGGATGTATGCTAGAAAAAACTATTTACGAACAAACAAATCATCTAAATGAAACTGAAACTTTCTCGGAATACAAAGGAAATATTTTTGATTTACTGAACTTTTTGAAAAAAAATTAGCTACATACGGGTCAATCCGCACATGTGACTCTGCCTTGGTGACTTGTCTATCGAAGTTAACGAAGCTGAGTCCTCCAATCATGTGTTTTCGTCCCGATGCATGCGAGGTACACTATCCATGTGCCACTGCAAACATGTGAAATTGAACGTAGGCGGCGTGAAATTGAAGCATGCGTTGCCGTTAGCCCATACGTAGCCTTTGCATATGGATCAGGGTCGAGGACAACGGCTACACTTGCTGCTTTCGTGACAAAGATGAAACGTATACTGTACCCAGCAGTCGAGCTCTAGCACGCCAGAATATCAAGAGGACAGAGGACGACCTCAAAAGGCTGCGCCTCTGCCATAGCATTGAATAGTTGCGTGTGAACCAGCCCGTGCAGCCTGTGGAGTAGTCCTCACACCATCTTTCCTGCACAACAAAAGCTTTGGCAGATTTTCACCGTCAATGAGCAGTTCTCTCCTCCAGTCCTCTCCTCCCGGTTCGATTTTTTAACAAAAATGTTAAAATTTCTAAAAAAAAGTATAAGTCTAAATTAGTCGTAGTTTAAATTTCGTAGTTTAAACTCGATGAAACTGACTCGATGTTTCCACCGATGAGCGCGCCTGCATGCACCATCCTACCAACCTCGCCAGTTGGTCGGCTCTAGTGAGAGACCTCCCCGGCTTGCACCTTCGCTGACTATGCATGTAGCACCCTCTCGCCGCTCGTAGAACTACCGTTTGCCTCTGGTAGCATTGTTGCCGGCCTTAGGTAGCACCCCCGTTGGCTGCTCATAGCACAGTTGGTACCAATGCCTTCAAACGCTGGCAGCACTACCGTCAACCGGTGGCAGCAACAATGGCCTACATAGCATTGCCGACCCTAGCTTCTTGGACTAGAAACCCTGTCGTCAACCGGTGGCAGCAAAAACAACTTACTTTCGTACCTGGGAGCAACGTCGCGTGCTCCTTTGAACATCACAGAGGGGGGGGGGGGGATCATCCATGGCGTGTGCGCGACGATACGGCTAACACACGTGGAGGAGGAGGTGGGACCTTGTGCGGCGCTGTCTGTGACGAACCCCTTGCGGGTGCTCCTGGAAGACAGCGGCGGCGCGACTCCCGCATCAGCACAACGGTAAAAGCTAGCAACAGAAGGAGCTGCGAATGTGGTTCCATGGCTGTAGCACGACGCCGAATAGAGATGGTAGGCAAGATAGCATTGGACAAGAGAGGAACGAGAAAGATAATTGCTTGTATGCAAGAGAAACGCTCCGAAGAAATAAGGTTTGACCCGTCCAGCATACGGAGGGGTACGTGGTGCGCGCAGAGAGGAGGACGCGAGGTGTCCCACATACGTTTTTTGTCGGTGGTTTAGGAACATTCTAGTATCTTCCAACATGTTTCTTTTCTAGCTTGGTTTTCTTTTCGGCTTTGCTAGTTCTTTTTTCCTATTCGTTTACCTGTTTCGTATTTTCTTCTCATTTTTTATTTCTAAAATTCATGAGTTTTTATTTAAAAAAATTGAACACTTTCAAATTTGTGAACAGTTTTTAAAATTCATTAACATTTTGTACAATTTTTTTTAAATGCACGAAACATATATTTTTTAACTTATGAACTTTTTCAAATTCATGAATATTTTTTCGAATTCATGTACAATTTTATAATTAAAATTTTCTAAATTTATGATTATTTAAAATTTGGAAACATTATTTTATTTAATTTTATTAAATTTAACTTAAATACCATACATTTTTTCTATGAACCAGAAGCAGGAAAAGGTGAACCGAATAATAATCACAACGATTAGTGCAAGTGTAACGTACAAGAGTTATCTGGGCCGGCCCATTTTGTCTGCGCTTCAGCGTTGCGTCCATAACGGACACAACAAGCCTTGGAGCTCCCGAAAACTTGTTAAGGGAAGATCGTTTTCATTGGGCTTTTTTTCGGCAATGATCACATTACATACTTTTTTTTTCCTCAAAAAAAAAAGCTTACATGTGTTTTTCCGTTCATTCCATAAAGCAGTTGTTTAAAAAATATATATCATGAAGAAGTTTCCCCAACTTTTCGAGCTAAATCATCTTCTCGAAATTCTTCAGCGCGACGTCATCCTCTAGCACAATAACCAGCCGATGGCCTACTGTCAAAGATACGCACATGGATAAAGCTACGGTGAATGGATGGATGGATTATGCCGATGGCCTACTGTCAAAGATCTTGGACAAAGTTAATCAATGGTTGTTTGGATGGATGTTTACTGCATGCAGCAGCAGACCTGCAGCTGAATGTTCGATTCGATGGATTATGTCAGCGGGATCATCGTCGTTCCAACGCTTTCTTGGCATCGGAAACAGCACCCACTTGGGTCAAATTATCGTCGATGGCTTCGTTGCGTGGAAACCTCCGATCCCGGCCCACATGATCATCCAGCTAATCAGATCTTTATGAAATCATCATGTTACTTAACCGTAAGATAAACCAAGCAAGTAGTATAAAGCAAAACGGCATAGAGAAGATACATTTGATTTATTAGTCCGGGCATGCTAGACGCTTATGTACGCTGAGCTCTTGCTTTGAGAGGATAATCGATGGTGCTGGCATATCTTGCCATGGTTTGACTGCGTGGTTTGCCTTTTCCTACGTAACCCACGGAATATGTGAGAAAGTCGACTACGTAAACTTCGAGGTCGTCTCTCCGGTGTCAACTGGAGCTGTGGATGTTTTAATGCGCTGTCTGAATGTGGATGCGGCCGCAGGGTTTATTGAACAACATGGAAAATTTGATGGTTAACTTGTGAGTTAATTTTTAAGTTAGACTCCTAGTTATAGTCTTGTGACAATGCCGAAAACAGAAATACCAAAGTAGAATCTGAGTTGATTATTATAATAAATTCTGAAAACATTTCATCACGTTTTCACCAAAGAATGAAAGGGCCATCACTTTCACTCATGCATTGTTATGACATACAATACGTCTACCGAATAATAGGAAGGCACATCCTATATACTCCGTATAATTTACTCTTCATTTCAGAGAACAGTTGGTCTAAAAAGAAATAAGTGACCAGCTCTCATAAGATTCGTAACCTGTCGAGATAGAGCATCTTCGCGAAAAAAATACCGCGATCTCCTCCACTACCACTACGATTTAATAGCCAGCTGATGCATGCTGTCAGAGATCTTCATGAAATCATGGTTACTTAACCCGTAAGATAAACCAAGCAAGTTGTGATGTAAAACGGTATAGAGAAGATGGATGGACTGATTAGTTAGTCCGGGTACGCTAGAGGCCTATGTGCGTTGAGCTATTGCTTCGACAGGATGGTGGATGGTGCTAGCACATCTTCCATGTTTACATGCATGACAAGATGGACAATCAGATCGATAGTTTACAATACATTTTTTAATTTTTTACTCGTAATTACGGTCTTGTGACAATGTTTTGCAAATTTATAAAATACTTCACTACTTAGTAATGACCGAATTACTCCAGATCATATGCGCATCGCCAAGCCTTGTTACACGAAGTGAATTTCAATGCAAGTGCATATATGGTCAAATCAATTTGCACGAGGTACTTGAATTTTCTTGCCGGAAGCAGAAGTAAGTATTGTGTTAATTATTATTATATATTCTGAATATATTTCATCACTTTTTCATCAAAGAAACAAAAGGGCCATCACTTTCGCTAATGTACTGTTATGAACGATCAGGCTACCGAATAATAGAAAGGAATATCCTATATGTTTGATCCTATCCACCATTCAAAATACATGAATGAATGCCGCAAAGCTTATCAGCCTATGACTATGGCTAGCACCTTCCATTTTCAAGTCTCTACTTTGCCTCCATGACAATTCTACAACACCAACATGCTATTAAGATAAAAAGAGTGCATGGCCTCTAGCACTATAAATACCAGCATGCAAGCTTTCTAGGAACTCACCTCACTTGAACTCCCACAATGGCAGGCACGAAACTAGCGGCTCTCGGGTTCATTGTCTTCGTGAGCATTGGCTTAGCCAATGCTGGAAGGGTGGCTAGATACTCTAGTTCTACAGGAAACGGGTTATGGAGGCGGAGGGGGTGGGGGTGAAGTGAGTGGTGGTGGCTCGGGATCGGGGACTGGAGCTGGGAATGGCCAGAGTTCAAGCAGTGGTGCACATGCAAGTAGTGGAGGTGGAGGTGAAGGGGGTGGTGGTAGCCAATACGGTGGTAGTGGATCCGGTAGCGGGTTCGGTGCTAGCTCAAGCTCAGGCTCCGGTGGATCTGATGAGTATGAAGGTGATGTTGGTGGATCTTCTAGCTCTGGCGGTACCGGTGGTGGCGGTGGTGGAGGACAAGCAATCGGAGGTTATTATGGATCTAGTGGCTATGGTTCTGGTAGTGGTAGTGGATCCGGCTCTGGTGCAACTAATAACTATTATGGCAATGGTAATTCAAATGCATATTCTAATGGTGGTGGCAGTGGCAGCGGACAGGGCACAAATGGCGGGAGAGGAAGTGGCGCCGGCGCTGGATCTGGATTTGGCGATGCCAACCCGTAACTCTCATCATCATGCTAATGAAAATTTGGAGCCCAACCTGCTCTGTGTCGAGTGGGTACCGTACATTTTATTTTCCTTTGTTTCTACCTTTCATGTTGTTTGTTTCAAGAAATAAAGGGCTTCATCATTCCGATAAAACTTTAGTAGTGTCAATAACAAGAATATTGTGTGGCTATGGGAGGCTTCTCTAAATGTAACATGTATTTCTCCATTGTATATCTAGTTATTTATACACAATTTCAAAGTAATTAAATTGTATGGACTACTAAATAGTGTTCTTCATGTATGCATATTTTGGAGTACAAGTCAATTATCCAGCATTGATGGTCCAATTCTTAACGTGATGACGATCTATATGTTCAGCAAGTTGCTCATAGTCAAATCTGGTATCCATGCTAGTTTTCTTTCTGGTTAGTCTTCGCTATTCTTAGTGACGAACAAAAAATCATGAATGGGTTAGTTCCACAATTAAGTCGAGCATGCCTAGTCTCCCACTATGCCAGGAGCCTTGGAAAATGATGGAGCTAACTCGGGCTAGTATCTTGTCACCTTTTTAATGCATGATATTTATTGGACCTAAGAATTAAACGAGCATGCTGAATATTTGATAATCTTCTATATACCCTTGTACAACCATGTTGAGATGGATCTCCGACAACAAAACTATTCTCCATACTACAATCAATTGTTGTAGTGCAAGCAAATCTCCATTCAGAAAGCGTGTGGTAATTTTTCATAAACCAACAAACAAAAACTAACTTTGAGATGCTGCGTTTAACTGATTATGTGGTGATCTCTTTCTCTACCCCCAAAAATAGAATCAGTGCATGATGATCGACAATAACAAACTAAAGGAATGCAGTTTGGTAGCCACAAACATCAGCCTCGCTCGCATGCTCACAACCCAAGGCTAGTTATAGATTCATAGACTTTGCATTCGCCACATTTGGGTCAAATAGCTCTAGTGCTAGCGACATTAGTGTCAATAAATGCCACAATCATCGCAAGCTTTTGATGGTGGTATCTAGTGTTTTTTCGTTCTCGCTAACATCGGTTAGGGACTAGGCCGTCACAAAGCTACATAGAGATGATAATACATTCTTAGAATTATAATTATTTGTGTTTTTTTATTTTCGCAATGTGGGATTTCTTAGTGAGCTGAGATGGTATAACAAAGAAATAAAACACTTTGTCTTGCAGTGGTAGAAGTAGAAAATGAGATGCACCATGGCAAAAGGATAAATAAAAGTATGTTGGTGATTTTGCGGTAGAGGAATGAATCGTGTAGAGTCTCGCACGTATGGCAACATAGCGAGAAACCACATGCATGTCATGTTTACGGCCGTCAAAATAAATACTCCCTCCGATCCGTTTTAAGTGTCATGAGATTTCAACTTAGCAGGTACAAGCAGTCGTACGTACAAGTTGCGACATGCATTTCTGGTCAGAGGGAGTACCATTTGACTTGCACATGATATATAATCATTTGATCTAGTGTATTCATGTGCTTTAATTAATTAGTTTTGGCGTTGCATTTCTCATCATGTGTTGGTATTCCACCATAGGTGGTTACACTTGTTTAGCCTATATCCAGTCGGCTATCTCTCTAACCCCGACCACAACGAGACTCGTCGATCTTTAAGCCAAATCAATCAAATGATCAGGGAATGCTTGTGGTTAAATTTAATTGGGTCGTAGGGATCGGTGAAATGCTTGTGGTTAAATTATAATTGGGTCGTAGGGATCGGTGAATGCTTGTGGTTAAATTTAATTGGGTTGTCATTCGTTTCTGTTCCAACAATCGATGATTCATTCTCGATTTTCCATGTTTAGAGTTACTTTTATCTAGAGTATGTATGGATCATCTTGTGCTCCCCTTGCATACTGTTGACGAGCATAGTCTAAGTCTTGTGATCCCTGATTAGTTACTTGTGGTGATCTTGTACGATAGATGTGGTCAATTTGATGGGTTTGTTATCACGCTTAACTTGCAAGGAGACAGCTTAATTAGTTCGTCAACCACTAGGGCTAACCTTTTGCAGCTGAAATATTGTACCATTCTCCCATCTAGTGGCTAGCGCCAGCTCTAAACTGTGTTTACTTTCTCAAGCCACTTGTGTAAAAGTGTTTGGAAAAGAAGAAAAAAAACATTGCCTGCACCCACCCTGGTGTTGAATCGCTAGCCAGAATCAGATAAGAGTTCAACAAAAACACACACGCACAAAAATGGGATACCATGGAAATTCGATGTCAAAGATCTCCCTGAATAGATGGAGCATAATAAGAAGAAAAACAGATTAACTGAAGCAAGTCACCGTGTCTTCAGTTGACCGATTGTCCACAGAAATAGATACTCCCTCCGTTCACAAAAAGATGTCTCAACCTATCTCAAATATATATGTATCTACACACTAAATCATGTCTACATACATGCAAATTTGAGAATGATTGAGACATCCTTTTATGAACGGAGGGAGTAATAAACAGGAGTAAGAAAACTATGCGATAAAATCCTACAAGTTCACTACCCAGTTCACCGGTGTGTGCTACATCGAGTTTCAGCATGGAACTGTCGGATCATACGAAATGGAACACATGCACCCAGCAAGCCCAACCACCGGAATGCAACTCTTTATGCCTGCAAAGCTAGCAATCATTGTCATCAGTCAAACCAGTTTGCACTATTCATTATAATGACCAAAGTCCAAAAAATTATACTGTGCAAAACCGTAGCAATATGAAGTTTTGACCAAACAACCTATATTAGAGGCTATATCTCTTTTAGGATGCCCAGACTAACTTCTTCGAAGCTAAAAAGGGTATTTAATCTTAGCAAGTTCTACCCGCTTCGTTTATTAGGAAATATTTTATTTGGGTGTAGGTGCGTCTTAATGTATCATGATTCAGTCCGTTCTGCTTCCGTAGCGACTTTGGTCTGAATGGAGAGAATATAAGAGATGAATCCAAGGTGAATCTTGAGAGAATTATTTAAATCTCGTATGTAACATTCAGATATAAGTTGAGGGTGACAAACTTCAATGTTAATATTGTATATTCAATACTATTTGTTGATAAGATTTAGTGTTTTTTCATATTTCCGATCTCAAATATTTTAGCAAGGGCGTCCAAGAATAAATTATAAAATGTTAAGTTAATTAGATATGTCAAGATTACTTTCATATATTTCCTTGAGAAAATTATCATACCTTATTAGATATTGCAGTCAATGTTTTATTGCCTCTCTCCGTGCTGTTGTTCTCCAGTACGCTGACGACACTCTCATCATCGCCAAAGCTACTCCTCAGGCAGCTGCCACCCTTAGATCCATTCTCGACAACTTTGCTGCTGCAACAGGTCTAACCATCAACTACCAAAAAACAACCTTCGTTCCCATCCACGTTTCTTCTCAGCACACCCTACAAATTGCCGCCACTCTTGGCACCTCCACAGCCTCCTTCCCTCAGACATACCTTGGCCTCCCCCTCTCCCCCTACAAACTGCCGACCTCAGCCTTCCAGCCTCTCCTCGACCGCATCGACCGCTATCTCGCCGGTTGGAAAGCCTACCTCCTCTCCAAAGGAGGCAAACTTGTCCTTCTAGCAGCCGTCCTCGACAGCCTCCCTACCCACTTCATGTCTTCCCTCCTTATCCCCATTCTTGTCCTGCAAAAAATAGACAAGCGACGGAGAACTTTTTTCTGGTCTGACAACGACGTCTGCTCTGGAGCCAAATGTCTTGTGGCGTGGGATAAGGCTTGCACCCCCAAGAATTGTGGTGGTCTAGGCATTAAAAACTTGCACTCACAAAATATTTGCTTACTTTTGAAATTTTGCTACAAATTTTGCATGCAGACGACCTCCCTTGGAAAACCTGGCTGCTTCACCACTCCCCCTGCCACCATAACACCACCAAGTCCTACCTCTCCACCCTGCTCTCCAAATATATTCCAATGCTTTCACAAATTACACAATGCCAGGTCCACAATGGACAGTCCACCTTCTTCTGGACAGATAGATGGGCAGGTCCCGAACCACTCTCCACCAGGCTGGACTAACAAGCTGCTTGGCTCGTTAAGGCTCGGCTCGTTAAGACTCGTGATCGTTAAGGCTCGAATCGTTAAGCTCGTTAAGGATAACGAGCTAAATATAAAGTTTGGCTCGGTTCGTTAAGTGTTCGCGAGCGCTCGCGAGCAGCTCGTTAAGAAAATAAATCTGAATTTAGAGATGACTAGGTCATTGACGATTGACAAGGAGTAAATGAGATTCGATGTTGCCTACATGGGTAGACCGTAAATCTCGGCTGTGATATGGACTTGCTGAATAGTGTTGGGCCGTCACCTGTCAGGATCCTAGTTAGATGGGATCTACCCCTAAAAGAAAGATGAGATCCAAATTAACGAGCATAACGAGCTGCTCGCGAGGCTCGTTAGCTCGCTCGTTTAGCTCATTAACGATAACGAGCGAAAATCATTGTTTGGCTCTGTTCGTTAGCATAACGAGCCGAGCTAAACGAGTCGAGCAAATGAGCGTTCGTTATGCTCATCGAGTTTCGAGCTTTATGTCCAGCCCTATCCACCACCTTCCCGGCTCTCCACTCCCACCACTACAACTCCCAAGCCCTTGTTTCAGATGTTTTCAGCACGGGGATTGAAAGCCATCTGCGTAATAGGCTAACCTCAGCAGCCGAGTTAGAGCTCGACTTGCTTTCTGATCTTCTGCAGGGACTCCAGCTCACGGACTTGCCCGACGAGAGGACTATGCTCGGCGGCGCCGCCTTCTCCACCCGCGCGGCGTACCAGCAGCTTCACAACCACCTCGCCTCCGACCTAACCATGCCCATATGGAGGTCCAAGGCGCCCCACCGTGTCCGTGTCTTCGGCTGGCTTCTCCACCTCGACCGCATCAACACACGCGCCAACCTCCACCACAAGCACATCCTTGACCACGACAAATGCCCTCGGTGCCCTACCGCCGTTGAGGACCGTGAGCACCTATTCTTCTCCAGCCCGGCGGCCCACGACGTCTGGAACGCCATTGGCATTCCCACGCCCTCCTTCGCCACGCCCAGCATCTGGACCGCATGCATGCACAGCACACTATCCACCACCTCTTGGACCTTCGCCCTCCTCTCGGTGCTTTGGAAGATTTGGGACGCCCGCAACGCTCTTGTCTTCAGAAAAATCAACCGGACCACGAGAGTAACAGTGCAGTTCATCAAAGAAGACCCTAGCCTTTGGTCTCACCGCATCCGCATTTTAGAAACAAAAATGAAATTATTGCTTGGAGGAATCACCTCTCTGATGTAACTCATCTTATGTAATCTGTACTCTGATTTTCTGGGTGATTGAAGTAATACCATTCAGGTGGGGATTCTCTCCCCCCCCCCCCCCCCCCCCCCCCCCCCCGGTGACCGATTTCAAAAAAAAATACCATAGTATTTATTACCTAGCAGTTGACTCTACTAGACCCTTAATAGTAATGAATGAAAACCTTGTACGAGTGAAGATGAATGTAGATTCTTGGATCATAGAATCGACACCCCTAAATATCTGAATCTAAACAAAACTAGATGCTAAAGGCCGATTATACACGTGAGTTAATAACAGACATACTGAGAAATATCTTCAGCAAATATCTAGTACTTGCATAATTGTACGTAACTTCAAGCAAGCGCTAGGTATCATAATGATAGCACAAACAGTGGTGTGAAATGGCAATTTTTGTAAGCATGTATTAATAAAGCAATTTTGAAGCCAAATGTACTTGCATAGAAGGGACAACATACAACACTCAGACTTGACAGATCTATGGCCACAAAAATATCAAATATAGCATCTTATGAATGTAAATGAGAAAATATCCATCCAGTACATCATTATTTCATGATGGCATCCAACCAATCATCTTATGGGTTGTGCAACTGTCCAGCTCCATAATGTCCACCACCAATGGCTGTACCTACAAAAGCATATGAAATCAACGAACCAATGACCAATTAGGTATTTAGATAAACTCCCGTATTTAACTTGAGGACAAACAACTCAAGTTTGATACAACATCAGGAGTAGATAAACAAAACGCCATCTGCTGTTAAATAAGCGAATATTGTCAAAACACTATAAACTCTCTATTGTCGTGAAAATGAGCAATATGAACACTGGGACTGTTAGCTGATTGGAAGGAAGAAGTTACCCGAAATTATTCTTAAGCTTGCTCCATGCCATATCAGATAAAATAAATAAAACCATACCCCCACATACTTCAGAAATAAAAGTGATAATGGCTATTCATATGATACACTTAGCCGAAAAAGATGAAATAAACTCGTTTATTAATTTTCTCGAGCACTGAACTTGCCTCTTGCAGAAGTACCCTTTTAAAAGTAATAACAATGACCACTATTTCGTAGATATCAAACCAAAGTAGTTAGTATGGATTTAAGAGTACTGGCAAGAGCTTCATTTGTGTTAATCTAGTTTTCCTAAATGTCGTTGTCTTCAGTTTTCAACCGTTATGTATCACATCAGGAGAACATCTTTAATGCAGGTATGCACTAATACTGCCATTACACAATTATCAAATATATCAATAGGCAGGCAACAACATTATTTACCCACCCGCTACAATTAAGGGGATCCAAAATCACGATACAGTAGTCACACCTAGCTATAGAACAAAATTTGGCCTATAATTGTCCTGTTTTTTCAGATCATAACCATCACATAGAACACCACCACACAAACACGAGAATATATCACTCTACAGAAAGATGTTGCTATATGTTGAAGAGAGCATCAAGCAGAAAAAGAAACAAGTCGAGGTGCAAAAGACGAAACTAGATGATGGCATCAGAGGAGCTTAGGTTAACTATGGGTTTTACCGGCACCTTTCTTGTCCGTGTCGGTTCGTGCGACCAAGTGTACTTTATTTTATTATTCAATAAAGTGAGATCGCCCTCTAAAGTATATGATGACATGCCACATTTCCAACCATTATGTATCATGCTGTAATTATACAATTGACGAATATATCAATATGCAGGCAAGAAAAAATATTTAGTTCAGTTATTAAAGAAAGAATTGCCAATATTTGCATTCATTATAATATTGTAGGATGTCCATACAGTAAACAGCTAAATAGTTTGCCACCTCTGACTCAAGCAGTATTAGTATCAGAATATCAAACGGCAGCATCGCAAAACTTATGTTACTTTATTGACAAAGGAGACACACCCATCGGCTACATATAAGGTAAACCAATATCACAATACAGTAGCTACACCTTGCTACAGAAGCAGGATTGGTTAGCTACCATGCTTTTCCAGATCATAACCATCACACAGAACACCACGACACAAACATGAGAAAAAATCACGCTACAGAACAACATCGCTATATATTTAAGAGAACACCAAGAAGATATAGAAACAATGTAGAACTGATTGCTTACAATGGAAGAAGGTGAGCAAAATTTACACCAACCAATTATCAAAAATTAACTTGGTTTTATTGTACCCACAATGTTAACGCATGCTATTACCTGCAGTGTAGACACTTTCGAATGCGTTATGACAGTATAACGCGTGGGTTCTAGGAAGTTCCTTGAACTGCAATGACTCAAGCTGGATCATAAAGAAGCGGACAGATGCCCACAAGATCACTCCATTATTGTGCTCGGCAAACCCTAGTAATACTGCGTGGTCCTTCTCTGAACCTAAGGAAAGTAGCTCGTCCAGTTCAATAGTTCTTGCTAGCAGCCATGAATCCACACCATCACAATATGTCGTCCTCTTCCACAATTGGGCGCTGAAGCCTGACAGAAAGAGGAAACCAAGCCCCCCACCATCTGCCTGCATCACCGAGTACTGGTTCTTGTTGAAAGTATTCACTGGCAGTGGCAAAGGTATCACAGCTAGCCTCTGCCTATCCAAATCAAACTCAAGGATATCTGACGAACCCCCGAAAAGCAACCAGTAAAGACAATGGTGAGAAGGCTGCTCACAGAAACCTTGGATGGAAGCAGTGTTGAGATGAGATCACCCCATGCGCCGGTCTCTGACGAGTAAACGCAGGCAAGCATTCGTGTAATTTGTCTGTCCCTTTTGTCTGCCACTACCAAGACCACCTGGAAGTGGAATTCTCCGGCACCGCGAAGCACGGCCCCGTTGACGGTGACGGGCATCTCCGCATCGAACCGCGGGGGAAAGGGAATGCGGTGCTGGTCATCGGTGACGGGATCCCACACTAGGAGTTGGTGCCGGGACGCGTGGGATTTTTCTGTGGCGAGCCGCGTAGGCGCATGCAAAATGAGTAGGAGGCCGTGGCGGCATCCAAGGAGACGGAAGCGGAGGCTGTGCTCGAGCTGCAAGGAGAAGCGGCCGTGCGGGACGCGGTTGGGAGGCTCCAGGGTAGGTACGAACAAGAGATCTGTGCCGAAGAAACCGAGGAGGGGAGGGTTGCGGCGGTGGTGGATGCGGAAGCGCCGGAGGAAGCGGGGGTCGGAGACGAGGCTGAGCCAGCGCTTGGAGACGAGTGAGGCGCGAGGGAGGGAGGATGGTTCCGGTGGAAGGCGGAGGAGGATCTCGGAGAGTAGGTTGTCGTCGTCCAGCGGCGCCGCCGCCGCCGGCGACATGTCGACCTGCTCGCACCCCATGCAGGACTTGTTGGAGTGGGAGCAGCCGCCAGCCACAATGTGCGACGGATTGACGCTGACGAGAGGAACAATCGGGCTCAGGCTGCCTCAAGCTCCTGAGAATTTGGCCCAAAGGCCCTTTTTGGGGGAAAAGCCCGCCGTGGGTGAAGCAAGGAGAAAGCTCACTGCAAGCGTGCAACCACGGCTACCAGTACAAATATATGAGTCTAAATCTAAAAAAACAAAAAACAAAAGACAAAATATAACTTACTACCAGATTTACATCATTTGTGCTAGGTTTCAAAAAAAAAAAGATTCATGTGTGCTAGATTTTCATTACTCTCACTTTGTTGAATAGATGTAAGACTTTCTCGCATGCACCAACACGAACAAGAAAAGTGCATATACTGATGTAACGAAACCAAAGGTTAAGCAAAGCTCTGATGTCATCATATCTGTTCCGTCATTTGCACCTACCATGAAGAAATCGAAGAAACCCAAATATGTCTTAAAATGTACTGATCTCAAAAGACCGCCCACCGCTGAAAAGATGACAACTTAAAACAGTCGCCTCATCCTCGGAACAGCGTGGAAACCCCATGATCAAGAGCACCAAAGTACAACGCACAAGAAATCCACAACAAATTCAACACCACGAACACCAACATTGATGCAAAATGGACAAAACGTCGAATTACAATCCACTGGATCCACGAGACAATAAACATAGAAAATGCATAGTATACACACTATATGTTGATCGGCGTTCCCGATAACCAAGTTGTCATTTCTTAAGAATAGAAGATAATTCCTAAATTGTTCATCGATGTTCCGAACTCTAGCCAACTCATCATATACGTCGGTCGCCACTCTGATTAGGATGCTAGAAAAAAAAAAGTGATGCCCCCTTAGCATCAGGCAGGTGGGTGGAGTTCAACTTTCAGCATTCAGTAGCCAGAATCAGATGAAAATTCAACAAAACACAGAGAAAATGAGACAAGAGCAGCAAATTGACCATATCTCCCAACCTGAAACAACAAAGAGCATGATCAAAGACAAGCCATGAGAAGATTAACACACAGACAACCAACAGGTGGGCTTGCCTCAACGTGCAATCATAAAGATTAAAGCACATGAACCACAAGGTACTGATTAATTGAAGCTAGTCATTGCTCCTTCATGCCATGCCAGTTGGTTAATTGTGTACATATATTAGATAATAGATAGAAATAAGCCAATTTAGCGATAAATTCAGACATAGTAAACTTCATAGCTCATCGGCTACATATATAGGAGGTCAATTTACACGTGGAGCACCCAACACGGAAGAACGTTTGACAAGAAATTTATGGGTCTCACCCACCAATTTGTACTATTTTGTCATTTGCAAGAAGATAAAAGAGAGCCATAGCTCACGATTTTTCTACTGACTCCTAGCTTCACCATTGTGGAAACTGGACCAAATGCTCAAAGTTAAATAGTCTCAGCTTTTCGGCAAAATCAATAGAGCGGTGAAACTCTAGTGGCACACCTTCAACTTTGTTTTTACCAGAAGCCTTTAGCTACAGAACAAGCCTCACGCAAGGGATTATACACCAATTAATCTCATTTCAAAATAGATGTCAATTATTTTGAGTATTTGACTAGTAACATGTAGTTTGACCAGAATAAATATATTAGAGGCGAAGGGTCTTATAGGACAACCGAATTTAGACTCCTCACAATAGGGGGTAACTTAGAGTAGTAACATACTGATGTTACTAGTCTGTGTTACTACATTCATAATTGGAAGTAGCATATGAGTGATAATATGTGTGATAACATAGAGGGGTCTATTTATTGCTTTGTACACTCAATTTTTATTGGAAGCGCTATATGATAGTAACTAAGGATGACAATTTTACTGACAGGTACGTGTACCCGCGGATACCGTACCCGCATGGGCAGGGTATGGCCAAAAATTTATATCCATGGCTAGTACCCGTACCCGGCCTACCCGTTAAGTCATGGGTAGGTCATGTTTATAGCATTATACCCATGGATATGAACGAGGGAAAACCTGCTTGAACGTGAGGATCTCATGCCATGTGAAATCATAGACTTGTGTGGGCGTCCGTCCACGGCGATCAGCTCGGCCAGCGGCACGACGGCGAGGTTTCTCCAAGCACACAAAGGCCACGACGTGACCTGCACGCCGGGGCCGGCCGTTTATGCATGACGGCGCGGTTGAGGCAGCTCGGCGCCTGTGGATGATCTGAACAAGTGCAAAATCTGGTGTAGTTCCAGCTTTTAATTGCGTAATTCCACTGGTTGATCGAATAGCTGATTATTTTTCCTTCCGTCTATAGCGCGCAGATTTTTGCCTTCCGTCTGGGCCACCACATCTTCGTCAGCGCGTAATACGTCCGTGACCGTAAGTGTAGCATTTCCGGTGTTCTCTAGCTGCAGACAGAACCCGTAGGAATTTTTTTTATTAGTTAGAAATAACCAAGTTGATGATGCCGACTACTTCGAGGAAGCTCCAAGTAGATCTGCTTAACATGAGCCATCTATTGATTACACTATATTGACTTGGTCTAATCTGACAGCATTCTTGCACATAAGTGCGCGAGGTTTTAGACATAACCACATGCAAGTATGCGTAGCCCTAAGAAGGTAGTAATGGTGCAATCTGCAACTAGTTCCTGTCATACGATGGAGATTAGCAAATCAGCTGTTCCAAGTCGTCGCTCCACTAGGTCAACTTTGCCCCGGTCGATCGGGTGTCGATCTGCTTGAGTTTAAAAGCTCCACTAGGTCACGTGCAAGCAAGTTCGCAGCTGGCGATCCAAACGCTACTCACATTTGCAGTGTCACCTCCGCTCTATAAATACCTATGTGAGCCTTGGTCTACCATCGATCTATCCCATCTAGATCTTCGCTTAGCTCGCTATGGCTACCATTAAGCTTGTGTCACTTAGCTTGGTTGTGCTACTTAGCATTGGGTTAGCCAGCGCTGCGAGGGTAGTTAGATACTCTAGTTCTTATGGGACGGGCTCCGGCGGCGGAAATGGCGGCGGGGCTGTGAACGGTAGCGGTGGAGGAGCTGGAAGTGGCTCTGGAGATGCTAATAGTGGAAGTGGGTCGGCCCATGCAACTGCTGGAGGCGGAGGTGGTGGGGGTGGTTCGTCGCAGCAAGGCGGCACCGGGTCTGGCGCTGGGTCTGGCGCTGGCTCAAGTTCTAGCCAAACGAGCGACGGGTCGTATTACTATTATGGGGGAAGTTATGGTGGAGTTACTAGCGCTGGAGGCAATGGTGGTGGCGGTGGTGGCGGACAAGCTGCGGGTCCTGTTGGCTCCACTGGCCATGGGTCTGGTGGTGGCACTGGGTCAGGTTCTAGTACAGCGAGCAATGGCTACAGTTCAAATGCAAATGCTAACGCTGATGCTAATGGTGGAGGTACGGGAGGTGGTCAAAATGGCGGGAGCGGAGGTGGCACGGGAGGTGGAAATGGTTACGCTGATGGCCACCTCTAAATCTTCAGCATCAAGTAATATAAATCTGGAGAGGGAGCCCACTGTCCACTTCCACCTTTACCTTTTTGAGTCATGTCGTATTTCACCTTGGTTTTCTTAGGCTGTAGCGTTGTATTCGCATGTGTTTTGGTGTATTAAGAAGCAATCAATAAAGGGCGCCCCGTTATATTCAAGGATGGACAATGTTCCTTATAGTGCTGACAATATGTCGTATATGTCAATGTGTTCTATCATTCAATGTGTTCTCTCATTGTTATATATATACTTCCAATGCCAAGCAAGCGTTGAGTTGGAAATCAAGGACCGACATAATCAATTAAATCGACTCGATAAATCGGCACCGGCACGTAGTACATCTGTACATGCACACACTGCCGATGTTGGCCTGTTGCTGCATGCAATAAACATCCATCCAGGTATCCACTGATTAATTTTTTGTTTAAGCTAGCGTAGTTTTATCCAAGCATATATTTGTGAAAGCGGAGGAGGTCGATACTGAAGAATTTAAAGGCTTCTCTTGATTGAAAGATTTTCGTAGGAATTTGAAGGATTCCAATCGAGATAGGATTCTTTTCTAAGGGATCCCTTTGGATCAAAGGAATGACACCTCCAAAATTCCTATGAATGGATTGCATTCTTACATCCAATCCTATAGGAATTCCTACACCCAGCCGCGTACGATCGAAACACTTTTCCCGTGGTTCCATCGGAATGACTATTTCTGCAGTTTTCATTTGTTTGCACCTGTAATCCTGTCAAATTCTTGTGTTTTTCCAATTCCTGTGTTTATAATCCTGTGATCCAAAGAGGGCCTAACGAAGATTCTTTCAGTTCCAGAAATTATGAGAGCTGCTTTATGATTTTTTTTAAACAACGACACTAGAACAGAAAAATAACATACCTAGCTTCGGCATGAAGGGCCCTATAGAAGATCGTATGTATGTGGATCATTGTCCAATAAAAGGTCAAATAAAATCAATCTGTTGACATTTAAGCATGCGCATCGATCGTAGATGTGGCAAGTTTTTATGTTCCTAGGTTGTGAATTCGGCTCATTGGGTGAGCAATAGATAGAGGGGTTCGCCCAACTGATTACTGCAACATAGGTGTAAATTCCAAATAAAATACGAACATTCTATATTTGCATAAAAAGTTGTATGAAAAAGACATATTTTATGACTTGTGTAAGAAAGACAAATTTCACTGCTACAAACGGATTTTTCACGAGACATTTTTTTTGTAATTTTACACATAATGTAAAAAATGTCTTTTCTCGTGAAACTTCTTGTACAAACATAAGATATCTGGATGTACACCCGAAATTTTAGAAAATTTTGACATTTTAAAATGCAATAAAAAATACTTTTCATAATACGTGCATCTAGATCTACGATTCAAAACAGCATATCTCCCATTCTCCCTTAAAAAAGTGGTTAAATATAAAATATTTTCTGAATGTGTAAAACGTCATCACAATACTGTTACTAGCCGTAGAAAGTAAAAAATTACCGGTAAAATAACGATCCGACTGTCCCTCATCTTCAGTATAAACCGTGCGGTCATCCACATTCAGATCGACAACACATGCAGGCATCCACGGTTCCAGTTGACATCGGAGAGACGACCTCGAAGTTTTCATAGTCAACTTTGACATATTCCGTGGGTCAGTAGAAAACGGCAAAAATACACCACGTCCATGCATGCATGCAAACCATGGCAAAATGTGCTTGCACGATCGGTTACCTTGTCAAAAGGAAGAGCACAACCTAATCCTCACGTCCCGTGCCTCAACTATAATTAAATAAATCAGTTTGCTCTATATATGCTGTCGTACGTACTCCCTCCGTTCCAAAATAGATGACTTCCATTTGTCCAAAAGTACATGTATCTAGACATAGATACATGTACTTTTGGATAAATGGAAGTCATCTATTTTGGAAAGGAGGGAGTACATGATCAGTACTTGTTTGGTTTATCATAGTGCCAAGTAACCATGATTCCATGATGACCTGGTTAGCTGGATGATCAAGCCATGATGCGATCGGCGATAATTTGACCTTGCGCATGCAACTTGCTCTCTGTCTGGAGATATTCGATGCTAAAGCATTGGAATCAAAGTAAGAGACGACCCCGCCAACTTAGTCGATCGATCGACTTGTTGAGCCACAAGACTTCGGCACCACAGTTGCTTCTGCATGCCGTGGACATCCATCGACAGTTGATTAATTTTCGGCCTTGGCTGACCTTACGTGTGGGTGATGAAGCTAGCCTTTATCCGTGCATATCATTCACAGGATTCCATCAGCTAGCTAGCGAATGAGATCGCGCGCGCTAGACAATTTCGCCAGGATGCTCTAGCTCCGCAAGTTGTGATAGCTTCTTTATGAATTTATTTTATTGAGAAACAGATGCTTAATTTATGAAATAAACAGAAAAAATAGTTTGCTCTAAAAAATGAACAGAAAATAAAATGCCAAATAAAGTACGTACCTCTGGGCTGAGTTGCCAAAGAAAAGGCCCAATGAAACGACCGTTTTCATTGCCACTGACCTGATTTATGCTTATGAATTTACAAAAGAGTAAGGAGATAATCATTTTGATAAACTACTGCTTTCTCGCCGTGGCTATATAACGCCTAGGGGATCATGCTCGGCCGCATGGTGGAGAACGCCAGTGACCAAGGACGCAGCAGCGTCGCCAGCTCACCGTCGTTGCACATGCCGAAGCCGGAGGCGGGATCGTCTTTCACAAGCCGAAACTAGCGCTGAAAGAGGAGGATTTAACGACCAATTTTGGATTTCCGTGTCCCCTCGCCATGCCTGGACGTTGTCGACCTGTTGGACTGTCACGGCCTCATGAAAGCCATGCTCGCCTCGGCGGCCATGCAACAGCTGCCACCGCGCCATCCCAAGGGCTGCCCGGCCTCACGTTCTTCCTTTGCTTGTCAGAGCACCTCCAACGGGGAGGAGCAAACGGACAAGTCTAGTCCGTTTTTGTCCGGACGGATAAATGACTGCCTCCAACGAGCTGGCACATAAAGATATTTGTCCGGCCGGACTGTCCGTGCTGGACCAAAGCTGGCCCAAATTTGGATCCGATTTGGGCGAGAGCGGACTGTCCGGCTGTCCGCTGTGACCTCCTCTCGTGTCCGGTCTAGCCCAGCTGCCAGCGAAACAAAAAACCCACTGCTTTCTTTTTATTTTTCTTCTCCACTCTCCACCTACCACGCCCTCTCTCTCTCCTCTGTCTCACCATGGCCACCGTCCCAAGATGGCCGAGATGGCCGTGGCACTACTCGGCAGGGGGCGCAAGGGCCCCAGCTCTCCCCGACCGGCCGCGTCTGTCCCCGTCGTCCTCGTCGCCGAAGCGCATCCAGCGAGCACCTGCCCGGCCGGCCGCACGCGTCGCCGTCCTCCGCAGCCGCAACGCATCCTCTCGATGCAGAGGTCGGGTCTGGCCGCCGCCGCCCGGCGCGGACGAGGTGGACCTGGGCGCTGGCCTGGGCGCGACCAGCACCATGCAGTGTCGGGCTTGGGCGTCGCCGCCGTGCTGATCGATCGATTGATGGAGTTATGTACTACTAGTCCTCGATCGATTTCACCTAGCTAGCTAATTCGTACTTTTAGCTGAGATTGAGCCTGGTTAATTGAGCCTTCCTTTCCTTGCCGCCGCCATCCTGTGCGAGCCTTCGTTGGCGAGAGCAGAGGAGGCCACCGCGGTGGTCAAGCTGCGACACATCTCTGGCCATGGCCTCCATGCTAAAAAAGAGAAAGTTTATATATGTATAAATTACAGAAGAGAAAGTTTATAAACATTTTGAAAGTTAAATCCTAATATATTCAGAAAGTCCTTACCAGTTGGGGCCTCGCTTTCTCTCGCTTCCTCTCCCTCCACAACAGCCACCGTCAACACTATGGGGCACAATGACGAGGTGGATCGATGACTAAAACTCATCACTGTGTATTCACAGAACCACACCCATCGAGGGGACAAAGACGTTTCACGCCTACGGTCTCCTCGTACTGTTGGATCACAAGCTGCCAAAGGGTGGCATATTGGCCACGGTTGCCTCACTGTGCCGCCGTTTCCACCAGCGAAGACATACGACCGTAGTTTAGGGTTAAATTTCATTCAAATTCATGTAAAATATCAACAAATTTTAAAGATAAGGTTTTTTTTAATTTGGGAGCGCTGCTGAAGGAGCCGTCCCAAATACCCCTTATACCGGACAAGTGTCCTGCACTCCCACAATGGCTTCTGTTTCGGTTGTGCCCAAAACTTTTTAGTAACACCGGAACCAAACGCCATCGGTGAAGTGACAGTGATAAGACACAAAAACACAGAGGTAAAATGACAGGGTAAACACGGATACATGGCTCTCATGGCCCTCAATGGACTTTGTTGCAGTTATAGCTTCACATATCGGTTGTGGGCATGTTACTTGAATTTTTAGGAACTCGATTAGTACTTCACTACCAGAGTACTTAAAGTTGGTTTGCTCAAATATTTGGTGAAACTATGTTTACCATGGTACGGTTTTACCTTTCTGTCTTATCAAGTTACTTTGATTGGTAAATAGAGTGATTGGAGATTAATTTTATGTACGTGTTCTCTCTAGCTGCTGACAGAACACGTTGGAAATTGTTTTCTTAATTAGCACATGATGCTGCCGGCTACTTCGAGGAAGCTCCATTCGCAAAATAAATAAATAAATCTGCATAACATGCGCTATCTATCGATTACAGTAAATTGTCTAATCTGACAGGAGCAAGTATGTACGTAGCCCTAAGAAGGAAGCGATGGAGAGATTAGCAAATTTATCTTATCAGACGTTCCAAGTCGTTGCTCCACTAAGTCAACTTTGCCCCGATCTATCGGATGCCGATCTACTTGAGTTAAAAACTCCACTAGCTCACGAGCGCGCAGGTTTGCAGCTAGCGATCCAAACTCTATACGCATTTGCAGTATCACTGCAGCGCCATAAATACCTATGCGAGCCTTGGTCTACCATCGATCTGTCCCATCTAGATCATCTTCGCTAAGCTCGCTATGGCTGCCATTAAGCTTGTGTCGCTTAGCTTGGTTGTGCTACTGAGCATCGGGTTAGCCAGCGCTGCAAGGGTAGTTAGATACTCTAGTTCTCAGGGAACGGGCACGGGTGGGGGAAATGGCGGCGGGGCTGTGAACGGCAGCGGTGGAGGAGCCGGAAGTGGCAATGGAGCTGCTAGCCGTGATAGTGGATCAGTACATGCAAGTGCTGGAGGCGGCGGAGGTGGGGGTGGTTCGTCGGGGCAAGGCGGCACTGGGTCTGGCGCTGGGTCTGGTAGCGGCTCAAGTTCAAGCCAAAGGAGCGATGGGGGGTATTACTATTATGGGGGAAGTTATGGGAGCGTTACTAGCGCTGGAGGTAATGGTGGTGGCGGTGGAGGCGGACAAGCTGCAGGCCCTGTTGGCTCCACTGGCCAGGGGTCCGGTGGTGGCACTGGGTCTGGTTATAGTTCTGCAAACAATGGCTACAGTTCATATGCAAATGCTAACGCTGATGCTAATGGTGGAGGTACGGGAGGTGGTCAAGATGGCGGGAGCGGAGGTGGCACGGGAGGTGGAAATGGTTACGCTGATGGCCATCTCTAAACCTTCAGTATCAAGTAATATAAATCTGGAGAGGGAGCCCATTGTCCACTTTTACCTTTACTTTTGAGTTATGCTGTATTTCACCTTTGTTTTCTTAGGTTGTAGCGTTGTATTAATGCTTTGGTAATAAGAAGCAATCAATAAAGGGCCCCATTATTATATTAAAGGATGTACAGTGTCCCTTCAAATGCTGAAAATATGTCGTATATATGTGAAAGTGTTTTCTCATTGTTACTTCTGATGCCAAGTAAGAGTTGGAACGACGACGACAATGCCGACATAATCAATCGAATAAAAGTATACAATTATGTTGGATGATCGCACATCCCGATTGCCCGGGTCACTCCCTCGTGCCTACCTCCTCCTACTCCTCTCTCTCTACACTTGAATGATATCCTACCTCAACTCCTTCTCCTAGGTCGTGTCCTAGGTAACCCGTTGCCCTTTTGCTTGTTCCAGCGCTTGTCTATAGCTGATCTTCCAGATCCATATGAGGAAAGGTTTCTCCTGCCATGGATTTGAGATCGATTTATGGAAGCCATCCACACAGATCGAGCTCTAGGAAGGTACTAGGATTATGGGAATGGGTTCAGGGTTGCAGGATCCACCTCCAATAGGGTTCCCTCATACCGGATTTTTCGCCAACGAGCCCGTGACGGCAAGGTCGGTAGTCCAAATTGAGGTAAGCATTTGCGATTTTTGATGCTTCATATTGCTATTTTCGGAGAAGTTGCTGGGAACCCCAAGTAGAAGGGATGACGTGCCAGTATCAAGTCTTTCCCTCCACTGAGAATCAGGATTTATCAAACCAGAATGATTTGTCATATTTCCAATAAAGGATAAATATCTGCACACCTCCACAAAACTAAACTGGTCCACAACGATTTAGTAAGATTGTCAAGCTTTCTATCTTACCAGTTACAAGGGTAAATCATATAGATATGTAGATCATTATCCAACAACATCTATAGCTAATACTCCACCCCAAGACTGCAATCCATCATGCAACTCAAAGTATTAAAATACAAACATAGTATTGTAATAAGTATGATGACATAATGTAGACAGTAATATCACTATCCGAGTGTGGTATAACAATCGTTTTATCCAGCCTTGTCCCTTAGTGTCAGCAGATATAGATCAATGTAGATTGAACTCACTATCATACGCAACTCGTTTGAAGATCAACACATCAAATTTGGCCAATGTAGACAAATAATTCTGAGAGCATATATAAATACAAATTATGCAGCAATGTATCATCATTAATTGATACCAACAGAATTCATGAATAGATCTGATAATAAAGTGAGAATTCATCATACCCCAAGAGACACAACAAGAGTTACATCGTATGTATCTTAATAATGTAACATAACTCATGAGATCATTGTATTGAAAATAAAATTTAGAGGATGCCATCTAGCTACTTTCATGGACCCGTAGTCCAAAGGGGAACTACTCACATATAATAATGGTGATAGAAAGGTTGATGATGATGGCTCTAGAAGTGGAACCCCCTCTGATATAGGAAGGAAAAACATGGGTCCACATTGGATCTCCTCAGAACAAGGACTTGCGGCACCAGACTCCAAAAAAACTTCGTCTATTATGTAGGTTTCATCGAAGGAAAATTATAGGCTAGAGGCGGTGGATTCGAAACACGAGGGCCACAAGTGGTGGTGGCCCACGCCGCCCCTTGGCCGCGTGGGATCCCTATGAGTCCTCTCAGCTACGTCATGTGCCCTCTCGCTTTTCCCAAAGAAATATAATTTATGTTTTTTCCCTTATTTTTGGGGCTCCAGAAGTATTTATTTCTGTAAGTAAGAAACAAGCAAAATTAACAAGTGGCTCTGAGCACTGAGTTAATAGGTTATTCCGGAAACATGATAGAAATTGATATAAAACTATATTTAAAGTATGTAAGGATTATATTATGATAGCATGGATAATAAAAAATTATAGATACGCCTGGAACATATCACATATGTTGTTTCGAGATGCTACAAACTCGTGTGTGTTTTATTGTGAACACATGAGCAAGATGCTCTGGTGATTATGGGCGTCTGCTGAAAATGTTTGCTTCATTGTTGCAAACGTTGGTCTCTCATGTTGCATACATATTTTACCTTTTCTCAGTGAATTTTAATGCACTATCTTGGAGCTCCTGACATCTGATGGCCAAGGGCGGAGGCACGCATATTATCAGGGGCCAAAGTAGAGATATGAATATTGGGATTGGGCAAAGTACTAAACTATAACAACTTTTAAGATATAAAAAGCAGGGACCTATGCAAAAAAAATTACAAGTTAGGGTGGGGCGCCCCCTGCTTGGCCCATCTCTCCGCCAGAATGTGCTTGTTTTATTGATTTTGATCCCACATTCACATATGTGTTTGTTGAGGTTGGGAAGGATTGGCACATGATGCAGTTAATTTTGCTGATAGCATGTCTAGAGGCGATGGGATAAATAACTGTGATGGTAAGCTCTGCCTTCAAGATGTTAGATATGCATGTCTGCCTGGTAGTTTACACCCTTCAGAAAAACCAGGTATCATCTAAGTGAGTTCACTGGAAGGAGCAGTCCGCAGAATGCCAGAGAATTAATGTTCAATCTCACACAATCTAGACTTAGAGTTATGATTTAGAGGGCATTGGCAGCATTAAATAAATAAATTTAAGATCCTTGACCAGAAGCAATTCCACCCTTACACCATCCAAGTAAAGCTAGTTCTTGCATGTAGCATTCTTCAGAGCTGGATCTTAGGATTTGGTCTTGATGACCTTGTCCCGGAAGAGAGTGATCGGATGCCTGACTTAGGCCAAGGCTGGGTTGTGGCATGGTGGCATCTCTCATGATAATAAAGCTTGGAACAAGAAGAAGAGGATGGAGTGGGCAGAACCCCCCCCCTCCCCCTTTTCTAATAAAAATTGATGAACCTTCCCAAATTTATCACCAGACTACAATGATATACATTATTAGAATCGTGGTAGTTAGATCTACACTGATGAACTTTGATTCGTATAGGTAGGGCTGTGTCGTCGTATCGGCATCTGAGATAGGAGACGGGGTCCTGCTAGCCGAGGGTGAACGTAGAGCAAGAAGGTGGACGTCGTCGAGGTCGGGATTGTACACAGCAGTTTACCCAGCTTCAGGCTCCACGGCGGTGGCGGAGCCGTACGTGCTACTATAACTCACTATAAGGCAGATCGCCGTGTTACAGGTTACAATGAGTTGGTTGTGTTGAATCGTGCCCTAAAGGCGTCCTGAGGTCCAGCTCATATAGGCGGCTGGACCTAGGGTTACAAGGTGTTTACGTATCCGGCAAGCATACAGAGTCCTAAACCTAGCCGGCAAGTCTGCCGCCTTCCGTCGTGGTCTTGGTGGCTTCATGGGCTTCGGTCTTGGGCCTCCTCCTTGCCGGCATCCGCCTTCCTTGGTCGTCAGCTATCTGGGCCGCCCGGCAGGCAAAGCCTTTACCACCACTGCGGGCCACCCGGGACTAGCCGGATTGATCCATGCTGGTGATACCCCTAGTAGGTATATCCCCAACATTAGCCCCTGGAAGGGTTCGAGTTCTTCAGGCGCCGTCTTCTTTTGTCGGCGACATCCATCTTGTCTTATAGACGACTGAAGAGCTTGAAGCATTCCAAAGTTGAAATAAGCGGCGATCCGCCTAAAGTAGTCGGATGATTTGCCGCCATCATGGGAAAGACGACCTGACCGTTGTCAGGAATCTTCCCGGCACCAGTCATGTCATTTGACCGGTCCCGTCAAATGTTGACGGATGACGTCATGCAGTCCACGACAGTTTGGACTAGGCATGCGTCATGATTACTTCTCCACTACGCACGAGAATCGGGGAGAAGGCAGCGGACACCGTTGCCACGACGTGCAAATCGTGGGCACGTGGCGGAGATCGTGTGTCCCCCCAATCTCGCGCACGGATCTTAACACGGAGAGATAAATACCCAAAGGGCACATCGGGGTCGAACCTCTTCCCCATTCGCATTCACCGCAGCCTCCTCAGCTTCTCGAGCGCTCCTCTCCTCCGTACTCAACTTCGGCGAGCACTCGAGCAGAGCCTCCGCGACAAATGGCGAGCACCTCTCAGCAAGATTCGGCGGCGGCGGCGCTGGCTGCGACTTCGGCAGCTGCGGTTGGATCTGGATCTGCGCCGGCGGCGGCGGCGGTTCCCGCGAGCACGCCGGAGACCTCTCCTGTCCCACCGCGGCTACGGGTGGGGTTTCTTCTTCCTCTCTAGCTCCGGTGGCACCCGCAGCGTCCACACCCACCTTCCCACTTCCATCCCTAGCGGCGACCAGCATTGAGGCCACGGCGGAAGCAGAAGCTGCTGCCGCCGACGACGCCGAGGATGAAGAGGAGGCGGCGGACCTTGGCTCCAGATATTGGCTGCCGTCAGTCATGACGTCAGCTTATCTGAAGGAGCTGGAGGATGGCGGCTACATACCGCCCAAGACGGAGTGCTCCTGGAGGGTTCCAGGCGACGAACCAGTTCCTGACCCGCAAGATGGCGAGCGCGTCATGTTGGCGTCGCACAGCCTCCGCGGTATGTCTCTGCCGCTTTCCGCCTTCTTTCTGGCGGTGCTTAGTTTCTATGGGCTACAACCGCACAACATAGCGCCCAACAGCATCCTAGTGCTAGCCGGCTTCCAGGCTTTGTGCGAAGGGTATTTAGGCATAGCTGCATCCATAGAGCTATTCCAATACTGCTTCCTATGCCGCCGGCAAACCATACCAGGCGGTCAGCTGGCAACTTGCGGTAGCGTAGCCATCGCGTGCATCATCATCCGCCTGTGCGTACATGGCTGTTACTTCGAGCATGACTCCGAGATCCTTGACCTGCATGCGTACGAGCTTATGTCTGAGACTTGAGCCCTTCAGGAGGCCTGTGGTGAAGGCGTGAATTGCTTGATTGTCGTCTACGTTCTCGCAGCTTGCCTTCGTCTGAATCCACCTTGCCAAGAAGCTTGTAGCTGTTTCATCTGGCTTCTGCACGCAACGAACCAAATCTGTGTATGTATTGGGTCGCTTGTATGTGCCTTGGAAGTGCTGTGTGAACACCTTTTCCATGTCATGCCAACTATGAATGCTTTTCTCCGGCAAGTTTTCGATCCAACTTCGGGCTGTTCCCTCTAGCATGAGGGGAAGGAAGCGTGCGGCGACGAGGCCATTGCCCCCGGCAATTTCAACTGCCAGCGCGTAGTCCGACAACCATGAGTTTGGCTTGTCCGCTCCATTGTACCTTTGATGAGTTTTTGACACTGATGTCATATCTCGGGGTACTTGGACGTTGCGGATGGCTGGGCCAAAGCACTCAGGTCCTAGGTAGGCATCCTGCTTTCCAGCCTTAATGTTATTGAGACGATGTCGTGCGTCTTGCGGACTGAGCTGCTTGCCGGATCTGTCGGCGTTAGGTTCGTCCTGCGCTGCCCGGCTGTGCCTAGGCTCGTTGTTGTGGCCCCGGCTTCCACCTTCGTGCCTGGGCACTGGTGGTGGGGACGGTGTGCGGTCCCTGCTTCTTCTTGGCGGTGGGGCGTTGTCGCGATTGCCGCCACTCCTTGGCGGCTGCTTGCTGCCCTTGCTTCCGCCTTCATCCCGCCTAGGCGGAGGAGGTGAGGCCTTGCGCCTGTTGCCGGTTCTGGACGCCTCGTCACGCTGCCTTTTGGGAGGTGGTGACTTTCGTGGGTCCTCCTTGTCTTTCCCTTTTCCGTGGCTACTTGAGCTGGACGGATCTTCGGGGTTGCCACCGGCCGCAGCTTTGCAAGCGTTGGATTTAGATTCCAACTTTCCTCCTCTTGCGTCCGCCATATCGACGCGAGAATCGGCACGGGCCTGCTGCTCTAGAGCTTTGTGAGCAAGGATCGATGCGTAGTAAATCTTCTCGTCCTTGTCGTAGTCATCATTGTTGAGGATGTCTAAGGCGGCTGCAGTGTTGAGGACAGGGGTGGCGAGGATGATGTCCCCGTTCTTGTCCTTACGCTGCGGCGCTGTAGCCCACTCGAAACCAAGCTTTTGGGCAGGGGATTTGAAGTTGTCAGGATCCCTGCCTTTCTTGCTTTTCTTCTCTGCCACAGGTCCTGCCGGCTTGGGCAATGGAGTAGTGGTGAAAAGATTGCGCATCGGGTCTAACTTGGCGGTTATCTTGGCGTTTTCCTCCTTGGCTTCATCGAGGAGACCCTGGACCTCTGCTTGCTTGTTTTTGAGGTACTCAGTTTGCTCCACCAAGGTGTTTCGAAGTTTCTCCAAATCAGCCGGGTTGGTTTTGTCGGTCACCGGCGTGTGCAGAGCTTCTGCCAGGGCCGCCATGTTCCCTATCTTGCTGGGCTCGCCTTTCTCTAGAACCCTCTTTTTTGGAGCCCTAGGAGGCTCTGGAAACAGTGGATCGGTTGCCAGGGTCCCCAGGTTGGCGGCGTCAGTTGCCGCCGCCTGTGCTGAGGCTGCACCGGTGACATCCGCCACGAAAACCTGCTGTATGTTGACGGAGGAGCCCGTAGCCGCCTCAGAAGGCGAAGGCTCACGTGTAACGAAACACTGCTTGACCCGTTGCTCAAACATGCTTGCAGAATCTTCTTCGGAATCAGAATCTACGTTGACGTGAACGGTAGATCTGGATCCGGCATCCGACATCGCATCATCCTGGAGCGCAGGAAGAATAGATTCGGGATCTTGACTGTTGGGCTGGGAGTCGGATCCCAGTCCCGTCATGCCGACAAAGTGGAGATCTCAATCTGCGGACTCCTCAGGGGAGGCAAACTCAGATCCATCTTGATTGTAGGGCGGGTGGGATGGCGAGTAAATTCGCGGCAACCCATATGCCTCAGAAGTGTAGCCGATGAATACATCGACGCCGCCAAACGGCACAACTCCGCATCCGACAATGTAGTCGTCTGCGGGGATGTATGACTCGTCGCAGCTGATGTAGTGGTTGTCGCCGTAGCGAACGGCGCGGCCGACGGCGATTGTTTCGCCGATGCCGCCTAGGGTTCCCGCCTGGAACGTGACGCCTGACGCCTTAGGCCCCACGGTGGGCGCCAACTGTCGTCGTATCGGCATCTGAGATAGGAGATGGGGTCCTGCTAGCCGAGGGTGAACGTAGGGCAAGAAGGTGGACGTCGTCGAGGTCGGGATTGTACACGGCAGTTAACCCAGCTTCAGGCTCCACGGCGGTGGCGGAGCCCTACGTGCTGCTATAACTCACTATAAGGCAGATCGCCGTGTTACAGGTTACAATGAGTTGGTTGTGTTGAATCGTGCCCTAAAGGCGTCCCGATGTCCAGCTTATATAGGCGGCTGGACCTAGGGTTACAAGGTGTTTACGTATCTGGCAAGCATACAGAGTCCTAAACCTAGCCGGCAAGTCTGTCGCCTTCCGTCGTGGTCTTGGTGGTTTCATGGGCTTCGATCTTGGGCCTCCTCCTTGCCGGCATCCGCCTTCCTTGATCGGCAGCTATCTGGGCCGCCCGGCAGGCAAAGCCTTTACCACCACTGCGGGCCACCCGGGACTAGCCGGATTGATCCATGCTGGTGATACCCCTAGTAGGTATATCCCCAACAGGCTGGACTTAATTAGCCGTACCGTAATAGCTATATAGCTGAGCTGATGAACTGCTAATCTATTTGCTGGTAGATATGTACGTCTGATGTAGTATGGTAAAGTCACCACGAGAGAAAAGAGATGACAACAAACATTTGCTGCATGTAACCAAATACAACACATTGCATTGTCGTACATATTTCTTCTTGGTTACATGAAAAAAATATTCTAGATGCGATTGAGACGACCAAATGGCATACATAACATGATTTTTTATTTCTTAGGGGCCGCTCTCCCGCAGCAGGCCGCGAGCCATGTTTTGAGGAACTCCATAAAGGTTGCCTACTCACGCCCTAGGAGTAATTCCACCTTTCACTCCCTAATCAAGATGGAAACTTTCATAACATTGTAGAAAACAAGCTACACATTTTACCCCTTAATTAGAAACCCTATTTGATATTTATCCAAACAAGGAAAAAAGAGGTTAATCAATTTGTTGAGACGATGTAAGAACTGACTTTGGCAGAATCCTTGCACGCATAGTCGTTGGGTGCATTTCTAAACATGTAAACATTTATGAAATTGTATCAATTTTGCAGCTAGATGCACTACATTGTTTCCCTTAGTGGATACAAGTGTGAGTTGTCCGACGAGTTAGCTGTCACGAGCCACGACTCATGACGTCTACCAGGATAGTATGCCACGCAACCACAACACAATGTTGTAACCAAGTGGTTAATATAATCCCTAAAAAGGGGAAATTTGTTTTGGGTCATAGGTGTAGATGCATCCACTGTTCAAAAGTTGCATTTCAAAATAAATAAAAACAAATTAAAAATTTCGGGTGTAAATATGTGATTACCCCCAAGAGCAAGGGATCACTGTAGCACCTCTCAATGTGGAAGTAAGGTATCGATCCGCAGGAGCAAGAAGGAAAAGTTATCTATTCCCTACAACTAAAGTGTCACAAGTTTTAGTTGATTATGCACTAAACAAGTTTAGAGAACAAGATGGTTGGTTTGATGGATGTAAAAGTGTCCCAATCCTCTTCTTTGCAAGAGGACAAGACAAAGGTAGTAGCAAGTGAAAGCTCTCAAAGAGAGAAAGCCCAATCCTCTATGTAGCAAGAGGACAAGCTCAAGTGTGTGTTTCTTATAGGAACAATGGACATGGTTCATGGGTTCACTTAATCCTCTCTCTCTCTCATCTACGGTGATCATCATGTTATAGATAAAGTACACACAATTGTCATGTTTTAATGGTAGCTTTTTATGACGGCTATATGTCCTAAAACACATAGTTGAAAGAAATACTCATTTGTGTTGCTAGGTCACCCCTCGTAAGGCTAGCGTGGTTTCTCTCACTCCCACATCATACTCTTTCTTTTTACCCCCAGATAAAGGATGTTGGGCGGTACTGTGTCACTCAATACCTATGCCGTGTCACATCGGCCATCCCGTACCCACATACATCATACTTCAAAGTATGACAAATCACAAAAGCTCCAACACAACGGTAAATGCATAACAAATCATCTCACACCACAATATTCACCACAAAGGTATTACATAGATGACCGTAATCATGTTCAGCAGCTCATACGGTACTAATTAGTGAAGCTCAAGAGAGAGGAGAGATACAAAAGTTACCACCACAAACCCTAGTCCAGGGGTGGACTACTCCCCCTTCATCATGGTGATGATGGTGGAGAAGTTCTTGCTGTAGATGTTGATGATGAACACGCCGGAGGGGGGTGGAGCCCTCCGGAGGCGATTCCGGCGGCGTTTCCCCCCTCCGATCTTCTCCGGCGGCAGCCTTCTGTCTCTCTGTTTCGTGGTTTTGTGTTTCTCCGCCGCCTCCTTTCGCGAAACGTCATGGGACCTTTTTTATAGGCGTTTTTAGGTCAAGACGAAGTCGGTGGAGAAAGATCGACGGCTGCGGAGCCACGAGGGCCAAACGGGGGTCCCACGCGGGTACTGTACCTGGCCGCGTGGGCCACCCCCTTTTGCCTCGGGCTCCGTTTGCTTGCTTCCTTCGCCCACGTCTTCTTCCTTCCAAATAATGACCCTGTAAATTTCCAGATTTTTGACGACGTTTGGGTCCCTGAAACATTAAAATAAGAAAACGGGTTTTCTGCCTGTGCAGGGTTAATTCCATAAAAATAGGAAATAAATGAATATTCCAAAAATCATTATAAAACATTGATATAACCCTTATATGATGCAAATATGATTGGAATATAAGCAATTAAAGTGCAAAGTTCATGTATGCATTTTACATGCATCAACATCCCCAAGCTTAACCATGCTCGTCCTCGAGTATGAAGGTGATAAAACTAACATGGACTTTGCAATTTAATACTAACAATGGATATCAAAGATGATTTATTGCTACATAAGTCAAATGATTCATTCTTCAAAGGAGTAGCAATATGCAAATAGTTTATGAAGTGATATCAAGTATTCAAGACAAGGATGTTCATTGATAGTTCACAAAGTGTAACATAAGCAAGTAATATGGACACATGTATGCATAATGATAAGTAGAACATCCTACATGGTCATAGAGTGTGATGAAAATCTGAATATGATAGGTGACACTTTGGAAAGATGTATAGTGAGTAGAGGTAAAGCATGCATAAGTTTCATCCAACTTCCAAACTCTTCTACTTAAGTTAATGATTGCAATAAGGTATTCATTGGTGTCAAGCTCTCATTGCCCCTATCATAGCATCTTGAATGATTAAGGTTAAAGTGAAAGCAAATATGAGTAGTGTGCTTGATAAAGAATGGGTTGAATGTCTCATGCCCCTTGAATACAAGTACTTACACCATGTGTTACTCAACTTGGGAAACAAAGCAAGTTCAATTAAATATCATTGTAAGCATAATAGTATCATCAAGAGCGTCAACTGGGGTACCTCTTGTCCCAAGATATGGAACAAGCCCATATCAAAATGACAAGACAAACAAACAAAATGAACAATCTCAACACCCTTTTTATTTACCATTTGGAATAGTTTTTTATTGCAAGGTGTATCACAGAAGGTTCACCATAGTATGTAAGTAAATTTCCACCATGAATGATGCATGGCTTAGATTAGCGGCCCAGGCGTCTCTCTAACCATTTACACAAACTCATTTAAACTCACTCTATTTCCACATTTATTTCAACATGATAAGCATCCATAGACAAAAGCACATGATATCAACTAAATGAGATGAAGAGCGTGTTGAAAGCTTGCCATGTGACAGCACATATGGGCTAACTTCCAACCCAAAACATTCATCAAGCCACAAACATCATAATCTTAATCACAATGGGTCAAGTTTTATTATGCAAATAAAAGAACATTGTGCATCAAGTTCGTGAGAGCTATATAACCAACTTTTTTCCATTGCAATCAATAACATAAACATTTTCATTCAGAGGTAAGATAACACAAACAACATGTTAAACATACTCGGAATAGCATAAAGCCAATAGGTAGATATGGTGGACTCACTGGAATAACTTTGGTTGAAGGTGTTGGAAACAAGTTTTTGCTTGTTGGAGTTTTTGGGCTAGCAAAAGGGAGAAAGTTGACCATCTAGATGCATGCATGAGTGTCCATAGAACTAACTAATCCATGTTAAACCAAGTAAAATAACAATCAGCACCAAAACATGAATAAGTGATAGCTCTACAAAAAGAATTTGCAAACTATTACTCATAAACAAGCTCATGAATCATGCAACTATATGTATCATTAAAAATCAAGTCAAACATCCCTTTTCCCAATCTTATAAAAGCATCCAACATATTTCAACCCATATTTCCAGTAGCTCTCTCATATATAATGATAGTGTGGTGGTCTCTCAAGACTCAAACAAAAACAAAAACGACGCTCCAAGTTTATGCGATAAAGTGTTTCGATCGAAAAACAGAAGTTGGACGTGTGCAAACCGAGAGTGTGTAGGTCCAGCGGGGTTGTCTTCACATCCCCAAGCTTATGGTCTTCACCATCCTTGGATAGCTCTTGGTGCATCTCCTCCAATCCCTGTGAAAAAACTTCAAAACACCGTTTCTCCCATTTCTTTTCTGTGGGGTGCATTAATAGTGATAAACAAATAGGTTTCTTGCTGCATATAATCCTTGAACAAAAATTCATATGAGATGTCCAGAAAGTGTATAATGTTGTATGCCTACTCATAAACTCAATTGGATCAAAAAGATTCAACTTAAAAGCTCAAAGCATGCATCAAACAAAATGGGACAGAATCTGTCCAGAAAAACAGCAGCAGCAAAACGTATTTTTCTACCCTACCAAACTTTCTCGAAAAATTCCGAAAAAATTCATGCATACAGAGGATGAAAAGTTGCAACTACAGTTCAAATATGAGCTCATTCGGAGTTACAGAATAAGAATTAAAAATCATACCGTGCACTGACTCGTGCAGGAATAAAATCTCCGAACTATAAGCAACTTTTCAAACCAAAAAGGGTAAAACTTGGCACTTTATTAAAACTCCAGAACTAAACTAGACACAAAGTCTCTTGTTACAGCAAGAGGACACAAAGAAAATCACACAAAAAATAACCGGGTTGCCTCCCGCAAAGCGCTTTCTTTATAGCCATATAGCTAGGCTTGATAGTTTTAATGATGCTCCATAGGAATAAGAGTTGAATATAAAAGAGCATCAAGAAGCAAATATCAAACACATTTAAGTCTAACCCACTTCCTATGCATTGGGATCTTGTAAGAAAATAAATCAATAAAGCACAAAGTGACTAGCATAGGAAGGCAAAGCAAGTGCAACTTCAAAATTTTCAACAAAAAGAGAGAAGACTTAATATTTTTGAGTATATGAAATCATGTCTCCCTCTCTCATAAAAACTTTCAGTAGCATCATTGATAAACTCAACAATATAGCTATCACATGAAACATTCTTATCATGATCCATATGCATAAAAGTATCATTACTCTCCACATAAGCATAAACAGTTTCATTAGGAATAGTGGGAGTAAAACATTCATAATAATCATTGTAATCATCATATATAGGAGGCATATCATAATCACAATAAACTTTATACTCAATAGTGGGTGGACTGAAAATATCATATTCATCATCATAAATGGGAGACATAGTATCATAAACAAGTAAAGAACCTCCCCAAGCTTAGATGATTGCAAGATATAAAAGGAACCTCCCCAAGCTTAGTCTAGTGCACACAAGAATAGAAACTTAAGCGCTACGCTCCCCGGCAACGGCGCCAGAAAAGTACTTGATAACCCCCAAGAGCAAGGGATCACTGTAGCACCTCTCAATGTGGAAGTAAGGTATCGATCCGCAGGAGCAAGAAGGAAAAGTTATCTATTCCCTACAACTAAAGTGTCACAAGTTTTAGTTGATTATGCACTAAACAAGTTTAGAGAACAAGATGGTTGGTTTGATGGATGTAAAAGTGTCCCAATCCTCTTCTTTGCAAGAGGACAAGACAAAGGTAGTAGCAAGTGAAAGCTCTCAAAGAGAGAAAGCCCAATCCTCTATGTAGCAAGAGGACAAGCTCAAGTGTGTGTTTCTTATAGGAACAATGGACATGGTTCATGGGTTCACTTAATCCTCTCTCTCTCTCATCTACGGTGATCATCATGTTATAGATAAAGTACACACAATTGTCATGTTTTAATGGTAGCTTTTTATGACGGCTATATGTCCTAAAACACATAGTTGAAAGAAATACTCATTTGTGTTGCTAGGTCACCCCTCGTAAGGCTAGCGTGGTTTCTCTCACTCCCACATCATACTCTTTCTTTTTACCCCCAGATAAAGGATGTTGGGCGGTACTGTGTCACTCAATACCTATGCCGTGTCACATCGGCCATCCCGTACCCACATACATCATACTTCAAAGTATGACAAATCACAAAAGCTCCAACACAACGGTAAATGCATAACAAATCATCTCACACCACAATATTCACCACAAAGGTATTACATAGATGACCGTAATCATGTTCAGCAGCTCATACGGTACTAATTAGTGAAGCTCAAGAGAGAGGAGAGATACAAAAGTTACCACCACAAACCCTAGTCCAGGGGGTGGACTACTCCCCCTTCATCATGGTGATGATGGTGGAGAAGTTCTTGCTGTAGATGTTGATGATGAACACGCCGGAGGGGGGTGGAGCCCTCCGGAGGCGATTCCGGCGGCGTTTCCCCCCTCCGATCTTCTCCGGCGGCAGCCTTCTGTCTCTCTGTTTCGTGGTTTTGTGTTTCTCCGCCGCCTCCTTTCGCGAAACGTCATGGGACCTTTTTTATAGGCGTTTTTAGGTCAAGACGAAGGCGGTGGAGAAAGGATCGACGGCTGCGGAGCCACGAGGGCCAAACGGGGTAGTCCCACGTGGGCACTGTACCTGGCCGCGTGGGCCACCCCCTTTTTGCCTTGCGGGCTCCGTTTGCTTGATTCTTCGCTCCTACGTCTTCTTCCTTCCGAAATAATGACCTCTGTATTTTTCAGAATTTTATGACGACGTTTGGGTCCCTGAAACATTAAAATAAGAAAACGGGGTTTTCTGACTGTGCAGGGTTAATTCCATAAAAATAGGAAATAAATGAATATTCCCAAAAATCATTATAAAACATTGATATAACCCTTATATGATGCAAATATGATTGGAATATAAGCAATTAAAGTGCAAAGTTCATGTATGCATTTTACATGCATCAATATGAACATTCTATGTTTGCATAAAAGTTTCATGAAAAAAGAATTTTTTTTGGCTTGTGTAAGAAAGACAAATTTTAGGGCTACAAAATGTCTTTTCACGAGACATTTTTTGTCTTCTTACACATACCACAAAAAATGTCTTTTCTCGTGAAACTTCTCATACAAACATAACATATTCGAATGTACTCCCGGAAATTTTGTTTGGAATTTTTGACATTTTAAAATGCAATAAAAAATACTTTTCGTAATGGGTGCATCTAAACCTATGAGTCAAAACAATGTCTCAATAAAAAGTGGTTAAATATAAAATATTTTCTAAATGGGTAAAACGTCGTCACAATACTGTTACTAGCCGTAGAAAGTAAAAAAATTACCAGTAAAATAACGATCTGACTGTCCCTCATCACTACTATATATAAAAGCTTGAAGAGCCGCGGCACTGTAGCGTGTACAGTAGATTTTTTAGAATTTTTTTTAAAAAAAAACTTCGCGTTCTCCGAAAATTATACAAGTAGGTTTCATTCCCGTGATCGGTTTTGAGTTTGATCGAGTCTAGCTCCTTAATTTCGGATCCAAATTCGCACAAACATTTGACAAATTTTGTCAATTTTGCCGCACTCGGTCATCCTTTTGAATTTTCATTTCACAAGTAGATGTATATCACCCTTCACAAATCGGTCCTCGGAATAAAACTTTCTGCAAAAAAGATCCCGATCGCCACTTTTTCGCAGAAAAGGACTTACGTTTTTCTAAAAATTATAAATCGGCCTCCCGGCCAAAAATATAAATTGGCCCTCCAGAATAAAACTTGTTGAAAAAAATCCCCGCTCGCCACTTTTTGCAGAAAAGACCACGTGTTTTCCAAAATCGGCCTCCCGGAATAAAAACGCGTGGTTCTTTTACGCAACTGTCCTTGCGTTCTTCAGATATTACAAACTAACTACTATCCTACTATATATATGGCGCGAAGCGTTCGAGCACTGTAGCTACTGTAACAGTATGTTTTAAACTTTTTATATCAACGGACATAAATATATACATTTCTCTTCAAACTTCAAATTCGTTGCATTTTATACCGTGCAAAAAAGACAAATTCTGACAGATTTCAAAATTTCATTAATCTTCAAAATTAGTTAACCAAAAAAAGGATATTTTTAAACGGTACCAAATAATGATTTTCACCAAGCAAATTTGCTCCAGTGTAACAGTAGCTACAGTAGCTACAGTGTTACTATAGCATGCTAAAGCAGTCGTTTTTTTTTCCCAAAACCACAAGAAAAATTATACATGAAAAATTTACGCGTCGACGAGTAGGTTTCATTCCCATGATCGGTTTCGAGTTTGGTCGACTCTAACTCATTAATTTGTGATACAGATTCGCACAAATATTCGTCGAGTTTTGTCCAATTCGTCGCACTCGGTCACCCGTTTGAATTTTCTTTTCACAAATAGATGGATATCACCTTCCCAAACAATTTTCGTGTTTTAACCTTCTTATTTTGACAAACATATAGATATGCACTTTGCTCGCCGCTTTTTCGCAGTATAGCCCTACCGTTTTCCATAAAACCATACTACTATATATAATAGCCGGACGGATTCGCGGCCTCTCACGCGCCCGGGCACTGTAACGCCGCACACCCAGACGAGAAAAATATAACAAACATATCAACACGAACACAAAAATAAACATTGCCTATTTATGGCATATGATCAAATTCCAACATTTGAATATTTTAAAATTTTAGATGCATTTCACATCTTAACATTCAAAAAACGTAAAGAAGAAATCACATACGAATAACTTCTCACTATTAACAATTTTAAAATTCTAACAACTTACAAATGTAAATTTTTTTAAAAAAATCGATACATTAAAATCTGAACAACTTTTGAATGTGGACATTCTGAAATTTAAATTTTTTACTCCACGATATTTACAAATGTGACAAATATGTCAACATGAACACAAAAAAGAAAAATTGGTCACTACTCATGTCATATGATCAAATTTCAAATTGAATATTTCAAAATTTTGAATGCCTTCCAAAACTAAGCATTTCATAAACATAAATACAATTCAAATATGGATAACTCCCCAATTTTAACAAATTTTCAAAATCGAACAATTTATAAACGTAAACTTTTTCCTAGTTCCAACAGATCTAAGTCTGAACAATTTTAGAGTGCGGACATTTTCAAATTTGAATTTTTTCACACCACGGTATTTCTTCTTCTAAAATATGCACAATTTTTAACCATAAACTTTCTTTGCATTTCAATAATTTCCAAATCTGCACGATTTTTAAATGTACACAAATTAAAATTAAAATTTTACCACACGTGCACGACACACAAAGTTGAATATTTCAAAAAATTAAATGCCTCTAAAATCTAACCATTTTGTAAACATAAAAAAAATCTAAATAATTTCCCAGTTTGAACAATTTTCAAAATCTAAGCAATTTTTAAACGTAAACTTTCTTTGCATTCCAACAATTTCAACTCTTCAAAAAATTTAAATGTCAGCATTTCAACATTTGAATTTTTACCACACATACGCGGCATACGCCGCGCTAAGTTACCTAGTTTTCATTATAAACCGTGCGGTCGCATCCACATTCAGATCTCGACAACACAATCAAGCATCCATGGTTCCAGTTGACATCAGAGGGACGACCTCGAAGTTTTCATAGTCAACTTTGACATTTTCCGTGGGTGTCAGTAGCAAATGGCGAAATCCATCCATGTGCATGCATGCATGCACTCAAACCATGGCAAGATGTGCCTAGACGATCGGTTATCTGGTCAAAAGGAAGAGCTCAACCTTATCCTCTACGTACGTGCCTCAACTAATGAATTACATCAATCTGCTCATGATCAGTACTTGTTGGTTTATCTTACTGCCAAGTAACCCTGATTCCATGAGGATCTGATTAGCTGGATGATTAAGGCATGAAGCGATCTCGGCGATAATTTGACCTTGCGCATGCAAGTTGTTCCTTGTCTAGACTGGACAAGTCGGCAAGTGGTTGCCATTTTCGATGCCAAGCATTGGAATCAAAGTAGAAGACGACCCCGCCAACACAATCGATGGAATCAAAGTAGAAGACGAGCAACGAAAATTCGGCACCAGCATGTATGTACATGCTGGTGCTGCTTCTGCAACGAGAATTCCTCACCAGCATATCATTCACAGGATGACATTACCTAACTATATTAAGTTGGAGAGGATTTACGCTCCCACAACGAGCCAGCGCAGCGGGCACTGTTTTACTGTGCCCCGCTGCAGTGTAACAGTGTTGTGGGAGGACCTATTCGTAATTTTGCCAAAACTCAGGGATCTCCGTGCAACATTACCCCACATAACAGTGCTCGTGAGGATCTATCCGTGATTTTGCGAAAATCCAGGGACTTCGCTGCAAAAACTACCGCACAACTCGACTGCCTCCGCTCTCCACCTGCGTTTGATGTAGCAGCCGTGGAGGACCCCGATCCCCTTTGCCCTCCGCCGTCGCCGGTCGATTCCGGCCGGATCCGACGACTCCTCGCGCTGCTGCCGAGCCCCACGAGACCACCTTCTCCTCCTCTCCCGAATCCATGGCGTGGAACCGCCAATCCACTGCCTCCCCACAAACCCTAGCTAGCCGCAAAAGAGCAGGAGGAAAACCTCCCATCTTTGGCGTTCATGGCGGCAGCGGGTGGTGCTGCGGCGGCACGGCGACCGACCGGACCAGGCGGAGCCCATGTGTTATACACCAATGGTGCCAGTAGATTCGTTTTTCAGGAAGACGGCGCCATCTCCACGACGACCAGTTTCGCGGGAGCCGCTGCTCCAGGACGGGACAGGCTGAAAGCGGACGAACAAGGCAGCAGGCAACCCCTCACGTCTCTTCTCTCTATCTGCCTCATGTTTTCTCGAAGAGTTGCAACCAATCTGAAAATTTTCCTCTCTCTCGGTCTCCAATGTTGCCCATTCACATGTTCAGGTATCTCTCTGTTCTATAGGTCTCCGGCCACATTAAAATTCGATTGCTATATATAAGTAGCATTTTAATATGTAGGAAGCAGGAACAATTTCTTCCAGGCCATGCGTTTCTCTAACACCAATTTACTTCGTATAATTTCTTTGTTTGTCTTCTACTCCGCTTTGTATAATACACCAATTTACTTTGGAGTATTATTTCATCTTCCCAGCAGAATGTACTTTTCTAGAGAAACACCACTTGGACCTGTACCATGAAACCTATCTACTGAATTCTCGAGGTCTGGACTATGGAGACGCTGGTTTATCTTTGTTTTACCCAAATTGCCGATAGAAGTTGACAAGCGTTTCGTGAAAGGGGTGGAAAATCTTACTCTCTTTTGTTCCCTCTATCTCTATACAATTGTATTTTTAATTAGATCAAGAAATGCTTTAATCATATTGATGATATGGTTCATTGACTAACTGTTTTTTTCTGAATTATTTAGAAACACACAAGAAGCAGCTCGAAGCTTTGATTTTGGTACGTGATAATCCTTCCTTCCGACAGATATTTTGATAACATTTCAGCTATTTGGGTCATTTGAACTAAATCTGAGACGAAAACAAAAATTTGTTCGCAGACAAGTAGTTTGGTCATTTGAGGGATATACTCTGTTTTCTCCCTCCTTTTTCAATCGCTTCTGCACATGTGCTTTTTGATGTAGCATAAAAAAAAATTCAGAGGTCGTCAGCGAGGCGTCTTATGTTTTTAGGTAAAACTGCAATCTTATGGCTTCTGGCCCTCTGTAAGCTTCGGCCATTCTTTTGGCTTTCTTTCCTTCTAATATTATACATGCAGCGTTTTTGCCTGGTTTGAAAAATAACAACTGCAGTCTTATCACGTATGCAACCTTTCGCATAAGACATGTATGCAGCTTAGTTATTTTAGTTTTCAGAATGCAGGTATTTTACTTTTAGATGGAACTGACACTCTGCATTTCTTTTATTTTCGCTATGCAATGTCTTGCATACCACTAAAAAAAAGTCTCACGTACTTCCAAATGATGACAAACAACAGTTGGATTCTTCAGATCTTAGAATTATTAGTTTAGCATGTATCTCTCGAGAAAGGGGAATTTGTACATAGCATACGGTAATCATATATAAGCTTCATCTTCTTTACCAAACATAGCTTATCCAAATGCGATTTTACAACACTCACATGGTTATTGACATCTGTTTCTTATTGGTTATTGACATCTGTTTCTTATTGATAGTTTCACAAATTCACTACTCTTTCTCACTAAGGGCGCGGCGTGCCGTCGCGCCGAATTTACCTAGTCAGCTAGTGAAGGAGATCGCGCTAGAGAATTTTGCAAGGATGCTCTAACTCAAGAAGTTGTGATAGTTTTTTTATGGATTTATTTTGTCGAAAAACATATTATTTATGGTATAAACAGGAAAAATATATAGGTTTCTCTAAAAATAAATAGAAAATAAAATGCATGACAATTACCTTAGACTAGAAAATCCAACATATACCTGGGCTGAGTTGCCAAAGAAAAGGCCCACCGTTTCATTGCCACTAAACCGATTTATATATGTATAAATTACAGAAGAGAAAGTTTATAAACATTTTGAAAGTTAAATCCTAATATATTCAGAAAGTTCTTACCAGTTGGGGCCTCGCTTTTTCTCGCTTCCTCTCCCTCCACAACAGCCACCGTCAACACTATGGGGCACAATGACGAGGTGGATCGATGACTAAAACTCATCACTGTGTATTCACAGAACCACACCCATCGAGGGGACAAAGACGTTTCACGCCTACGGTCTCCTCGTACTGTTGGATCACAAGCTGCCAAAGGGTGGCATATTGGCCACGGTTGCCTCACTGTGCCGCCGTTTCCACCGGCGAAGACATACGACCGTAGTTTAGGGTTAAATTTCATTCAAATTCACGTAAAATATCAACAAATTTTAAAGATAAGGTTTTTTATTTATTTGGGAGCGCTGCTGATGGAGCCGGCCCAAATACCCCTTATACCGGACAAGTGTCCGGCACTCCCACAATGCCTTCTGTTTCGGTTGTGCCCAACACTTTTTAGTAACACCGGAACCAAACGCCATCGGTGAAGTGACAGTGATAAGACACAAACACAGAGGTAAAATGACAGGGTAAACACGGATACATGGCTCTCATGGCCCTCAATGGACTTTGTTGCAGTTATAGCTTCACATGTCGGTTGTGGGCATGTTACTTGAATTTTTAGGAACTCGATTGGTACTTAACTACCAGAGTACTTAAAGTTGATTTGCTCAAATATTTGGTGAAACTATGTTTACCATGGTACGGTTTTACATTTCTGTCTTATCAAGTTACTTTGATTGGTAAATAGAGTGATTGGAGATTAATTTTATGTACGTGTTCTCTCTAGCTGCTGACAGAACACGTTGGAAATTGTTTTCTTAATTAGCACATGATGCTGCCGGCTACTTCGAGGAAGCTCCATTCGCAAAATAAATACAACCTCCGATCCATATTAATGGCCTCAACTTTATCTAGATACGGATGTATCTAGTTAAGTGTTTAGACTAGATGCATCCGTATCTAGACAATGTTGAGACCATTAATATGGATCGGAGGGAGTAAAAAAATCTGCATAACATGCGCTATCTATCGATTACAGTAAATTGTCTAATCTGACAGGAGCAAGTATGCGTACGTAGACCTAAGAAGGAAGCGATGGAGAGATTAGCAAATTTATCTTATCAGACGTTCCAAGTCGTTGCTCCACTAAGTCAACTTTGCCCCGATCTATCGGATGCCGATCTACTTGAGTTAAAAACTCCACTAGCTCACGAGCGCGCAGGTTTGCAGCTAGCGATCCAAACTCTACACACATTTGCAGTATCACTGCAGCGCTATAAATACCTATGCGAGCCTTGGTCTACCATCGATCTGTCCCATCTAGATCATCTTCGCTAAGCTCGCTATGGCTGCCATTAAGCTTGTGTCGCTTAGCTTGGTTGTGCTACTGAGCATCGGGTTAGCCAGCGCTGCAAGGGTAGTTAGATACTCTAGTTCTCAGGGAACGGGCACGGGCGGGGGAAATGGCGGCGGGGCTGTGAACGGCAGCGGTGGAGGAGCCGGAAGTGGCAATGGAGCTGCTAGCAGTGATAGTGGATCAGTACATGCAAGTGCTGGAGGCGGCGGAGGTGGGGGTGGTTCGTCGGGGCAAGGCGGCACTGGGTCTGGCGCTGGGTCTGGTAGCGGCTCAAGTTCAAGCCAAAGGAGCGATGGGGGGTATTACTATTATGGCGGAAGTTATGGGGGTGTTACTAGCGCTGGAGGTAATGGTGGTGGCGGTGGAGGCGGACAAGCTGCGGGCCCTGTTGGCTCCACTGGCCAGGGGTCCGGTGGTGGCACTGGGTCTGGTTATAGTTCTGCAAACAATGGCTACAGTTCATATGCAAATGCTAACGCTGATGCTAATGGTGGAGGTACGGGAGGTGGTCAAGATGGCGGGAGCGGAGGTGGCACGGGAGGTGGAAATGGTTACGCTGATGGCCATCTCTAAACCTTCAGTATCAAGTAATATAAATCTGGAGAGGGAGCCCATTGTCCACTTTTACCTTTACTTTTGAGTTATGTTGTATTTCACCTTTGTTTTCTTAGGTTGTAGCGTTGTATTAATGATTTGGTAATAAGAAGCAATCAATAAAGGGCCCCATTATTATATTAAAGGATGTACACTGTCCCTTCAAATGCTGAAAATATGTCGTATATATGTGAAAGTGTTTTCTCATTGTTACTTCCGATGCCAAGTAAGAGTTGGAACGACGACGACAATGCCGACATAATCAATCGAATAAAAGTATACAATTATGTCGCATGATCGCACATCCCGATTGCCCGGGTCACTCCCTCGTGCCTTCCTCCTCCTACTCCTCTCTCTCTACACTTGAATGATATCCTACCTCAACTCCTTCTCCTAGGTCGTGTCCTAGGTAACCCGTTGCCCTTTTGCTTGTTCCAGCGCTTGTCTATAGCTGATCTTCCAGATCCATATGAGGAAAGGTTTCTCCTGCCATGGATTTGAGATCGATTTATGGAAGCCATCCACACAGATCGAGCTCTAGGAAGGTACTAGGATTATGGGAATGGGTTCAGGGTTGCAGGATCCACCACCAATAGGGTTCCCTCATACCGGATTTTTTGCCAACGAGCCGTGACGGCAAGGTCGGTAGTCCAAATTGAGGTAAGCATTTGCGATTTTTGATGCTTCATATTGCTATTTTCGGAGAAGTTGCTGGGAACCCCAAGTAGAAGGGATGATGTGCCAGTATCAAGTCTTTCCCTCCATTGAGAATCAGGATTTATCAAACCAGAATGATTTGTCATATTTCCAATAAAGGATAAATATCTGCACACCTCCACAAAACTAAACTGGTCCACAACGATTTAGTAAGATTGTCAAGCTTTCTATCTTACCAGTTACAAGGGTAAATCATATAGATATGTAGATCATTATCCAACAACATCTATAGCTAATACTCCATCCTAAGACTGCAATCCATCATGCAACTCAAAGTATTAAAATACAAACATAGTATTGTAATAAGTATGATGACATAATGTAGACAGTAATATCACTATCCGAGTGTGGTATAACAATCGTTTTATCCAGCCTTGTCCCTTAGTGTCAGCGGATATAGATCAATGTAGATTGAACTCACTATCATACGCAACTCGTTTGAAGATCAATACATCAAATTTGGCCAATGTAGACAAATAATTCTGAGAGCATATATAAATACAAATTATGCAGCAATGTAACATCATTAATTGATACCAACAGAATTCATGAATAGATCTGATAATAAAGTGAGAATTCATCATACCCCAAAAGACACAACAAGAGTTACATCGTATGTATCTTAATCATGTAACATAACTCATGAGATCATTGTATTGAAAATAAAATTTAGAGGATGCCATCTAGCTACTTTCATGGACCCGTAGTCCAAAGGGAAACTACTCACATATAATAATGGTGATAGAAAGGTTGATGATGATGGCTCTAGAAGTGGAACCCCTTCTTATATAGGGAGGCAAAACATGGGTCCACATTGGATCTCCTCAGAACAAGGACTTGCGGCACCAGACTCCAAAAAAACTTCGTCTATTATGTAGGTTTCATCGAAGGAAAATTATAGGCTAGAGGCGGTGGATTCGAGACACGAGGGCCACAAGTGGTGGTGGCCCACGCCGCCCCTTGGCCGCGTGGGCTCCCTATGAGTCCTCTCAGCTACGTCATGTGCCCTCTCGCTTTTCGCAAAGAAATATAATTTATGTTTTTTCCCTTATTTTTGGGGTTCAAGAAGTATTTATTTCTGCAAGTAAGAAACAAGCAAAATTAACAAGTGGCTCTGAGCAGTGAGTTAATAGGTTATTCCGAAACATGATAGAAATTGATATAAAACTATATTTAAAGTATGTAAGGATTATATTATGATAGCATGGATAATAAAAAATATAGATACGCCTGGAACGTATCACATATGTTGTTTCGAGATGCTAAAACTCGTGTGTTTTATGGTGAACACATGAGCAAGATGCTCTGGTGATTATGGGCGTCTGCTGAAAATGTTTGCTTCATTGTTGCAAACGTTGGTCTCTCATGTTGCATACATATTTTACCTTTTCTCAGTGAGTTTTAATGCACTATCTTGGAGCTCCTGACATCTGATGGCCAAGGGCGGAGGCACGCATATTATCAGGGGCCAAAGTAGAGATATAAATATTGGGATTGGGCAAAGTACTAAACTATAACAACTTTTAAGATATAAAAAGCAGGGGCCTATGCAAAAAAAAAATACAATTAGGGTGGGGCGGCCCCCTGCTTGGCCCATCTCTCCGCCAGAATGTGCTTGTTTTATTGATTTTGATCCACATTCACATATGTGTTTGTTGAGGTTGGGAAGGATTGGCACATGATGCAGTTAATTTTGCTGATAGCATGTCTAGAGGTGATGGGATAAATAACTGTGATGGTAAGCTCTGCCTTCAAGATGTTAGATATGCATGTCCGCCTGGTAGTTTACACCCTTCAGAAAACCAGGTATCATCTAAATGAGTTCACTGGAAGGAGCAGTCCGCAGAATGCCAGAGAATTAATGTTCAATCTCACACACTCTAGACTTAGAGTTATGATTGAGAGGGCATTGGCTGCATTAAAAAAAATTTAAGATCCTTGACCAGAAGCAATTCCACCCTTACACCATCCAAGTAAAGCTAGTTCTTGCATGTAGCATTCTTCAGAGCTGGATCTTAGGATTTGGTCTTGATGACCTTGTCCCGGAAGAGTGTGATCGGATGCCTGACTTAGGCCAAGGCTGGGCTGTGGCATGGTGGCATCTCTCATGATAATAAAGCTTGGAACAAGAAGAAGAGGATGGAGTGGGCAGAACCCCCCCCCCCCCCCCCCCCCCCCCCTTTTCCAATAAAAATTGATGAACCTTCCCAAATTTATCACCAGACTACAATGATATACATTATTTGAATCGTGGTAGTTGGATCTACACTGATGAACTTTGATTCGTATAGGTAGGGCTGGACTTAATTAGCCGTACCGTAATAGCTATATAGATGATCTAATGAACTGCTAATCTATTTGCTGGTCGATATGTACGTCTGATGTAGTATGGTAAAGTCACCACGAGAGAAAAGAGATGACAACAAACATTTGCTGCATGTAACCAAATACAACACATTGCATTGTCGTACATATTTCTTCTTGGTTACATGAAAAAAATATTCTAGATGCGATTGAGACGACCAAATGGCATACATAACATGATTTTTTATTTCTTAGGGGCCGCTCTCCCGCAGCAGGCCGCGAGCCATGTTTTGAGGAACTCCATAAAGGTTGCCTACTCACGCCCTAGGAGTAATTCCACCTTTCACTCCCTAATCATGATGGAAACTTTTATAACATTTTAGAAAACAAGCTACACATTTTACCCCTGAATTAGAAACCCTATTTGATATTTATCCAAACAAGGAAAAAAGAGGCTAATCAATTTGTTGAGACGATGTAAGAACTGACTTTGGCAGAATCCTTGCACGCATAGTCGTTGGGTGCATTTCTAAATATGTAAAAAATTATGAAATTGTATCAATTTTGTAGCTAGATGCACTACATTGCTTCCCTTAGTGGATACAAGTGTGAGTTGTCCGACGAGTTAGCTGTCACGAGCCACGTCTCATGACGTCTACCAGGATAGTATGCCACGCAACCACAACACAATGTTGTAACCAAGTGGTTAATATAATCCCTAAAAAGGGGAAATTTGTTTTGGGTCATAGGTGTAGATGCATCCACTGTTCAAAAGTTGCATTTCAAAATAAATAAAAACAAATTAAAATTTTCGGGTGTAAATATGAACATTCTATGTTTGCATAAAAAGTTTCATGAAAAAAGAATTTTTTTTGGCTTGTGTAAGAAAGACAAATTTTAGGGCTACAAATGTCTTTTCACGAGACATTTTTTGTCTTCTTACACATACCACAAAAAATGTCTTTTCTCGTGAAACTTCTCATACAAACATAACATATTCGAATGTACTCCCGGAAATTTTGTTTGGAATTTTTGACATTTTAAAATGCAATAAAAAATACTTTTCGTAATGGGTGCATCTAAACCTATGAGTCAAATCAACGTCTCAATAAAAAAGTGGTTAAATATAAAATATTTTCTAAATGGGTAAAACGTCGTCACAATACTGTTACTAGCCGTAGAAAGTAAAAAAAATACCGGTAAAATAACGATCTGACTGTCCCTCATTTTCATTATAAACCGTGCGGTCGCATCCACATTCAGATCTCGACAACACAATCAAGCATCCATGGTTCCAGTTGACATCAGAGGGACGACCTCGAAGTTTTCATAGTCAACTTTGACATTTTCCGTGGGTGTCAGTAGCAAATGGCGAAATCCATCCATGTGCATGCATGCATGCACTCAAACCATGGCAAGATGTGCCTAGACGATCGGTTATCTGGTCAAAAGGAAGAGCTCAACCTTATCCTCTACGTACCGTGCCTCAACTAATGAATTACATCAATCTGCTCATGATCAGTACTTGTTGGTTTATCTTACTGCCAAGTAACCCTGATTCCATGAGGATCTGATTAGCTGGATGATTAAGGCATGAAGCGATCTCGGCGATAATTTGACCTTGCGCATGCAAGTTGTTCCTTGTCTAGACTGGACAAGTCGGCAAGTGGTTGCCATTTTCGATGCCAAGCATTGGAATCAAAGTAGAAGACGACCCCGCCAACACAATCGATGGAATCAAAGTAGAAGACGTGCAACGAGAATTCGGCACCAGCATGTATGTACATGCTGGTGCTGCTTCTGCAACGAGAATTCCTCACCAGCATATCATTCACAGGATGACATCAGCTAGTGAAGGAGATCGCGCTAGAGAATTTTGCAAGGATGCTCTAACTCAAGAAGTTGTGATAGTTTTTTTATGGATTTATTTTGTCGAAAAACATATTATTTATGGTATAAACAGGAAAAATATATAGGTTTATCTAAAAATAAATAGAAAACAAAATGCATGACAATTACCTTAGACTAGAAAATCCAACATATACCTGGGCTGAGTTGCCAAAGAAAAGGCCCAATGAAACGACCGTTTCATTGCCACTAAACCGATTTATATATGTATAAATTACAGAAGAGAAAGTTTATAAACATTTTGAAAGTTAAATCCTAATATATTCAGAAAGTCCTTACCAGTTGGGGCCTCGCTTCCTCTCCCTCCACAACAGCCACCGTCAACACTATGGGGCACAATGACGAGGTGGATCGATGACTAAAACTCATCACTGTGTATTCACAGAACCACACCCATCGAGGGGACAAAGATGTTTCACGCCTACGGTCTCCTCGTACTGTTGGATCACAAGCTGCCAAAGGGTGGCATATCGGCCACGGTTGCCTCACTGTGCCGCCGTTTCCACCTGACCGGCGAAGACATACGACCGTAGATACTCTAACGTTGGTACCGCATTACGACGGCAGAGAGGACCCACCATCTCAACCACACTGATAGACGTGCCGGGTTGTAGCGGGAGTGGGACGCCATCACCGCATTTGATGGCCGTCGCGATACAACGCCAAGGGAGCATGCTTGGTAGCACGGTGGAGAACGCCATAGAGCAAGGACCCAGAGGTGCCACTAGCTAGGACTCATGGCACAACGTCGATGCATAAGCGGAGCCACGTTCGCCACCACCGGAGGAGGTGGTGCCATCGGATTGCCCTTGCCACCACTATGGCATCGACCTGCCGTACTGTTACGGCCTCACAGAAGCCATGCTCGCCTCGACGGCAACGTTGCAGTTTTCACCACGTCATCCCAAGGCTTGTCGCGACATCACGTTCTCGCTTTGCTTGTTGGCGAACAAGTAGAGTAGCAGCAGCCGCCTTACCATCGCCACGACCCGGTGGACGCCTCATCCTCCACCTCCTCATCGATTGCCGACAACCAAGTCAACACAATGACACGGCGCAATCCTCCTCCGCCGATATCGCCAACCTCTCCTCCTCCGACGACAGTAGCTTTGACTTCGGCGAGGATGGCGATGACGACGATGACAACGAGTAGAGTAGTTTAGGTTGAATTCCATTCAAATTCTTGAAAATATAAACAAATATAAAGAAAAATTCAAATTGCGCAATTTTTTTAGATTTCGAAAAATTGCCCGGCACCTCCAAAGCGGCCTCGGTTTGGGTGGCGCCTGATACTTTTCCAGAGCCACTGGTGGAGATGCTTTAACCTCTCAACCAAACACTTATACATAGGTCAACATCAGTGACCTGATAGGTTTATAAGACACGAATACAAAGGCATGACAGAAAAAACACAGATACATGGCTCTCACTCACTCATGGACTTTGTTGCATTTCGTGGACATCTCCTTACATGTAGCTGTAGTTTCAAATGTCGGTTGTGGGCATGTTACTCGACATATTTGAAACTTGATTACTACTTAACTACCATGGTAGTTAAAATTGGTTGGATGGGGATTGAAGACGATGCAGACTGGAAAGCACGACGAAGATTCAGATCCTCGGGGGCGCGCCGAGGAGCTGCGCTGCGCGAGACACGGCAGCGATGCTAGCGCAAATCCATGGCGCCATGTGCCCTTGCACGGACCTGAATCGGCGACGAGCACGGGCGTGTCGCCGGCGGGAGGAAATGACGCTGTCGGCGTACGGGGAAAAGGGGGTCCCCCGTACCCCGGTAGCGCGCCTCCGGAACGGCGCCATCGACGTCACGAGAAGAAGGAGCGAAGGGCAGAAGGAATCCCGGGGAAGGAGTCCCCGGGGCACCGGGAACCGCTCCCCTCGGGCGGTCCCCACTGGAAGCAGCAGTCACCCGGGAAGGCCAGGACCAACCACGTGGCGCGAGACTCCTGCCGACCCACCCGGGAAGGTTGGCTTCGCAGAGAAGACAGACGCGGATTACGTCACGGACAAGACTACTCATGCCTGCTGCAGGGCGCATGCGTGACATCGACAAGACCGGACGCGCTGTCCAGTCCGTGCAGACTCTGCAACCAGCGCGATGCCCGGGCCGTGGACAAGACTTGGCATGCCGTCTCCTCCGCCGCAGCGGAGCACGCGGCATGGAGGACAGCGCGGCGTGGACGGTGCCACGAAGGAGGCCGGCGGCTGCCACCTGGTCTAGGGCATGACGCGTGTCCTACCTCGGTGGCACGCCCCTAGCGCGACCACTTGTGGTGTCCCCTTGGCATATAAAAGGAGGCCCAGGTCACTCGTAGAGGAGGGGTCACCATTACAAGCTGTAGCCATAGACTCAAGCTTGCACTCGGGGGCTGAGCGGGAGACACCTCGGGAACCTCCTCGAGGTGAAACCCTAAAGTCCTTGAGCTAGGAGCGCACTGGTAACCCACTGTAAATCACCAACTCCACAATCCAACCAGACAAGCAGGACGTAGGGTGTTACGCGGCGACGCGGCCTGAACTTGGGTAAAATCTTGTGTGTTTGTGTCTGAGCTCGGGAACCGATTCCGCAGCACCTCGCGCCCTCCTACCGAACAAAACAGGGCGTGGCTCGCACCCCGGTGTCCGCGTTCCGACACGCGACATCTGGCGCGCCAGGTAGGGGCGGGCGCCGATGCCTAGACTCCGGATCTCCGGCTCGGAGCAGCGTACCTGAAGATGTCCGAGACGCCACCCGCGAGGGGGGCGTCGCGGAAAAGGCAGCTGCAAGAAGAGGCGCACTTGACCAAAACCGTTCCCTTGGGGGACTCTGATGGTCACGCCGTGACCATAGGATCCTGCCGCCCGGGGGAACTCGAAGCCGCGCTCATCGCCTTCCTGAGGGAAAACGCTGACGCCTTCGCATGGGAATCCTCGGACCTTCCAGGAGTGCCCCGGGAGGTCATCGAGCACCACCTGGCGGTCTGCCCTGATGCCCGCCCCATAAAGCAGAAAGTGCGACGGCAGGCGCAGGACAGGCAGGACTTCATCACCGAAGAAGTGAACAAGATGAAGAAGGCAAGGATCATTCGGGAGGTGATCCACCCTACTTGGATGGCAAACCCGGTTATCGTGCCAAAAGTCACAGGGCAGAAGAGGTTATGTGTCGACTTTACGGACCTTAACCGGGCCTGTCCAAAGGACCCCTTCCCCTTGCCAAGGATTGACCAAATCGTGGACTCCACGGCGGGGTGCGATCTGCTGTGTTTCCTTGATGCTTTCTCCGGCTATCACCAAATCAAGATGGCTCGGGAAGATGAAGAGAAGACGGCGTTCATCACGCCCGAGGGATGCTTCTGTTTCACCAACATGCCTTTCGGGTTGAAGAACGCGGGGGGCACGTTCCAGAGGACCATGCGGGCCTGCCTGGGCCCTCAAATGGGGAAGAACGTGGAGGCATACATCGACGATATCGTCGTTGACAAGGGTATACATCTCGGGTACCCTACCGTGAGGGTACCTGGTGCACGTGACGACTAAGGCCCAATAGCGAAGAGCCTATTCGAAGCCCAAGACAAGAGGCCCAAGAAGATGGAGTACCCTCCAAGATTAGACATAGGCATAGTCGGTTTAAACTTTCCTTACATGTAAACTAGGTCGGTTACGAACTCTCGAGACCCAGCCTATTTAAAGGCTGGGAGGGGTGCCGATCTAGGACCAAGCCATACTCGAACCACCAAAAGCTCTAGCGAGATCGACATCTCGCCGGAGCTCCCCTGTAATCGCATAATCCACGCAATCAATACCAGACAAGCAGGAAGTAGGGTCTTTACCTCCACCCGACGAAACTACCAGTACTACCACGTTCTCTCCCCATAATCTCAACCCTAGGTCCTTAACCATGGGATTTGATGAGGGTACACCTCGTCAATTGGCGCCGTCTGTGGGAAAGAATAGTGCTGGACTCGCGGTTTCTTCGGTTCCATCGAAAAACGGCGACTCGCCGATCGGATCTACAAACGGCAACTCGCCGGCTGCATCGACGAACCAGAACTCGCCGACTCAGGCAGCACACGGCAACTCGCCGGCTCACTCGACAAACGGCAACACGCCAGCTTCACCCGCAAAAAGCACATCGGATCCTCTGATGGATTTCGAGCCACACTCGCCAGGATTCCAGGAGGCCTTCTCCGATCTCGAGTCAGGTTTGGGTTTAACCGTTGGTTCGTTCAATTTTTTCGTCAACAAGCTTGGTGTGCAGGACTTGACGGATCCACGCCAACTCGCGACTTCCGCACCCGAGGCTCCATCGGTTGCGGTTCCTTCGACTGCGGATCCCTCAACCGCGTCCATACCATCGTCGATCCTCCAAGCTTGCTCGTCCGCAACAACCATGTCCACACGAGAGATGCACGAGCTCATCGAAGAACTTCAGGGCGAGGAGGCCGAATCAGCATACCGCACAAACGATCCCGAGCTCGATCTCTCACTCGAGGATAGTTTCGACTGCGGGATCTCCTTCAGCGACTTCGACGAACTCGAAACTCATATCGACAACCACGTCGAGATCTGCACCAACAACAACAACCTCGACTCTGAGATTCATAACAACTTCGTCGACGCCGAGATGAGCATAGGCGATGAAGGCATCAACAGCGAGATTGGTCCAGACGGACCACTCGACGGGTATCGACTCCGACATGAGCCTTGATGACGATGTCGAGTCCATGACAGGACTCGAAGACACACATACATATCCTCGGGTGATACCCCAGCAGGTCTACGTCGCCATCGCCGCAGAATCATCAGATGCTGCGGCCAGCCGCAGGCCTACAGAATTCCCGTGCACAGTTACTATGCCGGACGGAGTCACAACTCTCACAATCACTGCTGAGATGGCAGCAAAAGCAGATAAAGTCATCAAGGAGTGCACAATGATGCCAGCAGACGCAACACAAGAGGAGATGTTAACCTTCCAGTACTTCAACTGGCAGGAATCACTTCGACTGCGGCAGGTCAGAGCAACACTCGAAGAACGCAAAAAGCAAGCTAGCTTGTCGAGTGCGCGAAGAAGACAGCTCTCCCTGAGCTCCACCGGGCGAGCAGACACAGGACCCAGATCAAGGTTGTCACACCTCTCGCCAGACGAAAGGGCGGCGCTCACCCGCAACTTAGGCAACTCTTTCATGACATACGACGAAGAGGGAGTGCCAGTACCCAAAACAGCTGCGGGTGCCCTCTTCACCGCTGCAGCATACCTAGAGGCAATCAAACCTCCAGCTGATGACCCCAATGCAAAACTGCATCGCCAGCAGATCAAATCACTCGCCTTAGCGGCGAAGGCCATACGCCAAATTCCAAGAACTCCAGGTGGGAGTCGAGACCGTGCCCTAGTCGACGCGCGTCGGGAAGAGCATAATCACAGTGGTCGCCGCCACCACTCGAAGGAAAGAAGCGGCTCGCGTAGGCGCAGGTCCAGGAGCAGATCACGCAGATCTTACAGTAGCGACTCATACTCTGATCGAGATCCTGAGCCACATGGAGCTCTGTGCTTCACTCGACGCGTCCGCGAGACACGGATGCCCAAAGGGTTCAAACTCACATCTGAACAGCCCAAGTACACGGGTCGACAGGAACCTTCTGGTGGCTGGAAGACTACAGGCTGGCTGTCGCGTGCCAGCGAGGTACAAACACCACGGCCATGCAATACATACGACTGATGCTCGAAGGCACAGCCCGCGACTGGCTCAAGGCCCTACCTCCATCAAAGTACGACTCGTGGGATCACTTCCGCGATGACTTCATCAAAAACTTCGAGCCTCTATGTGAGCGCCCAAAAACGTTCGAGGAACTGCGGGCCTGCGTGCAACGTTCAGACGAAACGCTGAGGTCATACATCAGACGATGGACTGAGATACGCAACTCAGTCGGAGTAATTTCAGAAGATATGGCCATGGATGCTTTCATAATGGGACTCGCCAGGCGGGACCTCAAAGAAGCACTCGGTCGCAAAAAGCCAACCTCTGTGGCTAGCCTCTTGATGACCGCGACTGAGTGGGCTCGATGACACGCGGGTCCTCACCCCGTGACAATCATGAAAGCGGCAGTCGAAGCCGCAGAGACTCGTACAGAGACGACCGAAGGCGCAAACGTTCAAAACGTCACTACGACGATGACAGACCCGAATTCATGGCGGCTGGGTTCTCCACACCCCGCAATGACCAGGACAGAAGCGACCGACGGTGGAAGATCGGCGAGACAGTCGAGATGATCGGCGAGACAGTCGAGATGATCGTCGGGACAGTCGAGACCGCGGCCAACGCAGTGATAACTACAAGAGGAAGGACTGGCGCAAGTCACGGGCACAATCTGAGCGATCATTCGAAGAAAAGATGGATGCTGATTGCAGATTCCACCTGTACAAGGGGGACGACGGAAAACTGCGCTCCAATCACTCGATGAGAAACTGCAGGAGTTCGACCAAATGGCGACTGATTACGTAAATATCAGAAAGGCAGCAGCCACACAAGCACCTGCACCCGTGCCTCAGCCAAACAATGTGCCTGTTCTGATGGCACCACCTCCGCCACCGCAGCCTGCTGCAGGCGGAAATCTCGCGGGTGCCATACAGCATACCTCGGGTGGACGAGCCACAGTACCCTCCGCCCAAGGGCAGATGTACATGATACAGAAAGGTCGCCTTCCAACAGAGAGCAAAAACTTCGCACTCGACAAGTAAACATGGCTGTCATGTCACCTCCTGCTGTAACTGAATTCTTGAAGGGTTCTGAAACCGCAATAAGCTTCAGCAGAGAGGACCACCCTCCATCGGTCGTTCGTCCAGGGCACTCTGCTCTGGTACTCGATGCACAAATTGGAGGCTACGCCATGTCCAAGGTGTTCATGGATGGTGGCAGCGGCATAAACATCATCTTCGCAGATACGCTCCGCAAAATGAACAGGTCAGTCGAAAACCTGCCAAGGTCCTCAAATACCTTTCACGGTATCGTCCCAGGCAAAGCAATAAGCCCAGAAGGCACCATACAACTCGACGTAACGTTTGGGGACAAGAACCACTTCAGGACAGAATCGATTGAGTTCGAAGTTGTCGACTGGAAGTCACAATACCATGCTATACTTGGACGCCCGACGTTCGCTCGATTCATGGCGGTGCCACATTACGCATACCTCCAGCTGAAGATGCCTGGACCAAAAGGAGTAATCACAGTCAAGGGGAACTTCCAAAAGTCTGACTCTTGCGACCGAGAATTCAGCAAAATCTCTGAGATGTTTGGCATGGAAGCAACACTCGCTGATCTAGCGGTCTCCAACGATCGAACACTTATGCCAGAACATAAAAAGGTGGCAGTCGACAGAGCATTCAATGCCACCAATGACACAAGATCGCATCAGGTGCACCCGACTGACCCGACCAAGACAGTCAATGTCTCGTCGAGTCTGTCTACCAGCAAGATTTACGCAACTATCACAGCCGTCGACTGCGTACCAGGTCCTTCGAGGTTGGCGATTTGGTACTTCGACTGAAGCAAAAGAAGGTGCATAAACTCGCGTCTCCATGGGAAGGACCCTTCATCATCACCGAGGTCATTGGTGGTGGAGCATACAGACTGAAGCACGCGAAGACCGGCGAACTCTCCCACAATCCTTGGAACGTTGCGCAGCTGCGCCGTTTCTATGCTTAGATTGCTCAGTCGCATAATGTAATAGGCACATATGTCGGATGGCTGCAGGTTTCAGACGCGCTCTTTTCCTTAACAGGGTACCTAAGGGGACTGGAAGGGTTTTAATGAGGCGGCCTGCAGCCAAATATTCATAAATGGAATATAGTCAATAAATTCCTCATATTTCTTCCTGTTTACTACTCGCACAACCTTAGCCTCACCCGAGCACTCGGGGGCTGCGCTACTTCAAAACGTGAGCTATCGCTCCTTCAAACATAATACCCTAGCCGCACTTGAATACTCGGGGGCTGGGTCGTAATAAATCATACGTAAAGCAAAATGCCTGCTCAATAACATGAGTTAAAGCTTCAAGCGTCGCAAAAATATACAGCCTCACTCGAGTACTCGGGGGCTGTATAATTCATGATCTATGTAAAGTGTTTTTCATAAACACCACTCGATACACTCGGGGGCTGCATACATACAAATGAACAAATTTGTACTAAGTACAATTGGCAAAATTTACACTCGGGGGCTGTTCCCTATACATAAATACCCTAATCTTCTGGTTCGTCCTTGACTGGGAGAACGGGGCCCATAAGTTGAGCGTTATAACACTCAACCAACTTCCTCGCATGTTCGACTGTATCGTCCAGATGCCATTGGGACAAGGACGATCCAGGCACGGGTGTACATAGCTGCAAATTCGGGCGCTGACTTCGGATGTATGCCATCATTGCGTTGGCCCCATCCACAAGCTTCTGGGCAATAAAATCTCGAATGGGGACTGCACTCCGGAAAAGCCCGAGCAAAGCGTGGATTCCTTGAGGTTGCGGCACAGTCGGGAAAAGCGTCTGGTTGATTCGACTGAAGGCCGACCTGCATAACTCAAGCAGCATAGTGCTCCGCCACACTCGATCCTGCAGGGTCGCGAGTATCCGTGCTCGGTGCTTATCCAAGCGAAAGTGCTGACGGCCAGTCGTAGGTTCGTCAGTCGCCATGTTCAATTGCTCATCTACGCGAGCCTGCTCCGACTGGAAATCTTGAACAAAACCTGCAACAACACAAGTTGGGTGAACAAAAAGGAACATGTTGTGAACTCACAAGATCAATGCAGTCATGCTTACACTCGAGCTGTCTGTTCACGATCTCCATCTCGTCAAGCACATACTCCTCTCGTTGGGTGGGTAAAGCAGGCCTCGCCCTCCTCCTTTCCAGCTCGCCGCGGGTATTCTCCAGCTCATGCTCCAGTTTCACGAGTCGGGCCTTCATATAACGTATTACTGCGGCATCGTTTCCCACCTGAGCTCGAGATCGAGTAGGGGCACGATGCCGCGACGAGCTGGATACAGTGGCGGCTGGCTGTTTCTGTTCCAAACATCATAAAAGTTTCATAAGAAACTCATCACAAAGCTTAGGCGAATAACAACACACAGACTTACAAGCAGAATCATGACGAGGAAAATAAATTCATATACGAAAATACCGGGTGTCGCTGCGTACTTGGATCTGAAGGCCTCCAACTGGGTAGGTTCGGCCGCCTCGGTTGTTGGGCCTGACCATGAAGATGGATTTCCAAAGAGCCCAGCTGGGAGCAACTCCCAGGAAACACTCGCACAATACCATGAAGCAGGCAATGTGCATAATGCCGTTCGGGGTGAGATCATGGATCTGCACCCCATAGGCGTACAACAAACCACGAACGAAATCGTGGAGGGGAAAAGATAGATCCCTAGGCAAGAACTCCGCAAAACATACGCGCTCGTTTGCGCGAGGCTCGGGGAGTACCTCTTTCGATGGTGCGCGGACGGTAAGTTGGTCCGCCGGCGGCAGCAATCCGTCCTCGCGGAACTTCTCGAGGTGGGCTGCCTTGATCGTGGACTTCATCCAATCGCCGTCGCTCTTCTTGAGGTCGACGGCGGAGGCAGATGCGCCAGCCACAGCTTTCTTCCCCTTCAGGGCGGCCGCGTCAGCCGTGGGCGCGTCGGTGGCAGAGGCTCTCTTTGGCGCCATGGTGGTGGTGGCTACGGAGAGCAGCAAGAGCTTGGGCGCAAGAAACAATGGAGCAGGAGCGCGAGTAAGAAGATGGAACGGGGGCGGCGCGCAGAGCAAATGGCTAGTAAAAAACAATGCCAGCGCCGTTTCCCCTATTTACCTCAAATCAAAGGCAATCACAGCCATTCAGATCCCAACCGTGCGCTTTGCTCGTAATCTCACCGTACACGTGGCAAACGCGGAGGGCAACCGTCGCCGGCCACTCCGCCCACTACGCACGCAAAAAGAGGAGCCATAATCACCTCTCCGGAAAAAGTGGGGCCGAGTGGTCAAATCAAGTCCAAACTGCACCGTTGTTCGGTCAGCTCGGCACAAAAGGGCCCACCTATGTGTCACGTCCCATCCATCGCAGCATAACGCACGCCACGCGTGTCAGACGGCGCAGTCGCCACAAAACGTCATCCATGACGTCGTCACAAGAACTTTGATCAAAATACATTCGAGACCGTTCAACGCGTATTGGTCACTCGATTGCCTTGTTTTGTTCAGGTGCGAAAAAGCAATGACAAGGCAAAATTGGTCACTCGACCGCTCCTTCGGCTGATTCCATACTACTCCCATCGGGAGCGTATCAAAAAAATTTCGACTAAAGATGCTCAAGATAATGATTTTGAGATTATCCTCCATTACAAGTAATAAAGCACAATCTCGGGGGCTACTCTCATCGGGAGCGCTGTCGCGCACCCGATAGAATAAACGTCAAAAGGTCAGTCGACAAATGTATCGACTCCGTTCGTATACGAAATCATACTCGAAACATTCCCGAGTTGCGTCCGTCGCAAATACCTCGGATGCTGCACGCATAGTGCAAAGGTAAGACCCGTCGAACTTTCGAGCTGGGCTAAGGACCGTTCCAGCAACGTCAATCCTTATACTTTCCGTGTCAGCAGACATGATGAAAAATCCCGACGGACGCGTTGGGTAAAATTCAAAATTATACTGCAGGTCGACTCAGTAAGACCTCAAGCGGCCTAGTCGAATCTGATCAGTTTGTTCCAGATTCGAGTCCAGGGACTCGAGTTTGATTGAAAGCTAGTAAGGTTTTACCCAAATGTGTAGTTAACCAGTCCCGATCCGTCGAGTGTACTGGGCCTGCTAAGCTATTATCCCTTGATCTTCATAAGCAAAAACCACAGTCGATGAAATACTCGACATAGCCAACATGTGCTATTCATACAGGAATTCCAATTATAATATACAGAATACAAAGCATATGACGTGCACTTACGAAACGAGTCAATGCCCGATTCTTCGAGTCAGACAAGTACTCGGGGGCTACTGACAAGGGTATACATATCGGGTACCCTACCGTGAGGGTACCTGGTGCACGTGACTGTAAAACTTGGGACTAGATTGGTTTCGGCACACCTCGAAGGGTTGCCTGCGGTCATGTATATATAGCCAGCCAAGGGCAGCAACAGATTACAGATTACAAGAGTTTGAACGATAGCCTCGTATCTAGTCTAACTAATCCGAGTCTATCTGTTATCTATCGTAGAGTACAAGTCAAGTAATTACAGAATATGCTAACTACCAAACCTTCTAGATACAACTCGTTTAACACGCCCCCTCAAACATAGCTCTCTAACTTGAGGTGTCGTTTGAAAACTTCGAGTTGATTGACAGGAAGGGGTTTTGTAAAGCCGTCTGCCACTTGATCTCCAGAGGGAATGAACCGTACTTCCAACCACTTGTTGGCAACACGTTCTCTGACAAAATGGAAATCAACCTCTATGTGTTTTGTTCTCGCATGAAGCACTGGATTAGCAGAAAGATAGGTCGCCCCTAGGTTGTCACACCATAAACAGGGAACTCTAGGCTGCGGAACACCAAGTTCTCCAAGAACTGACTATACCCAAATAATTTCTGCTATGGCATTTGCTAGTGACTTGTACTCAGCTTCTGTACTCGATCGAGACACTGTTGCTTGTTTTCTGGCTGTCCATGATATCAAGTTTGGACCAAAGAAGACCGCAAACCCTCCGGTAGAGCGACGATCATCAGGGCTTCCTGCCCAATCAGCATCAGAAAAACCACTAACAAGTAGTGAGGAGGAACTCTGAATCTTCATGCCAAGACTCAGTGTGTGCTGCAAATATCTGATGATCCTCTTTACCGCTGCCCAATGTACACTCGTCGGTGCATGCAAGAATTGACACACCTTATTTACTGAATAGGAAATATCAGGCCGTGTCATGGTAAGATACTGCAAAGCTCCCACCACACTTCGATATTTTGTCACATCATCCGGTAAAAGCAAAACTCCTTCATGTGCAGAGATCTTTTCAGTAGATGACATAGGTGATGTAACAGGCTTACAATTACTCATACCGACACGCTTGAGCAAATCCTTAGCATACCTCCCTTGCGAAAGAGTGAGACCATCATGTACTTTCTTTACCTCAATGCCCAAAAAATAGTGTAGCTCTCCCAAGTCCTTCAAAGCAAAATCAGCACGAAGTTGTTGAAGTAACTGTGTCACGGCTGAAGGAGTTGAGCTGGCCACAATGATATCGTCAACATAGACAAGAACAAACATAGTGATCTTGGGCTTGGCAAAGAAAAACAGAGAGGTGTCGGATTTTGAAGGTGTAAAACCAAGAAGTTGTAGCTTTGCACATAACGGAGCATACCAGGCTCTTGGGGCTTGTTTCAAACCATACAATGCTTTATCAAGCCTACACACCAAACCTTGTCCTTTCTCAAAACCAGGTGGCTGTCGCATAAAAACCTCTTCTTCCAGAACGCCATGCAAGAACGCATTCTGTACGTCGAGCTGTCGAAGTGTCCACCCCTGGGAAACAGCAATGGATAGCACAAGCCGTATTGTAGCAATTTTAACCACGGGACTAAACGTGTCCTCATAATCAATACCATACCGTTGCTTAAAGCCTTTCGCCACTAACCGAGCTTTGTATCGATCAATCTCTCCATCAGACTTTCTCTTGACCTTGTACACCCATTTGCAATCGATGATGTTCTTGCCTCGGGGAGCCGGCACAAGACGCCAAGTTCTGTTTTTCATGAGTGCAGCATACTCTTCATCCATAGCATTCTTCCACTTTGGATCACCAAATGCCTCAACCGAATTTGCAGGTTCACCTGTTGCACACAAGTTAGCATACCGTATCATCCCCTCAAATGGCTTGGCTGGTTTTCGGATGTTGTTTTGCAGCCGAGTGACAGCACGAGAAGGCACAGAAGATCTGGGCTGAATCTGTACAGGAGTTGGTGCTGCAGACGAGGTGGATGCGGCGGTCGAAGCCGATTCTGGAGCAGAATCTGGGTCAGACGCAGGGGATCCCGTGTGCCCAGGCGAGCCATGTGGCGTCGAAGCGGCAGCAGAAGGAGCCACAGAAGATCCGGCGGTCTGGCCCGTGGCGGACCCGGGCGTGTGCATGTCGTTGTCGCGCGATTCACGCGGCGACACGTGGGCCAACGGCGACTGCGGCTCAGAAACCGCGTCTGACGCGCCTGGCGTGGCCCCTGGCGTGGTCGATCCCGAGGCGAATTGTGTCGGAGATCCTCCAGGTGTATCTGCCTCGGATCCGACACTGGATGAATTTGCTCCGTGCACCCCATCCTGTGGACCAGAAAAATCTCCAGAAGTAGAATTAGCAGGATTAGCAACCAAATAATCATCTATTAATTCACCCCCTTGATTAAAACAAGTAGATGGAAGGAGATCAGTGGGTAGAAGCATGATTTCAGCACGGAGCCGAGCACCAGCATTAGGATGTAATTCCGAAAAAGGAAAGATGTTTTCATCAAACACCACATCTCGAGAAATATAAACCCGGCCACTAGAAATATCTAGACATTTGTATCCCTTGTGTAGGTTGCTGTAACCAAGAAATGCACATCGTGTAGATCGAAACTCAAGTTTCTTAGAATTATGGGGACGCAAATTAGGCCAACACGCACATCCAAAAATGCGTAGGAAGGAATACTCCGGTTTTCGTTTGAATAAACGTTCTAGAGGAGTTGTGAGATTGATAACTCTACTAGGAACACGGTTTATAAGGAAACTGGCTGTCGAAAATGCTTCATCCCAAAATTTTAGTGGCATATTTGCATGAGCTAGCAGGGATAAGCCTACTTCTACGATGTGACGGTGCTTTCTCTCAGCGGATCCGTTTTGTTGATGGGCATGAGGACAAGAAACGTGATGCTCAATGCCTACACGTTGGAAAAATGAATTAAGTTTCTGATACTCTCCTCCCCAATCAGATTGGAGAGCAAGGATTTTTCGATCAAAGATGCGTTCAACATAATTCTGAAAATCATGAAATCGAGCAAAAACATCTGACTTATTTTTGAGAAGGTAAATCCATGTAAACTTGCTATAGTCATCAACGAAGCTTACATAGTATTTATTGTTGCTAACTGAGGCACAAGCCGGGCCCCAAACATCCGAAAAAATAAGCTCCAAAGGAGCACTAGAACTACTAGTTGATTTCGGATAGGGGAGTTGATGACTCTTCCCCTTTTGACAAGCATCACAAACAGAATTCAGAGAATCATCCTTTGAAGAAGGAAGTTTATTTTTGCTAAGAATATGTTGAACGACACTAGATGAAGGATGCCCTAATCGCCTATGCCACCGAGAGATCGATGGTTTATTGACTCCAAAGGCTTGTTTCAACGGACTTGGCGACAGGGGGTAGAGGCCACCACGACATCTACCGCGAAGCAGAGTTCTCCTCGTGCCCTGTTCCTTGACAAAAAAATCATTGGGATGAATCTCAAGAAAAGCATTATTGTCAGAAGCTAGTTTGTGAGCAGAAACAAGACTTTTTGAGGCTTCAGGAACATGAAGAATGTTGTTCAATTTTAGTTGTTTATCACAAGGGGTATGAATAATAGAGTGACCAATGTGGCTGATATCCATACCTTTTCCACTTGCCGTGTGGATCTGCTCATGTCCATTGTACCTGTCACGGACAGTGAGCTTGTCTAGCTCGCCCGTGACATGATCAGTAGCACCCGTGTCGATGTACCAGTTGGTGTCGACGCCGTACGAGTGCATGGCGGAGGCGGCTGTCTTCTCCTCGCCCTGGTACTCCTTGTTGAAGCGCTTCCAGCACTTGAGCGCGACGTGGCCGTACTTGCCACAGACCTGGCACTGCGGGCGCGGATTGCCATTTGCGTCAAACGGCTCATGAGGACTCGGGCGTGTGTTGTTGTAGCCACCCGAACCATTGCCGCGGCCGCCATCGCCGCGTCCACCATCGCCGCGTCCACCACGGCCACCACGTCCGCCGCGGTAGCCACCGCGCCAGCCGCCGCGAGATGCAACGTTCACCGAGGGAGGAGCGCCGCATGCACTGCCTCCTCCTGGAGGGCCACCGCCGTAGCCGAAGGAGCTCGCACCAGCTCCGGTGTTCCCGCCGTTCTGGAAGTCCAGGCGGGTCTCGAAGTTCAGCAGGTGAGCGTATAGCTCTGAGAGGGACACAGTGTCCCTGTTTGTGGTCCTGGAGGTCACCAAGGGGTTCCACTCCGAGTCCAGACCGCCAAGGATGTACGCCGCCAGGTCGTCGTCATCCATCTTCTTTCCGGCGGATGTCATCGCATCGCCGAGGCTCCTCATGCGCGCGAAGTACTCCGTGACGCGCATGTCGCGCTTCTGGGTGCTATGGAGCTGCATACGGATCTGCATCACCTGCGCCCGAGACTGCGACGAGTACATCGCCGTCAGCGCCGCCCACACATCAGCCGTGTGTTCCAGGGTGGACACTTGCATGAGCACCCCCCTTGTCAGGGAAGAGAGCAGAAAGCCCAGAACCTGCTGGTCCTGTGCCACCCACGCCATGTACGCAGGGTTAGCGACGACCTGCACCTCCTTCTCGCCCTTCGCGTTCACGCCCTCGACGTCGAGGGTCTCGGACGGTTTCTTCACCGTGCCGTCGAGGAAGCCCACCAGCTGGCGCTCCCGCAGAGGCGGCATCACCTGCGCCTTCCAGAGCGGGAAGTTGTCCGCCGCCAGCTTCTCCGTCACGGCGCCGGACTGCGGCGCAGAGCTTGGGGCAGGCGCAACGGAGGAGGAAGAGCTCGACATGATCAAGGAAGAGAGAGGCTCTGATACCATGTAAAACTTGGGACTAGATTGGTTTCGGCACACCTCGAAGGGTTGCCTGCGGTCATGTATATATAGCCAGCCAAGGGCAGCAACAGATTACAGATTACAAGAGTTTGAACGATAGCCTCGTATCTAGTCTAACTAATCCGAGTCTATCTGTTATCTATCGTAGAGTACAAGTCAAGTAATTACAGAATATGCTAACTACCAAACCTTCTAGATACAACTCGTTTAACAGTGACGACTAAGTCCCAATAGCGAAGAGCCTATTCGAAGCCCAAGACAAGAGACCCAAGAAGATGGAGTACCATCCAAGATTAGACATAGACATAGTCGGTTTAAACTTTCCTTACATGTAAACTAGGTCGGTTACGAACTCTCGAGACCCAGCCTATTTAAAGGCTGGGAGGGGTGCCGATCTAGGACCAAGCCATACTCGAACCACCAAAAGCTCTAGCGAGATCGACATCTGTAATCACATAATCCACTCAATCAATACCTGACAAGCAGGAAGTAAGGTCTTTACCTCCACCCGAGGGGCCTGAACCTGGGTAAATCTTTGCCTCTGCTTGTCAGCCGACGAAAATACCAGTACTACCACGTTCTCTCCCCATATTCTCAACCCTAGGTCCTTAACCATGGGATTTGATGAGGGTACACCTCGTCAGTCGTGAAAACAAGACGCCAGGAAACCCTGGTGAAGGATCTGCGGGAGACTTTCGACAACCTGCGAAAGATCCAACTCAAGCTCAACCCTCGGAAGTGCGCCTTCGGGGTCCCCTCCGGGAAGCTCCTTGGTTTCCCCGTCTTGCACCGGGGAATCGAGGCTAACCCCGTGAAGATTCGAGCCATCGAGGCCATCCAAGCCCCGCAGAAGATCAAGGATCTTCAGCGGCTGAATGGATGCGTAACCTGACTTCATATGCTTGTAGGCACAGTCATTGGTGGTGGACATGCTGGAGCTGAACTTTTGCCCAACGCATAAGATGATTGGTCAGATAGATATGCTATTATGATGTATTCATTGAGTAGGTAAGGTTATCTATAAGTAGTAATAATTCTCATTCCTTTGCCTCATGGATATGTTTCTGTTCAAGGGATCATCATAATACCGAGTATAACCTTGCAGTTATTGACTTATTGTACAGTCTTAGCCCTTTAGGTGGTTTGCTTAAATGTTTTCTTAGCATATCTTTGTTTTTCACTCTAACTCACATATATAATCAGCCACTAGTTGAATGCCCGTGCGTTGCCACGGCTCATTACAAAAATCTAGATACCATGAAAATCTGATGCATGAAATCTACATAGTATTGTAAAAACATTGATATTCCACTTTTCTTGTAAGTATACTTCAATAAAAATGTAATTGGACATCGTCCGCATAATTACTCATCTCTCATAAACTAACTTCTACTCTCTAGCAAACTTCAGATCATCATAACAAAATACAGAGTGGAAAAACAACGCATACAAATGAAGTACCAAAAATATCCTATTAGGGCATCTCTAACCGATCCCCTAAAATCGGTTAGAGGAGTAAAAATACGCAGCGGCGGCACCTAACCGAACTCCTAAACGGTTAGAGGAGTATATTTTTACTCATCGGAGGAGTAAAAGTGGCGGCCGACTCCTAAATTTACTCCTCCGAGGCCAGTTCCGAGAAAAAGTCGCCGCCTCCCGACCCGCCGCACCTATTCCCGCCGGCGTCGCTGCCGGCGACCCCCATACCCCGCCGCCCCCACCCCGGTCCCTCCGCCGCCCTCCGGCCCACCTCTCCCTCGCTCGCCGCCTCTCGCCGTCGCCGGAATCGACGGGGCGAGCTCGTTTTCGCCGGCCGCCGGCCCGATTTGGAGGAAATTGGGCTCCGTCGCCGTCGATTCGCCGCAACCCGGAGCCGGCGTGGCCTCCGGTGACCACGGCGTGGCGTGGTCGGCCACCACCGATGTCGCGACGCGGCTCGCCCCCTCCTCCTAGCCCTCCACAGATCCCGCGCGACCGGCGGTTGCCCCTGCCGCCCACGACGGGTTTCGTCTGCGTGCGGGACCTCTGGCCGGAATTGGAGGATGCACGGCCGGCGTCCGTCGATGCTGCTGCCGGAGATGGATCGCCGGCACCGCCGGCCGCAACCAACACAAGGTGAATTTTTTCCCTCTTTTTCGTCATGTAAAATTGGAGCACAAGAAGCCGTGGCTTATTTGATTTTTGCTACAAATGAAGTACAAGGACTTCTACATGGACCGAGAATGAAGACAATGAGTTGTATTTTGCATGGCACCATCAAACTCTTGTAGATGACGCACTATACGAAGCGAGTGGTATTCGTCCACCATTCCAACTTTTTTGGGAGAAAATTCATAAGAATTTCAATGAAAAGACAACCGGAGATGGTAGATCGCTTTCATCGATGTTAAATAGATGGCACATTCTTGTTATGCGTTCAAATGCATAACAAGAACACTTTGGTTTGTGCCGGATTCTATCGGGTTGTATCGATATCTATGGGGAGAAGTATGTACTCTATATGTATCAATTGTATCGAGTTGTATCGGTATCTATTTTGGTGTATCGGGTTGTATCGGTATCAAAACCTATGATACTATATGTGTTTGTATCAACCTATTTGTATTGCAAATGATGAAAAATAATTTTACTCCTCTAAAAATAGGGGTTCGGTTAGGTGCCGACCACCTTTAGAGGAGTACTTTTACTCCTCTAAAGTTTACTCCTCCGTTTACTCCTCTAACCGATTGGGGATCGGTTAGAGATGCCCTTAGACTACTACCCGCCTTGAACCAGCCCAATGAAGCTGGATCCGATCACCAGGCAGCGGAGGCTGTACCCGCCGTGTACCTCGTGTACCTCGCCAACGCCTGTGCAACGGTATCTCCTTCCACAAGGACCTTCTCCCTCCTATACGATTGAATTTAGAGATGATCAAAGAAAATAGTCAGCAATGAAACGAAGTTCTCCTCTCATCTTACAGGAAAATAATTATGAGTTTATGACCCACTATGTCCTTGACTGGAAGAAAATAAGAAACAACATGTTGCTAAAAACATTTCTGGCCACATAACCACAAACAGTGGAATCCCTCACATACTCTCCATGTAAGAGATGATGCGCCTCTCCCACCGGCAATACAAATAAAATTGTCAAAGGTACTCGCCTATCGCATACTTCCAAACCAAATTGGATAATATCGACACAAAATGTTGAAATAAGCCAAATCAACATAGCTGAAAAGAGGCCAATTATGGAAACCAAGTACCTTAAGTTATATGATGGACATATACCTACTGCAAATCTAGACTAATACATCCTGAACACAAACCCAAACTTATCTCTGTACTTAAGTGTTCCATTTGGTTTACTCCTACAACAAGTGAAGAAATCAAATTGTGTCAAAAAATAATCTCTCAAATGCAAGGATGGAATGAAAAGCAAGAAGGTGAATCACTTGTATGTTGAATCAGTGGATATGAAAAGGAGTGGTGTCTTCTCCTCACTCCACCTACAACTCGCGTGAAACAATCAACACTTCTACAGCTAAAGTCACTCGAATGATCAAATTTTACTTACACCTGAGATTAAAAATTCGATCGTATACTTTCCTTGAACAAAAAAGTTAAAACCTTTGACAACAAACTTCTTGGCATCTACATAACATTATAAATCCTAACAGTTGCCTTGATTTTAGCGGCAAGATGAATCTGATCTCTTTAATATAAACATGCACATTTAAACTTAAACAAATACTAATCTAAGAGTGCCTATACATACCTTGATAGATCTAAATGATATCAGAACTACCAAAGTGGTTAGTAGCACACTGTATACAACAACTATTTGTCATCACGAATAAGCAAGACACTCCGACGAGTGAGGATGAAGCACAACTAATCATGTCAACCATTGATGGTAGCTGAGCTTGTTAACATGAGCACGGAAGAGCACCTGGCGTGGATCAGAAATCTTTATCATCTGAATCATGTCACAGATGCTAAAGTATCAACTCATTGTGTCTTCAGTGCTGCCCGGCCTCTCGGAATAAAAGTGTTGATCCACATACAGAGTGAATGTAAATTGGGCCATATCTTGGATACTGAAGTGGGTTATTCACAATAATAGATCCTGAAAAAAATAATCAAAGGTACTTGAGAAAAGCGTGCCATATGACTTATCTGTTAAATAACTATCAATACATGCAGAACTGCAGTCATTGTTATGCCGATTCTCTAGTACAAAAGGCATAGCTAGTTTAGACTGTTTGATATATGAACTATTAATTGTGAAGACCATGATAGTTGTATATCATACTGCGGTTGAGTAAATAGTGATATAAAACTAAACGGCTAATACAAAGATGACAAAAAACTCTTGGGCATATCAAGTGTGAAACTGAATCCGTAGTATATCTAATTGAAAACAACATTCCTACCTCAAAAGAAACCTTTAGTCGAGCAACACCCGCCTCTATGTTTATGTGGCCTTCTCCTTCTACGTAACATATTTATGTGCGAAGCCGTAGTAGATAACTTAAACAACACTCCAATCATTATAAAATGCAAGGATTTTAGTATCTAAATTAGAAGGTCACAACCCATTAATCTGTCGATCCTTATTGAGTAGCTGCGGCAATCCGTCGGTCACAACAACCTGTGGACAAGAATCAAAACAAAAACACCGGGCTTGTAGCACTGCTAATTTAAATTCTCCGCCTCGCTTGTTCAAGTTTTTGATAAATACGACCAAAGTGTTGACGACCCCAACTGAGAGGAAATATACCATGTGTCTCGATACCAACGCTAATTTAAATTCTCCGCCTCGCTTGTTCAAGTAAGGTATTGAATCTCGATACCAACACTATTATTTCCTGGCACGTTGGGCTTTCTTGTAGCAGGTTATACATCATATATTGACAGCAACCAGAAACAAAGGAACCGACACACTATATTGATTTCCGATTAAAAAAAGTACTACACACTTGCTTGGTGAGGCACAATTGCTAATTAAAGACACTTCGAACGAATATTGCAACTTGTGCCACACAAAAAATGGGCAACACCTAGCTCGAAGCAAATATCCAAAAAATATATATGTAAAATCAAACACATCTCAACTAAAAGGTCATCACATGCAATTGTGATACGTGAATCGCAGGAAGAGATGCATTGACCACATATCAGAATTAACTTCAAAACCCAGCCTAATGGTTGGGATGGGTCAGAGCTAGGGATGTAAATGGGACATTAAATGGCGCCATTTAAGTCCATATATTTTGCTCGACACGTAGTTTGGGTTCGGTGGAAATTACGTTTGTCAAAGAATTGATCAATAACCAGACTTAAATGGGATTAAATGGTGCCATTTAGTGTCCCATTTACATCCCTAGTCAGAGCCACTGGAGTTGAGGTCAGCCTCACCGCCACCATCACGAGACTTCTATCTATTGCAGAAACATGAGCAAGACGTAAACATATCACAAAAGGAGACTACGTGAAAACAAAGAGAAAACTGAGACCAAAGAAATAAATGAATTAGAAGGTATCACATACCTTAAAGAGTTTTTAACAGGGAAGAGATTAACCTCTACATTATTGTGATCCACGTATGTAAATAAGCCACAATAGATTCCTGACAGTACCTCTATATAACTGAATTGCATGAATCAGTAGTAATTCACATATCAGATAAAAACATCATCAAGGCATCATTCAACCAGTTGGAAAAAAAAATTGTGTCAAGAGAGTGGTACTGTTTTGTCCTTTAAAAAGAAAGATGTCCTGTTTTGGCAGGCTGTGGAAGAAACAATCTAGAAACATGGCAATGATTTCCCTTGCAGTATAGCAATGATTTCCCTTGCAAGAAACAATTTACCTCTATTCAAATAACCAGCATACGAACCTGAAGGAAACATGATAAAACCGTATAGCTCAAACTGTGTAAAGGCTGAAATAAATGTGCAAATGTGTAAAAGGCTGAAGCTCAAGCACAACCTGTAGTATCAGATTTAAGCATCACAATGTTACTGGACAAAAAAATATCTGTGAGCACATCTGAATTCCACGTGCTTTACTCTACAATAATAGATCTTAAAAAATCATTAACAATATTACTAAACATATATTCGGTTTCATCAAAAAGATTATTAACTACTGATACATTTTGTTTTTGAGTCAGCCTGGTGCAAGGTCTGCTAGCTATTTCTTGAGTTTGATATCTTGGGCACACACAAACAAAAAAAGTAGTACTGTTATTATGTGAGAATGCATTCGTTTTTGTCTCTCGGCATGTAGTGATGCTTGCACACAAATTCTTATTGGAGCCAGGTGTTACTTTCCTAGAACTGAATAAGAGAATTACTTCAATGATTTATTGTGTCTTACCCAGTAGTTAGCTCATAGAGAGATTGATAAGCTATTAAGCTGTTGCTGGTGCTACAAAAGGTCCTTTTTCTAGTAGTACAAATAAGCAAAAGAAGCATAATCTTATTCGTTGCATCTCTAGATGCACATTTCAATATCCCCTATTTTAGTATTCGAACAGCAATTGTAACCTGTCTATGCACGTGAGTTTTGAGTTCATTCTTTTTCCACCAAAACAGTTGTAGAGGATATACGTTATTGCTCCTAATTACATTCTTTATTCCATTGAATTAGCTCAAAAACTGCAAGCTACCAGTTCGCTATTCCAATGAAGTAGACCAAACATGACATTTCTCCTAACCAATTCAGAAAGCATGTTTTCACAGTCTTTTCTACAGCCTGTTGAGGCAACAGTAATTGAAAATCATACCAGAAAATTTATTCTAGGAATATTACCCCCGAAATTCCTGTGTCCACGCCATTTTGTCAGAAATCTTGCATATGTATACAGAAGGAGAGGAGTTTACGAATCAAATAAGAGCAGTTCGACAATCAAATACCACATAGAAGGATGAACCATGACAATTAAAGGAGGAGGCCCAGCTACCATCTTCAAGGTTGCGGCGGTGATGCAGTTTTTTGGGGATGGCTGCGCTGTGGTACAGGAGGTGGTGGAGGGTCTTGAAGGAAAGAAGCCAACAACGACCTAGAAGGGAGACGTCAAGGTCTTGAAATGCCAAGCAGGGAGGCAGCGTGCTTCACGGCTGACAGCGGCAGCGGCAATGGAAGAATGGTGTTAGCGGTGCCGCGTGGATGGACGACGAGGTACGGGGAGGAGGGGCTATGACATATGGAGGCGCCGCCGTTCAAGGAAGGAGAGGTCGGAGGGGAGCGCGTCAATGGCGACCTCGAGGCGGCGGCCGTGGATGGGGAGTGCGTCTGAGCCCCGGAGGTTGGCGCGTGCGCGTCCTTGGCGACCTAGGTCGAGGCGGCGGGAGTGAGCTGGCAAGCCGGAACCCTAGCTGCGACCGCGAGCGGCTCCACGCGAGAAAGGAACGCGTTTCGTTAGAGCGGACAGTTGGGCCGGCCCATGTTAACTCGACAGTCCATCCTAGCGATGACGGATGTTGGACGAAGGATTCTGCATCGTTAAGTACGTACGAACTCACATTTAATAGTAAAGATTAGCCTCTAGAATTATGGACCATCGATTCAATGCTCAAATAGTCCAAATAATTATTTCCTCATAGAAGGCTTTCAATGCATTTCCATTAAAGGGCGAGTTTAGACAATTAGTTAACTGCCACCTAATAAATTAGGGAATACCGAAATAGACAATACCATGCTATATTTAGCATGACCGCAATATCTAATAAAATACGATAATCTTTTTCTCAAGGACATAGATGATACTTGATAGTAATTTTACTTGATTATGTAAATAATTTCAACATTTCTATAATTTATGTTTACAAGTCACTAAATATTTGAGATTGAAAACAAAAAAACATTAAATCCTCCAAGTCCAGTTTCGAAATAGTAGTGAACCTGTAATATTCACATTATATTATTTCACCCTCAGTTTGTAACTGAATTTTACATATGAGATTTATAAGCAAAGTGAGCTGATTGCCTTATACTACGTGAATGTTTCTTTTTTCATTTCAACAAAACATTACATAAATCCAAAATACTTGTACATCAGGTTTTTGACCTCAGCTGCTTGATACCATTCTCAAACCTCTTTATGTTCTTCTCCAATTCATAATCAATATGGCTTGAAGCCATGGGCTTCTCTTCTATCTACTCATCGTGTAAGTTTCTTCCTGACAATCGCTCTGTCTGAGAGGCCTACTTGAAATGTTTGGGTAATCCACAGGGTCTGAGGTTGAATTACCGTGAGTCATGTATTAGTGTGGACGATGATTGTATGGAGGACTTGATGGGCTCTGTGGTTGTAAGGTGGCATCCCTTCCATTATCTTTCTTGGGCTCGTCGTGAGCCTTGCTTCATCCTCCAGCTTCCTCTTTTAAGGAGGCAAATTCAGGTTGTTAAATCTTGTCTGTAGTACCCTTCAGAGGAAGCTCTCATGCTCAAATTTCTTCACAAGTTTCACAACAAGGAGGATTCATCTGCGCTCCTCCTCTCTCTCTCCAAGCAGGCCTTGAATGATTTTCACAATCTAGTACAGTTCCTCGTAAGCACACACCCTGATGACACCAGCAACGATAACTACAAAACAACAATACATACCGAGCTAAAAGATACTATACTTGGACCTTCAGAACCTGCCATCCCTCATCACTTCTAAATGGATGTGGAATTGAAGATGTTCTCTCAAGCAACCAGACAGCCTCAACACTAGTGGTCTGCTTATCCACCAAAATCAAGTGGGCAAAGCTAAACGTCATCTCTCCCGATCTGATACTCTAGAGGCCAGAGACCCTCTTCCCAGCATCCTTGATTCACTGGACTAATCCATGTTTTACCCTTTCTACATTTTATACCAGGCCCTTTGTAAAATACTTGTACATTTTCTGTCACGGGTGTTTTTCTCCTCTAAATTATTGTTGTGCTCCTTTGTATGGTTCCTTTTTTTTGCTTAATAGATTTTACTGTCAGGGTTCCTCTACGACTCCTACAATTTTATGTCAAAAATGAATAACATGAAATGTTAAACATTGATGCTAAAAAAACCAGGCATGTCTTGCATCGTCAACTGTTTGGCCAAATGTAATCTGCTATGCATGTGAGTCATCAGTGGAGTGGATCTTGATACAGTGAGGAGTAATTACATCAAATGAGATATCTCTTTTTGAATGAAGTCAGTAAAACTTGCTATAAGTGGAACAGTCAATTCACCCTTGCTATAAGTTCAAGTACATGTTGCTAGGGTTACTTTGCAGTCTGAATTTTTTTGATTTCGGTCACTGCAGATTCTTCATAATTCACAATTTAGATTAAACAGTTGATAAAAATGACATGACTAGATTCATCGTAAAAGCTACTTTTGTCATGAGTAGTGGTCAAAGACTTAAAGTATTATCTTTGATGGTGCGTGAATTAAACATGTTTTAAGTGATTTCATAAGCTAGGCAGTTCACCATTTCTCTCTAATCAAGGTATTTGAACCACTGGTCTTCTAGTCTTTTCTGAGATCTGCTGTAGGTCGATAGATCCACTGTTCAGGTTTGTCAATCGTAGTGAATTCATAATGCGAACCCCTGTACACGAACTGTCAAACTGCTGGAACCTCAAGAAAGTAGAAAATAAGTTAACTTTCCTCGGATGGATGTGTGTAGGTGAACTCTTTCATCAGCTATCTCACTTTTATGATTTACTGGAATGAACTCTTTCATGCCATGCTGCTTTTTTTTCTTGTGTGTGGTACCAAGTCTTAAATATCATGCACCAAGCAAATAGATACTTTGTCCTTTTGGCCTAGAGTCTTGAGAATTTGAAAACAGTAGAACGTAAAAGGTGTGGCACTACAAGTTAATTGTTCTATTGTTTTTTTCAATTGCCGTGATGATTCAGCTCTGAAGATTTTTGTACAGTTTCCACGTCAATGTTTGAGCAATAGAAAGTATTATCATATAACACTTCGTTTTATATTTTCTGACTTAATATACTCCCTCTGGTAAAAAATTGTCGTGAGAAAATAGTTTTTTTTTACTGTAATGAGAAACAGCTTAGCCAGCACAAATCGAAGTGTACCCTCTGACACTCTTTCCGGATCGGAGGGAGTACAAATTTGATCCACTGATGACATGGATTGCCCTGCAGGTATCTGGCGATGCAGAAATGACTTCTTGGGTGGAGGCTCTTCGATCTTGCGTGGAAATCGACCCGCTATGTACCATGCACTCGGTGAACTGTGGGTGGACTTTGTAGAATTTCATCTCGTATGCACCCTGTGAACTGTGAAGTGGATTAGTTGGAGTTAATCGCTGAATTTCCTGACTTGTGTCTATAATGTTGAATTTTCATCCGATTCTGATGCACCCTGTGAACTGTGAAATGAATGCTAAATGTTGAACTGTACCTGACTACCTGGCGCTACTTATTTTCTCCTTTGAGATGTGGCGACTGAACGATTCGATGAGTTGGTTTATAACCGTCCGAAATATTTTATTCCATTATGAAGAAGTTAGTCTCTGATCTGAAGAAGTAATTAACATGCCCTGCACTTGGTTACTGTGATCCGGCCAGGGAAAGCTAAAAGTCAGCATGAATTTATTTGCCCGTGAAACTCTCAGATAACTCGAGAGTGTACTTTGGGATTTAGAAATACTACTATTTGCATAAGCGCTATCACGAAGCGGGCCACTCGATACATTGTGATCCTCTGGAAAATCACCCCTGATTTGGCATTTTCAGACCTTTTTTTAGCTCACTCAAAAACATAACTCACCGATACATTGCTGAAACACCTATTCTTAAGTAAATGGTCCAACTTTATCGATAAACAAATCAACATACATCCAATTGATGAAAATAAAACACAAAACCATCATCGCTAGCTTCGCTATCATCTTGAGGTCCACCTAAAACTCTACATAAACCTGCAGAAGCTCGACTTACATGAAAGGTTGTGAATGTAGGCTTGAGTCGCCCATCTCAATAGGTGAGAATCGATGGTCGTTGAATGCGTTATGTCGCGAGATAAACCCCTTGTAAGAGATGACGTCGAACCCTACATTATCATTATACTGCCGCGGAGGAATTTCGCGAGAACAAAAGAATGAAACTTAGAGAAGAGTGACCACACCAAACTTAGAGAAGGCACAATATATAGGAAAAATGAAACTTCGCGAGAACATGCTTTTCTCCACATTCATACATAAATATTAGTAAAACTTGTTTTCCAAAAAATATTTCAATAACCTGTTTTGCTAAAACGCAGGGCTATTTCTCTTTATCCAAACATCCACTCAGTAGGAAAAACACCTTTTTTTAGAACTTAGTAGGAAAAAAAACACCTACGGAGTAGTATACATATTTTTTGGATCGCCTAGTAATCTTGTACCGTACTTGTAGTGGGCTTTCTCTCAGTTTAGATATCGTGGGCTCTATCTGCCGAGAAAACAAAAGCAGTTTTGGGCTTTAATCTACCGTGCAGCGTGATTCTTTCTCTCTCCCGTGCCACGCGAGCCGCTCGCGCGAGGAGATGAGCCGCCCACTGTCGCCGGCGTCGGCGCCGCCGCTGGAAGACGACGACCTCCTCGCAGAGATCCTCCTCCGCCTCCCGCCACAGCCATCTTCCCTCCCTCGGGCCTCTCTTGTCTGCAAGCGCTGGCGCCGCCTCGTCTCCGAGCCCCTCTTCATCCGCCGATTCCGCATCCACCACCGTCGCAACCCTCCCCTCCTCGGTTTCTTCGGCGGCCTCGACTTCATGCCTGCCATGGAGCCCCCCAACCGTCTCCCTACGGCTTCTTCTCCTTGAAGCTCGACCACTACAGAAACAACGGTTATCTGTACTTCCACAGCCTCGCGTGCCGCCATGGCCTCCTGCTCATATTCCTTCCGCGGGGTCGCCAGCTCCTAGTGTGGGACCCTGTCACCGGTGACCAGCACCCCATCGCCATTCCCCCCGGATTTGGCACCTCGTTGGACTACGGCCCAATCCACGGGGCGGTGCTTCGCACTGACGGAGACGTCCAACACTTCCAGGTGGTCATGGTAGGCACGGTAGTAGAAAAAGAAGAAGTAGAGGAAGACGAAGACGAAGAAGAAGAAGAAGAAGAAGAAGAAGAAGAAGAAGAAGAAGAAGAAGAAGAAGAACAACAACAACAACAACAACAACAACAACAACAACAACAACAACAACAACAACAACAACAACAACAACAACAACAACAACAACAACACAATGCGCGAGTGGTCGCCCAAGTTTACTCGTCCGAGACCAGCACATGGGGGAATCTAATATCAACATCGATTCCACCCAATTCTAAGATTATCCTTCCTCCCGGCATGCCTAATTGTGTCCCCGATGTCCTAGTTGGGGATTCCCTTTACTGGGTGCTTGGGAAATCAATTATCCTCGAGTTTGATTTGGGTACGCAGAGACTAGCTGTGGTGCCTCTACCAGTGGCGGTGCACACTTATGACCAAAACAATCCCGAGTTCATGGTTATGCGGGCAGATGGTGGTGGGCTTGGTTGTCTTGTTCTGTCTAAATTCAGTGCCCAAATATGGAAGAGGAGGACCGATTGTGACGGTGTTGCTTCATGGGTTCTGGGAAGAACCATCCAACTCGACAAGCTCCTTTCCCTGAATTCAGTCAAGGAGAGAAGGCCCCTAAAGATACTAGGCTTTGCTGAGAACAATAGTGTGGTGATTCTGCGGACAGATAACCGCCAATTCACAATCCAGCTTCAGTCATTACAGTTCAAGAAACTTATTGACATCAACTTAAGGTGTTGTTATCATGCATTTGAAACTGTCTATACTGCAGGTAATAATTTTATGTAGAGTCACACCACTTGTTTCTTTTGCTGCTTGATAATCTTTTAAACGTATAGTAATTTTTTGGTTGTGTGTTCTTTTCTGATGTTTGTATAGTGTATTTCTATGTGATAGTTATGATTTGGAAAGACAGTGTTAGCCATCTAGTTTTACTTTTCTAGCCAGGCGATTCTATTGTGTATTGTGATTGTGAGTTCCCTAGAGAAGCAGGTGGGTGTGCCTCCTTTGTCAAAAAATAAAGTAGATTTTTGAAATGCTGCTTTTTTTTGCTAATAATCATATTATTATTATGAAGGAATTATAGTACTGCTAATGGATGCCAGATAATAAAATGATGAACAAAAAGATCCGCAATTTTTAGTATAATAGTGAGCTCAATTTTAGTGTTGTCTGCCTATTGATATAGCAAATAATTGCAATGGTAGTATTTGTATATAGTTGCAGCGCAGATGTTTCTAAAGATGAGATACATAACGGCTGGAAACTGAAAACAATAATGACTTGGTTTGATATGCACCGATACTACATGAAGAAAATCTAGCTTGAACCAGATGAAATGTCAAAACTGTAGCTCAATTGGCATATTCAGAACTTCCGTTTATTCAATATTATTATCGTTGGTCTTTTCTAATCTTAAATCCAAAATGATGAGCTGGTTTTTGATATGTAAAAAGCAGTTGTTCAATTATAACACTTTAGAGTCCTGCTGACAGTGGCAAGTCAATTTGTATCAGTTACAACACTACATACTGTTTTGAGAATATTCTCTTTATTGACTAGCACATATTTTGTTTATCTACTCCTAATGTCGTTAAACCTGGGTTCTTTTTCTCAGTTACATATGTAATTTTGTCTCAATATCTCATTGATTCCTCCCTCATATCTATTTGGCTTTTTGTTGGAATGCCTTTCGCTCCCTAACTTCATATTCTTGTAGGCACATTCATTTGTGGTAGACATCATGGAGCTCAACTTTTGGACAAGACATAAGAATATTGTCAGATCGATCAACTATTATAATGTATTAATTAAGTAGGTAAGCTTATCTTTAACTAGTAGCAGAATGAAATAATTACCATTCCCTTGCTTCATGGATATGTTTCTGTTTTGGGGACCATTATGATACCTAGTGCGGCCTTGCATTATTTTCTTAGCATATCTTTGTTTGGCACTGTAACTCACATATGTAATTGGCGATTAGCCTCTCGAGGTATGGAAAGTCGATTTGATGATTAAATAGTCCACATCGATCTTTCCTCGTAGAAGGGTTTCATCCATTACCATAAAGTGCTTGTCCAGTCAAGTAGTCTGAGAGGGCTACTTGAAACGTTTGGGCATTCAGGCAATCCACGGGGTCTGTGGACTGTGGTTGAACTAACGCAAGTCGTGTGTCAGTGTTAACGATGAATTCATGGAGGAACTTGCTGGACTGTTTTGGTTGTAAGGTAGAATCCCTTCATTACCTATCTTGGGCTCCCCATGAGCCTGTTGTGCCCTTGAATTAATTAATTCTCACTATTGATGGTCCGCATTGAGCAGACCACTGTGTCGCCTCATCCTCCAGCTTCCTATCTCAAGGAGGCAAATTCATGTTGTTAAATCTTGTCTCGCCATAGAGTGTAAGCTTTCATGTTCACAACGAGGAGATCATGGGCGGAGTGCACACCTTGCTGATACCAGCAACGATAACTGCATTTAAAAGAGTCAAAAGACGGATACATACCAAGTTAAAAGATCCTATACTTGGACCTTTGTGAATCTGCCATCCCCTATCACCTCCAAATGATATGGAAATATGGAAATGGAGATGTTCTCCCAAGCTAAAAGCCTTTGCGTGGCTATTCTACCAGACCACCTCAACACTAGGGGGCTGCTTATCTTTAACTAGTAGCAGAATGACATAATTATCATTCCCTTGCTTCATGGATATGTTTCTGGTTTATTCTCCATGAGCCCCTGAGATGTCCATGACAAGAAAAATTGTTTCAAGTTTTTTGATAAGCTAGGCAGTTCAGAATGTCTCTCTAATCGAGGTATCTGAACCAATGGTTTTCAGTTTTTCTTCTGAGATCCGATGTAGCCAAAGTCTTGAAAATATGAAAACAGTATAACTTGGGAAGATCAAATCGCTCTATTTTTTTCTCCAATAGCTGAGATGATTCAGTTTGGAGCTTTTGGTCGAGTTTCCACAAGCTTGCCTGGTGCCACAAGCTTGCCTGGTGCTACTTCCCCATTTTTTTTACCTTTGTTTGAAATGCAGTGACCGAAGAATTCGTACCTCTGAGATATTTCATATGAGTTATTTATTGTGATCTAGACAGGGATAGGTAAATATTGGCATGGATTTATTTTGCTTGTGTACATCTCTAAAAGCCTCTGCTTTGGTGTTGACAAACTTTGAAGCAAAACAGATGCATGTACTATAGCCTGAGAAGTACGGCGTCCTTCATGAGGCGAAGGTTCAGCTCCTTGATCTGCTCCGCCATACGTTGTGCTCCTGACTGCTCCAAGCTCACATTCAGAACCTCCGCACCGGCGGATCCCTTGTAGGTGAATAGCCGCAGCTACGGTGCGTCGAGCTCCAGCCCGTGGAGGTTGGCGAGCGAGAGAGCGGTGACCTGCGGGCAGCGGAGCAGTCGGGAGCCTGACGAGGACAAAGCCAGCTCGTAGGGGTGGGGGCGGTCTAGCTCTAAGGCACCGAGCAGCGGCACGACGTCTACGATGGCATGGATGTCTGTCAGCCGCACGGCGCACCGGCGCAGGCTCAGGGTCTCCAGTCGTGGGAATCGGCGCAGGCGCGGGACGACGGCGGTGGCAAGCAGAGGTATAGGCCGTCGAGGTACAGCGAGCGAAGGGAGTAGGACGGCAGGGCAGCGACGCGGAGGCTGTGGTTGTCCGGCGGGGAGACGTTGACGTGGAGCTCCTCGAGGGCTTGCCCCACCAGGGTGCCGATGAGCAGGGCGTCCAGCCCGTCGTTGATGTGGCGTTGTAACCAGTCCCCGGCATTGTCGGACGCGAGGTAAGCAAACGTTAGCTTCCTGAGACGGCTACCCTCGTTGCGGGCAGCGTTGTTGGCGATGGCGTCGAGAGCCGCGTTGGCGTCGCGGAAGAAGTCGAGGCTCCGCCTGTAGGGCATCGGACCCGCTCCGTAGGAGCGGGAGTCGAGGTTTAGAACGCCTGACGAGAGCCAGAGCGAGCGCCACGGCCGGGGGAGCGCGCCGGTGCACACCGCCTCCTTGGCCGGCGTGTGAGAGAGGATTTGCCAAAGCACGGGTCCGGCAGCCTGGTCAGCCGATCACCGGACATCGTCTGCGTGGTGGCTGGCCGACGATCGCTGGGCGAATAGCTCAGGTACTACATCTTTTCACGCTATTCACTGGAGAACGACATCGTTCGATGAAATAGCTCACATGCGACGTCTCGTTGAGTTCAAATATCTTTCCTAACTCATTGCTCTTAATCGCAGTCAGTTAGGATTAAAGGCAGGCGGGTGAGACCCACAATTGCCCACGTCAGCAACGACGACCGTTTAATCTCTTCCTCTGCGCGCGCTTTCTCTGCTTCTTCTTCTTCTTATCCGGCGACATCGACGCAGCGCGGCAACGCCGGTGAGGCAAAACATAAATAAATGAAGATAAAATAAACCCGCGGGGCGCATACAGTAGATAAACTTTATATTACACATAAGCTCGACATTACAGAACCTCGTGGCTCATAGATTCAAAAGGGGCGCCACGCGGAGATGAACTGAAAATTACAGGCGGGGACGTTCGCTGCTGCTCCTACCCCTAGCTACGACCCAAAATTGGGCTCACACCGGAGCCCCGGGGGTGTGGCGGCGGCGACGAGGCGGCGGCGCCGCTCAGTCCTAGTCCTCGTCGGAGTCGAATAGCCCGTGGGAGCCGGGCCCGTCGGAGTCCGAGCTGATTTCGATGACTTCGTGGAGGGAATTGTAAATCCCGATCTCGAGGCGGCGTTCGTCGAGCTCAATCTCCATCTGACGGCGCTTCTCATCCTCTGTGCTGCGCTGGAACACCTCCAAGGTGACCCAGGGCAGGACCTCGTCGGAGACGAAGTCCCCGGGCAGGAGGGGGCGGCCGCTGCGCGGTGGGCGCTCCTGCTCCTCCTCCTCCTCCCTCTTCGGCGATGGCAGCGGTGCCCGAGCAATGGAGGAGCTCCCCGCACCGGAGGAGCTTCCAGCCATCGCCATCGCCATGCGGCGGTCGTACGCAGGCAGCTCGCGGCGCTCGTACGCAGGCGGAGGCCGCATTCCGCGGTTCGTCCACGCACGCGCGCCTCGCTTACGAGCGCCGTCGGAAGCGGCCACGGCCTTCCTAGCGGGGTCAGCCGGAACCTGCCTCTTCCCCTTCCGCTCCTCGTCGGAGCCGTTGCCACCGCCGGAATGGCCACCGCGGCCGGCGATTGGACCTCCCCTCCTAAACATCGGCGGGCGGCGGGGCTGGATCTACTGGCGTAGCTCGATTTGATCACCGGCGGCGAGCTAATGCGAGCGGCGGCGAGGGTGGGGAATGGGGGAAATAGCTAGGGCACGACAGGGTTAGTGGATAAGAAGAGAAATAGCTAGGGCACGACATGGCGAGTGTGGGAATTTTGGACCGTCGAGTTTTCTGGGCCGTAGCCTATGCCCGTTTGAAATTAATAAAACACTGCAGCTAAAAAAAATTGTTGGGCCGTGGCATATGCGTGTTCGAAACACTGCAGCTAAAAAAATTCAACAGCCAATCAGAGCGCAGAACTGGGACTGGCGTGGATCGGGGGGTTTCCTTCTAGAAGTCATGATCGGACGGCCAGGGTTAAATCACAGAAGCTTCATAGGATTTTGTGTGGGTTGACCAACTAATTCAGAAAAAATTAAAATAATCACAGAACCTTCATTTTGGTGGGACTTAGAATGATCCAGGCTTATTTTTTCATTTTCATGTTTAAAACTTGTTTAAATGTTGGTTTGACTTCAGTTTGACCGAATTTGAAATAATCATAAAATATTCAAAAACATAAAAAAAAACAGTGCACATGGTTTTTATATATAGAGTAGATGTGTAGGAAAGTTATTTGGCTGATTTAGAGAAGGTCGAAAAAAATCTTGCTTAGAAATGGAGCCGTTTACACTACCTTTAGAGCTCATTTGAACTCTCATATGTGAAGAGAGGTGGTTTGTGATTTGCAACATGAAATTGTCCAAAACCTCACCAAACCTTCATTTTGGTGTGACTAAGAATGATCCAGACTTAGTTTTTCATTTTGGTGTGTAAAACTTGTTTAAATGCTGATTTGGCTTGAGTTTGGCCGAATTTGAAATATTCAAAAAACATAAAAAAAAAATGCAAATCCAGTGCACATGGTCTTATTTTGTCATGTACTAACATCTCCAACTGATAAACAAGGTCTTGACACATATTAAACAAGAAATGGTTCAATATGGTGTGAAATCACACATTTCAAACAATGAACTCTATGTGTGAAGAGAGGTGGTTTGAGATTTGCAACATGAAATTGTCCAAAACCTCACCAAACCTTCATTTTGGTGTGACTAAGAATGATCCAGGCTTAGTTTTCCATTTTGGTGTGTAAAACTTGTTTAAATGCTGATTTGGCTTGAGTTTGGCCGAATTTGAAATATTCATGAAATATTCAAAAAACATCAAAAAAAATGCAAATCCAGTGCACATGGTCTTATTTTGTCATGTACTAACATCTCCAACTGATAAACAAGGTCTAGACACATATTAAACAAGAAATGCTTCAATATGGTGTGAAATCACACATTTCAAACAATGAACTCTATGTGTGAAGAGAGGTGGTTTGAGATTTGCAACATAAAATTGTCCAAAACCTCACCAAACCTTCATTTTGGTGTGACTAAGAATGATCCAGGCTTAGTTTTCCATTTTGGTGTGTAAAACTTGTTTAAATGCTGATTTGGCTTGAGTTTGGCCGAATTTGAAATATTCATGAAATATTCAAAAAACATCAAAAAAAATGCAAATCCAGTGCACATGGTCTTATTTTGTCATGTACTAACATCTCCAACTGATAAACAAGGTCTAGACACATATTAAACAAGAAATGCTTCAATATGGTGTGAAATCACACATCTCAAACTATGAACTCTATAGTTTGAGTTGTGAGATTTCATACCATACTGAAGCATTTCTTGTTTAATATGTATGTAGACCTTGTTTATCAGTTGAGCTGTTAGTACATGATAAACTAAGACCATGTGCACTGGATTTGCATTTTTTTTATGTTTTTTGAATATTTTTTGAATATTTCAAAAATTGGTCAACTAAAATCAAACCAACTTTTAAACAAGTTTTGAGTTAAACAAGTGCAATATATGTTAACCCTAGAGTTTGAGATCATTTGGAGAAGGTCGAAAAAATGACAGGATTAGAAATGGGGCTGTTTGGGCTACCTTTGGGGCTCATTTGTAGCTCATTTTGGAGAACCGATGTGAAAAATGACAGGATTAGAAATGGGGATGACCAAGTTAGATCAACCTACTACATAATAGTATGAAATCATTGCAACATCCAAGTCTAGCACAAATAACATGTACATCAAAGTTGAATTCAAATATTCAAAGTTGAATCAAAATATAAAAAATATTCAAAAATTCAAAAGAATTTTCCAAGTGCAATATTTTAATGGATGGGACAACTCACTATTATAGAAATTCTATAATAATGAGATGCCCGACCCACAAAGCTACTGGAATAGGACATATAATGTGCAACACCTAAATTGCGAGCAAGGGGACTCGAACTTAGGTGGGCAAAGGGAGCATCAACCCTTTGCCACTAGGCTATGCCTCTGTTTGCGAAAAATCTACCACCATTTGGAGGTAATAGTTACAAATGTTTACATTTTGGTAACACTAGCAATATTTAAATTTTGGTAAGTTAAATAAAAAATTAAAGCATTTTGTCTATAGATGACATAAGCCTCTACCTAGTTGACAATGTTTCAACTCTTTCAACTCGTTTTTAATCCGACGGCGTGCGAATGCCACAATCGGGCGTGCCCAGAGCGCGCTCACAAAGTGTTCGACAGTGTGCATGCCACAATCTCACGGCGTGCGAATGCCACAAAGAACACTAAAACAAGGAAGACAATAATTTACATTTTGTTGACAAGGTTTCACCTACAAAAACTAGGTTTCACCTACCGGAACGTGCCACGGCACGTCCAGAGCACGTCCAGTGCACGTCCACAGCACGCCTCCAAGGTGTTCGACGTACTGCTTACATTGCAATTTCGCAAAAAAACTAACACCACACGCTCCCAGCGCTGGGCAAATACTGCCTGAAATGGTTTCAGGCACCTAACAAAATTCACTACACTAGTTATCTACAGAATGCAGCACGATCTTCCCTCCGCCATGGCTCTGCAGCACAATCTTCCCTCCGCCATGGCTCTGCAGCACAATCTTCTACCTCGATTTCATCTCGCAGAGGATATCGGAGCAGACCAATCTATCCGCCGCCATCCCGGCAACTAGGCTGAAAGCTTCTAGGCTCAACGCGGCATCGAAGTCCACGCTCAGGGTAAGCACTTTGCTGCAGCCGCTGCTGCTCGATGAGCTCCCGTCCGAGCTGCTCTCGTCGCCCGCAGCACCGCCCGAGCTGTTCTCGTCGCCCGCAGCACCGCCCGAGCTGCTGTCGTCGAACGCAGCAATTTTGCGCATCGAGGCAAACCTCTGCCTCGTCATCGGCGGCGAATCACCGCCGAGCGGAAAAACCCTTGGAGCTGTAGTAGCCGTGACGCTTCCACGCCTTTTCAGTACCTGCTGGACTGAAATCCGGTAGGGTCGCTTGTCGTCGAGATAGATGGAGCCCCTCGCCGCTGCACGAGACACAAATCGGGCCGCCGGTCGCCTCTGCGACCGTGTACCCGCACCACCCCATCCTCCATCCTCCCTCGCCGCTCCCTCGACGCACCACCCCAAGCCTTGCGTCGCCGCCAGCTTGCTCGACTCCGGGTGCCGCCGCTGGACTCGCGCGGCCGCTCTTCCCTCCGCCGCAGGACTCGCCGCCAGCTTGCTCGACTCCATTGCCGGTGCTCCAGTCGCCCGCCCCCTCGCCGCAGCTTTACTCGCCCGCTCCATTGCCACAGCTCGAATCGCCCGCTTCTTTGCCACAGCTCGAGTCGTCCGCTCCATTGCCGCCGACTCGCCGTCGCCAGGAAAATTTTCCCCAGCCCGGAGAAACCGAGACGACGGGACAGAGTGAGGAGTGAGCTCCGCGGGACGCCGGCGCGTGGCAGAGACGGTTCCCCCACGAACAGAGGCCGGTTTCGCTGACGCATTGGTCCCACTCGAGAAAAACTACTCCATGTACCGGTCAAACCTGGTTTACAGCGTGAGGAACATGACTTGATGGCCATGTCGCCGCAGAGCAATTACTGCTCGAAAAGATGCCGCATGTGAGCTATTATTCAGAAATACGTCGCTGCAGAGCCAATTCCTCAGAAAGATGTAGTACCTGAGCTATTTGCCCACGATCGCTGCGCTGTGAGTTTCTCTTGTACACATGCTAAACCGAACCCGGACAGGACACGGAGACCCGATCCGAGTTCTGATCGAACCACACCGACATTGGTCTGTGCTGACATGCGTGCAACATATACAAGTACTAGTATTTTATTTCAGGTCTTGTGTACTTGACGTGGCACATCACCTAAAGACGAGGTCACCAGCAGCGCATAACGTGAAGGTTTCATCCGACTTCAGCAAGCAAGTAGTAATAATCAGCTAGGCACATCTCAAATAGCAGAATTTCTGACGCCAGACAAACAGACCGTCAATATGACGAGCTAGATTGCAGTCCAAGTGTCCAACTAAATCATGAAGAATGTACATCAAAGTAAGAATCTACATCAAAGTGGCTCTGTTTTTGTAACGGGTGATCACTCGCTGTTCCATGGGTCGCTTCGAATTGTTAGATGATGTAATATGCAGGTACGTATATGGTACGGAGTAGTACTCCGACCTATACGTACAACACATGTACGTGCCACGGTGGGGGCTTTTCCCACCCCATATAACATGCAACCGAGCCCTCCAACGAGGGTATCGTTCCCCTCACAAAATCCAACATGGTATCAGATGTCGTCCCTTCCCTGACCTAGCTGCTCGATATCGCCGCCGCCGCTGCCCCTTCAGCCGCCGCCGCCACAACCAGATACTCGCCGCCGCCGCAGCAACCCTGCCGCCGCCGCCCAATATCCTATAATCCTGCCGATCGCCGCTGCTCCTCGGCCGCCGTCGTCCACAAACACATCTACAACCAAAACCTAAAACAATGCCGCCGCCGCCTATATACACAACCCCAAATATCCAATATCCTGCCGCCGCCGCCGCTCTTTAGCCGCCGCCTATATACACAACCCCAAATATCCAATATCCTGCCGCCGCCGCCGCTTCTTAGCCACCGCTGCCGCAACATAACCCTATATCCTACACATCCACAGCCGCCACCATGAGCTCCTCGTCCTCGGTTGCTTCTTTGGCCTCTGCCCTCGGAGCACCTCCTGCACAACCTCTCTCACGCAGCAACTTTCTCCTATGGAAGGCTCTGGTGTTTCCAGCTTTCCGTGGCGCCAATGTCATGGGCTTGCTCGACGGCACTGACCGCGCGCTGCCCAAAACACTAGACGTTGAAGATTCTGAGAAGAAGAAGTCCACGGTGGACAACCCTGCGTACCTTGCCTGGGTCGCTCGGGATCAGCAGGTGCTGCGGTTCCTGCTTAATTCGCTGTCACCTGACATCCTCTCGCATGTCCTTGGGATGGACTCCACTGCCGAGGCCTGGTCTGTCCTCTCCAAGTCCACTGCTTCTCGCACAAAGGTACAACATCTCCGTGCTGCTCTCCAAGATACCAGAAATCCACCATGAATGTGCATCAATATTTCACCAAAATGAAGGGATTTGCTTCTGAACTTGCCTCTGCTGGTAAACCTCTCGAGGAAGATGAGTTAATTGGTTATTTGCTGCATGGACTTGATGGCTCGTATAATCCTCTTATTACTGCTGTTGAAAACAATCCTGCCACCTCCGTAGATGATCTGTTTGGTCTTATGTCCTCTTATGATATGCGCAATGATACTGTTGATGAACCTGTTGATGCTTTTCCGTCTTCTGCTAATGTTGCAAATCGTGGTCGCAATTCTGGTCCTGACCGCCGTGATGATCGCTCCCGTGATCGTCGTGATGATCGCTCCCGTGGCCGCCGTGATGACATCCGTGATCAGCGCAACGGAGGGGGTCGCAGAGATGGAGATTGGGGTGGCTCACGTGATTACCGTGACCACCATGATGATGGCCGTGATTACCGTGACCGTCGTGATGACAGACCCCGTGACCGAGATGACCGCCGCGACAACCGTCGCTTTGATGGTGATCGTCGCCGTGATGGAGGACAGGGCCGAAACAAGGGGTACCGTGGTCGTGCTCCTACACCATATGTTGATATCACGTGTCAGATTTGCAAAATTCATGGGCATCCGGCAAGTGACTGTTGGTGGCGCTATCAAGGTGACAATGATGATGATGCTGACAGAGATGATCACAGAGAGAAGGGTGCACATGTTGCGTCCTATGGAGTGGATACCAATTGGTATCCTGATTCGGGTGCTACTGATCATATCACTGGCGAGTTGAACAAGCTCACCACTCATGACAAGTACATGGGCCGTGACTCCGTTCGCACTGCTGACGGTAATTCCATGCACATTTGTCATATTGGTCATTCAGTTTTACGCACCCCCATAGTTCTTTTCATCTAAATAATGTTCTCCATGTTCCTAATGCATCAAAAACCTGCTTTCCGTTCATAAGCTTACATTGACAACAATGTTTTCCTAGAGTTTCACCCTTTCTTCTTTTTGATAAAGGACCAAGCCACACGAAGAACTCTGTTTAAAGGCCCGTGTCATGGAGGTCTCTATCCCTTGGTGCCCATCTCCAATGAGTCCTCCAAGCATGCTTTTGTTACAATAAAGCCATCTTCATCTACATGGCATCGTCGCTTAGGGCATCCCTCCTCATTTGTCGTTCAGCAAGTACTTAGGAAAAACAATTTAGCTTACTCCCCTGAAATAAATCCATATGTATGTGACTCTTGCCAGCTAGCTAAGCCACCAACTGCCATATTCTGTCTCCACCAGTGTTTCCACTGTTCCTTTGGAACAAGTTTTCTCTGATGTATGGGGCCCTGCACCTCTTTCTGTTGGGAAACGTGCATACTATGTAAGCTTTATCGATGATTTTAGCAAATTTACTTGGATATATTTGCTCAAGAAGCGTTCTGAAGTTTATCAAGTTTTTCTTAACTTTCAGCAAATGGTTGAACGCAAGTTTGATAAGAAAATTGTTACTATGCAAACTGACTGGGGGGTGAGTATGAGAAACTTCATGGGTTCTTTCAAAAAATGGGTATTACACATCATGTCTCTTGTCCCATGCCCATCAACAAAATGGTTCAGCTGAACGAAAACATCGTCATATTGTTGAGGTTGGTCTTGCGCTCCTAGCCAATGCTTCTATGCCTCTAAAATTTTGGGATGAAGCTTTCCTCACAGCCACATTTCTTATAAATTTGCTTCCTACCAAAGTTCTTCAGTTCAGTACCCCCGCCGAGCGCCTCCTTAATGTCAAACCCAATTATGATGCCCTAAGAACTTTTGGCTGTGCTTGTTGGCCTAATCTTCGTCCTTATAATAAGCGCAAACTCTCTTTTCGTTCCAAAAGATGTGTCTTTTTAGGCTATAGCCCGCTTCACAAAGGTGTCAAGTGCCTAGATGTCTCCACAGGTCGAGTTTATGTCTCACGTGATGTAGTCTTTGATGAGAATATTTTTTCCCTTTGCCGAATTACATCCAAATGCTGGCTCTCGTCTCCAACGTGAGATTTTATTGCTCCCATCATTCAATGATTCTCATCATGGGGGTGTGCCTAATACTTATGATCATATGTCCCCTATTGTGCCTCTCACTAATGTGCAACAGGAACACCAAGTCACAGGAGAAAATTTGAGTGAAAACGGAGAAGAAATAGCTCCAGAAATTCAAGCTGAAATTGCTTCAGAAAATGACGAAAACGATGCTGAACACGAGGAAGATTCCTCTGAACATTCTCCTGGCGGGTCCGATCCCGAGGTGTCCGATCCCGAGGAGGATCAGCCGCTGGATCCCGATGCAGATGCTTCTGCAGCCTCGTCTGATGCGTCCGCTGCCTCCACGCCTGCCGGGTCCCCCGCGACGAGCCCTTCTGCGTCGCCACGTCATGGCCAAAGCGCGTCGGCCGACAGCGCTGTCGGCGCCTCTGACGAGGCTTTGTCCTCGCCTGGATCTTCTGCACCCGCGTCTTCAGCACCAGCGGCCACACCGTCGCCCGCTGGATCTCCTGCGGCCAGCTCAGACGAGGAAGATTCCTCTAGCCCTGGCCAAGCAGATTCTTCTCCTGATGCGCCACCTCCACCAGCTACAGAACTGCGTACGCGTCTTCAAAAAGGTATACGTCAACCTAATTTTTTATAGATGGTACTATTCAATATGGCAAGGGGAGGAGGTTTGGTTTGCTTTCTTCTACAGGTGAACCATGTACACTGTCCGAAGCACTTGAAAATAATAACTGGCGTTCTGCAATGGAGGAAGAATACAATGCATTGATGCACAACAAGACTTGGCACCTTGTTCCTCCCAGCAAAGGCAAAAATATAATTGACTGCAAATGGGTATATCGTATAAAAAGAAGAGCAGATGGCACAATTGACAGATATAAAGCCCGGTTGGTTGCAAAAGGATTTAAACAAAGGTATGGCATTGATTATGAGGATACTTTCAGTCCCGTGGTAAAAATAGCAACTATTCGTACTGTTTTAGCTCTCTCTGTCTCTCGTGGATGGAGCCTACGGCAGCTAGATGTCAAGAACGCGTTTCTTCATGGTGTTCTGGAAGAGGAGGTTTATATGAAACAACCCCCAGGTTTTGAAAGCTCTCACGCTCCGCAATTTATATGCAAACTTGATAAAGCTCTCTATGGTCTTAAACAAGCCCCACGTGCCTGGTACTCCAGATTAAGCTCCAAGCTTGTTGCTCTTGGGTTTACACCATCCAAGGCAGACACCTCATTATTTCTCTATAACAAGTCAGGTATTGTGGTGTTTGTTCTCATTTATGTTGATGATATCATCGTCACAAGCTCCTCTGATCATGCCATCACTGCTCTTCTTCGTGATCTCAATGATGATTTTGCTATAAAAGATTTGGGAGACTTACACTTCTTCTTAGGCATTGAGGTGAAGAAGATACCAAATGGGATACTCCTGAATCAGGAAAAATATGCTAATGATATACTTGTGAAGGCAGGCATGCGCAACTGCAAGCCTGCTCCCACGCCGTTGTCTCCTTCTGAACCATTGTCTCTTAAAAATGGTACATCTCTTGATCCAGAACAAAGTACGGAATACAGGAGCATTGTTGGAGCATTACTGTACTTGACCTTGACACGTCCAGATTTAGCTTATTCAGTTAATAAGGTTTGTCAGTATCTTCATGCTCTAACCACAGCACATTTGACAGCGGTTAAACGTATTCTCAGATATGTTAACAATACAATGACAGATGGTATAACTCTTCGCAAATCTTCATCAAATTTGTTGAGTGCCTTTTCAGATGCAGATTGGGCAGGTTGTCCAGATGACAGACGCTCTACAGGTGGTTTTGCTATATTTGTTGGATCCAACCTTGTTTCATGGACTGCACGAAAACAGGCTACAGTTTCTCGTTCTAGTACTGAGGCTGAGTACAAAGGTTTAGCAAATGCCACCGCTGAGTTGATTTGGGTTGAAGCCCTTCTTGGTGAACTCGGTGTCAAATTGCAACAAAAACCGATTTTATGGTGTGACAACTTAGGTGCAACATATTTGTCTGCAAATCCAGTTTTTCATGCCCGCACTAAGCATATTGAGATTGATTTTCATTTTGTCCGAGAAAGAGTTGCTGCCAATGCCTTGGATATTCGGTTTATTTCATGCAAAGATCAAGTTGCAGATGGTTTCACAAAAGCACTTCCTGTCAAGGCCTTAGATGTGTTCAAACGTAATATAAATCTTTACAAGCTTTAGATTAAGGGGGAGTGTTAGATGATGTAATATGCAGGTACGTATATGGTACGGAGTAGTACTCCGACCTATACGTACAACACATGTACGTGCCACGGTGGGGGCTTTTCCCACCCCATATAACATGCAACCGAGCCCTCCAACGAGGGTATTGTTCCCCTCACAAAATCCAACACGAATGTCAGATGGTAACATTTTAATGCAGAACAACAAATCTGGTCCTCCAGCGATCAATAGCAGCGGCACAATATTTCTTCTTTCATGTGACATGAAACCCTACTAATCCGATGCTGGGAGAGCAATCTTGTGCTACATCACAACTCCTCGCTGGATTTCTTTGCCGCTAGCGATGGGAGAAAAGTCAAAGAATGACATTCTTTGACAATTTGTTCGCAACATTCTCTGGCACGTATCAATGTACAACACACAAGTGTGCAAACCACGAGAAAAATCGGTGATGGAGATTTCCAGGAACATTTGTAGAAAATGCCCATAACAGTTACAATGAAGCCTCTAGGGTTCTCTGCAACTATCATCGTCGAACGAGTGGAAGCATCATTGCCTCAGAGGGTTTGCGAGATGAAGAAGGGGTCCGTCGTGGATGCGACCTTGCCGCGATGCGTCAGCCTAAGGGATCATCCACACGTTCCCCTTGTCCGAACCCACCGCCTGCCATTGACATTGCCAAGGCAGGCCGTCAGTTCATTTATCCTCACACCTCCTTCTTTTATACATTCTTACCCATAGCTCGCAACAATTGTGGAGCAACGGCTGGGCGAACTTGAGCCGAAGAACAAAAACCCCTAGTGGCGAGGCTGCAGCCACCTCATTGGCAACACCTAGGAATACAAATGGAGCTATGGTAAGGGAAACCTTATTTTGAACGCCGAGACCGCCTCTATCAAAATGTCACCGGCGGAATACAAACCTTAATATTGAGTGTACAACAAAAGTAGAGGGTCGTGGCTCCCCTCCCGGGGTGGTGGGCGAAAGGGGAGAGAAATCCAAGACATTGTCAGTGGATTAGGGTGGAAAGGAGTTTTTCCAAGAAAAGACAAAAAAAAAAAGATCGCATCCCTCTTGCAAAATCCGGCCAAAACCTCCTCTACACCACATATATAGTGGCATTCTCAATCTCTTTCTATGAGTTCCCATTCCTTACGCAGGGAAGCATACATGTGTAACTTCTTTAGATAATTGTAACGCCTTTTTTATCTGATATACAGTCCTGTGTATGCCGGTAGTTTAGGGGATTGGTTTTGGCTTTTGGGTAGAAGCGTGCAAGGAATTCATCAGTTTTTTGTTTGAGCGGAGCAAGGAATTCATCAGTTATTACCATGGGCTTTCCCTCGCAGATCTTGGGCTTCAGAGTTTATCTAATCGTGGGCTTTTGGACCTTCGAAACAAGAAATAGTCACGGGCTCGCAGCTTCTCACAGAGTCACAGGCAACAGCGAGATTTTTCACTTCACATGCCCTACAAGGAGATGAGCAGCCTCCGCCGCCGCCCCTGTTCGCCGGCGACGGCGACGGCGCCGCCGCTGGAGGACGACGACCTCCTCTCCGAGATCCTTGTCCGCCTCTCCCCGCAGCCGTCCTCCCTCCCGCGCGCCTCCGCCGTCTGCAAGCGCTGGCGCGGCCTCGTCTCCAACCCCCGCTTCCTCCGCCGCTTCCGCCTCCACCACCGCCGCAGCCCTCCCCTCCTCGGCTGCTTCGTCAGAGATTTCGACGAGCTCTACTTCGAGCCCACCATGGAGTCCCCCGACCGTGTTCCGCTCCGCCGCTTCTCCTCGCAGTCCCTCCTCGGCGGCGAGTTCCGGCCCCTTGGATGCCGCAACGGTCTAGTGCTGATCTACTACTTGACCCAGCTCGAGGTCCTGGTGTGGGACCCCGTCAACGGCAGCCAGCACCGCATCGCCCTTCCCCCCGGGTTCGACATGGCGAAGGCCCTGATCCACATCCAGGGAGCGGTTCTTCGCACTGCCGCAGACGCCCAACACTTCCAAGTGGTCTTGGTAGGTGTGGAGCACGTCATTGGACAGAAACTTACACGAGTGATTGCCTGCGTTTACTCGTCGGAGACTGGCAGCTGGGGTGATCTCATCTCAACACCGCTTCCACCAGTGCCTTACGTGCATGGAGTTCCCACCATGGTTCATATTGAGAAGCCCAATGTGCTGATTGGGGATTCCCTTTACTGGCTCATCGCTGGGAAGTTTTTTCGAATTGTTGAGTTTGATATGGGGAGGCAGAGCCTAGCCGTGACAGCGGGCTCGGTGGATATGTCTGTCGGTACAACTTACCAGTTCTCTCTCATGCGGGCAGACGATGGTGGGCTTGGCATACTCTCTCTGTCAGACTTCAGCGCCCAATTGTGGAAGAGGAAGACTGATTGTGGCTGTGTTGCTTCGTGGGTGCTAGCAAAAACTATTGAGCAAGACAAGCTCCTTTCCCTGAATTTAAATAAAGATAGAGTGCCCCTAAACCTAAAGATTCTAGGATTTGCCGAGGAAAATAATGTGGTGTTCTTGTCAACAATTCTCGGTATCTTCATGATCCAGCTCGAGTCATTGCAGTCCAAGAAGATTTCTGAAAACAACGACTGTTTTCCCTATCATCCATTTGAAAGTGTATACGCTGCAGGTAATAGCCTACACACTGCAGTTATAACAAAACCAGGTTATTGTTTTGATAATTGATTGATGGAATGATTGCACATCCTTTCGTGTTAAACTAACAATCTCAACAATTGTTTCTTTTCCTGCTTGATGAACTCTCCAACATATAGCGATGTTGCTCTATAGTTTGCTCTTGTCATGCTTGTGTGCTAGCATTCTATGTGATGTTTATGACCTGAAAAAATATCTTAACTGTAGCTACATCTCCCTGTTTGGCTTTTAATGTGTTTTATGCTTCTTTAACAACTCATATCATAATTTTGACTTTGCTTAATATGAGCTGTTGGGTGTGCCTCCTCTGTCAAAAAACAAAATAAATTGAAGCTATGGTGTTTGTCGAGGATAGCAAACCTCCAGCATTCCATGGACATCCATAGAATAAAATAGTTAAAATGAACAATGCCGATATTTTAGGCATTTTTCATATAACTAATTTTTTTGCCTGCCTATTGGCATATTTAGTTGTTGTATAACAATGGTAGTATTAGTGCATTGCTGCTGCAGTGAGGATGTTTTCCGAGATGAGATACGTAACTGTTGGATATCGAAGGTAACTAAATGAACAAATACTAGTTTGAACCAAATGAAAGGTCAAATAGATTGCTTAATTGGTTATATTTCTTTCAGCTGATATTATTAGCTTTGCTGATATTGCTAATAATCTTAAATTCATGATAATGATGGTCTGATATTTTCAAAATACCTGTTCATGTTTACCTTTTAATACTTTTAGAAGAGTCCTGCTGCAAGTGGCAAGTTCAATTGTGTTAGAGAAAAATAGTAGTTGAGTTTACTCCATATTTTCAAGCTAAATTTATTAAAAGATAACCCAAATAAGTAAATACGAATAGTCATGATCACATTGATTCCTAGAATTTATTTTTGTGTGTATGTTTTATTTTATAGTACAATATGGCATGGATCAAACTTAAGAATAATTTTGGATAACTTCTCCCTTCCATTCAGCTAATAGTCTGAGTGTACATGTTCTCCATTTTTATGACACTATTCTACAAATACTGTTTTAAGTAGTAGATGGGGCTTTATTTATCTACTCCGAATGTTGTATCAAACCTGAGCTTTTTTTATCAAATTCCAGTTATGAGTTTGTTTATATATCTCATTGATGCCATCTTATCTATTTGTTTTATCACTGGAATGTCATTGGCTCCTTGACTTATGTTTGTAGATACGGGCATTGGGGCTGAACCTTTTCACGGTACTTAAGATGATTGGTCAGATAAATATGCTATCATGATGTACTGCACTTAGTAGGTAAGCATATTTCTAAGTAGTAGCAAAATGAAATATTTTCCATTTCCTTTGTTTCCTGGATATTTTTCTGTTTTACTTCTACTAGTTGCTACTTTGTATTCAATATTTTTGTAGTTATCAATCTATCAAGTCCAATTGTGATTTGTATGTTGTCTTCTATGCAAGTAACCGATAACTAACAGTACTTTGGTCATACGGCTTTGAATTTCCTTTATTAATGCAGGCTTACAACAATTGCCATTCCACATCACTGTTCATTTGGGATCATTATAGTACCTTGTTCTTGCTTGCAGCTATTGTGCAATGTGCAACTTGTAGGCGTAAATATTTCTCAGCATATCTGTGTGTGTCACTCTGACTCACATATATAATCCGCCATCAACCTCTAGGTTTTTTTACATGTTGATATTTTCTTGTGTCATGGAGCGTCCATTTTTAAAGAGTCAACCAAGGTTTTCATCCTATATTCATTAAAGGGCTTGTGTAGCAACAGATATACGTAATAAATAAGGAAATAGAAATAGCATGGTATATTTCAATAAAAGCGTGACAGCAATATTTAATAACTAGAGAATAAATTTCAAAATGTCTAACTTATTTTTGGAGGTCCTCGCTAAATATATGAGATCGTCAACATGCAAAGCATTAAATCTTATAAATACGATTTCTAAATAGTATTTAGAACTGATTACCATGGTCTTCCCTAATACCATTGTAAAAACTTCTATCATGATTCACCTCAGATACATCCCTTAAGTTCTGTCCATTCGGACTAAAGTCCCTAAAGCAAATTGTCTTCTCCTTTGAGAACTTTTGGCTTGACCACTGAGGCGTCATAGAGGTGATTCAACAAACTTAGAAATTCCTTGTAAAAACAAAGATGGCAGCGGCACTTCTCTTCTAATTTCAAAAGCATTAGAAGAGCCTTTGAAATCTGGAGCAGAAATCGCTCCCGCTTCTCGTTGCTGGTCGCAATTTGGAACTTAGTGTGTCCCTTATCAGTGGACTTGAAGACCAAAGGCCTACGTTTGTTGTAGAAAGGAACTTGAGGAATCATTAAATATCACATTAACAGCCTCCTCCAGTACAAGCAGCTCTACTGGAAAACTGGATCTACTAACGCTTAACTGATGAGTCTGCTTCGGTGATGAAAAGTCGAAATTCTTTCGTGCGGCAGCCAGAACAAATCTCATTACATCTCTTTTCGATCCACAGGGCTCCTCAACCAATGATCATGAAGTCAAAGCTTCTATCATCTGGAGAACTTCCAGTAACAGAGTGAACTCCCACCTGTTATTTGATCTTTCTGAACTTGTTCAACAGGATGAGTATTTTGGCAACTCTCGCCCCCCTTCTCTAGATAGGAGGTTGATAATGTATGGTCAAGCAAATTCCCCTTGACCGTTCCCCTTGTCTGAAAGGCTTTAAACATTATCTTCACCAAGAGATGCTAGCCTATAATTGAACAGGATTCTTACAGCCATTGTGATGATTTTAAGGCATCTGGCATCCTCCATACCAAGCCAAAAGAACTGCACTTTGAACTAGATGATTAGAAAGCTAGGCGGTTAAGCATTTCCTTCTAATGGGTATTTGAACAGCTGGCCTCTTAGGTTATGCCGAGATCAGATGTAACCAAAGGCGTGAGAACATGTCAACAGTAGAAGTTAAGGTTTTTGGTAAAAAAAAAAAGAAGTTGAAAATGTGCCACTACAAATGAAATGTTCTATTGGTTTCCCATAGCGTAGATGATCCAACTTTGGAGCTTTTGCTCCTTTCCACATGTTTGAGTCATTAAAAAATATATGAGGTATAACTTCCATTGTTTTCTCTGAAAGAATAGTACAAATTGATCTGACTGATGACATTGAATTCTCCACAGGTATTAGGAGATGCAGAAGAGGCTTCTCCGGTGTAGGCTCTAAAATTGTTTGTGCGCTGAAATCGACCCTCCATGTTGCGTGCGTGCACCGGTGAACTGGACTTTTCAGGAATATAATCGCTTATTTGTTTTCTGGAACTTTTATCTGCTCTTGGCTGAAGATGATGAATATTTGGCTCAACCTGCTTGCTTGGTGCCACTTGCCTTTTTCTTTTACCTTTGTCTGAGATGCAGTAATGAAGAATTCGTTTAGCTGGCTGACCTAGCTCTCAGATATTTCACATTCAGGACCTCAGCGTCGACGAAGCCTGTACCACCAGCCGGAGGTTGGCGAGCTAGAGCGCGGTGACCTGCGGGCAGGGAGACGTGGACGCGGAGCTCCTCGGGGGCGCGCCCCGCCTGTACAGGCCGACGTCGATGTGTCGATGCGACCATGTCCTCGTCAACCTGGTCAATCGGTCCCCGGACAACGACACCGCAATCGAGATCGCACGCGGTGGCTGCCCGGCGATGAGCTCGTTTAGCTGTGAAACGTTGGGACCGACGGCGGCTGGTCTTGGCTAATTTCCAAACAGAATATTCAGGACCTATGCGAAGTCGCCAAAGTCTTGTTTCGCCAGCTAGCGCGCCGGCACGCTGGCTTTTCACGTTGGCGTGCTGGCCTGAATCAGAATATTCGGCATGTGAAAAGTAACTCATTCCGGATTCCCGGAAAAATCGTGCCAGACAACCTGCACAATAGTTTTCCTGGGTGTGCATATGCTGCAGAGTATAAATATGCGTATAGGTTCACAGTTTCTGTAAATACGCCTTATTTATTTTGCACATTTTCTCCGTGTTGTACTAGGTTCTCTGTGGATTAAGTAGATTTTTATGAGCGTTGAACAAGATCCATACCTTCCAAATGCATAGTACATGTTTTCTACAATCTCCAAACGATATAGTAGTATTATTATTGGGTGTGACTAATTTCCTCTCGAATGATAATTAGGTAAACTCTCAGTCGGGTGTTGTTATCAAACTTCAGCTGCAACCCATGACTCATGCCTATCACGAATTACGAAAATAAAATTCAAAGTCTAGTTGCAAGCCCAATTGTAACTGCAAAAATCTCAGTTGCAACTTATGAATTACACGAATCACGATGTAAATCCGGTGCTATAGAACTTGACTAAGCACTAACTTTATATGAGAATTACCAAAGACCAATTATTATTTTAACAATAGACATGTATTGGACTTTGCAAGCATCGATATATCATCCTAAGAGTAAGTAAAGTAGGATGATTTAGCCGGGCTTTAGTTGAAGAGGAGGAGAGAAGAGAAGCGGTCTATAAACCTGTAGCCAGCTTTCGAACCGATGATTGGAACTTTTTAGACTATATTTTTAAGCGCTATGTGATGGTAATTCCCGTCATTGTTCTAAAATTCGGCCGAATCACCGATTAACTGACCGAGTAATCGCTATTCAGTGGGTTACTGAATAGCCGATAAATGCCGATTACCCGATTAATCGGCCGATTAACTGGCGAATAGGCCGATTATTCGCTATTCGGTGGCCGAGCGAGCCGTTACCAGTTAACGAATTCCTGAACAATGATTCCCATGCTCGGTTTCGAGTTTCGTCGCACTCGGTTGAGCGTTTAAAATATCCTTTTACGATCAGGTTCATCTCGATGTTTAGCACAACTTTCGTGTTGTAATTTTTTCGTTTCGCGGTCATATACGAGTAGAGTTTATACTGAGCCATGTACTTGTTTAGAGTGCGACTAGTTTACAGTGTGTTCTTCAACCTCTGTCGCCGCCGCTCGCCGTCGTGAACTCAGCTACTGCGGTTGGTGTAAGCGTGCTTTTTAACTCATCGTCGTCAGGGCCAGTTTTTCTAGACCCCATATGCAAAAGGTGAAAAAGAAAAACGACCAAAATGATGCAGAAAATCAAACACGCTTTTGGCAGCTGGCTTTTGTTCTTGACAATCAATATCGATAGAACATGGTAAATATGCATGAGCTAACTACAACGATTATAAAAGAAAGTCTAAAAAAGGAGCAAATTTTCGCACCACTTCTTTTTTATAACATTCGCACCACTTCTTTTTTTATAACATTCGCACCACTTCTTTTTATTTGTCGAGGAGGAGAAGTCAAGTCATACGACCTCATGTGACAACCGAAAGCCAAAGAAGAAGAGCCAATGTACGCGTCCAATACTGAACCTTTGGCAAGTCGCCAAGTCTGATTTCCGCCAGCGCACCGGCCCGCTGGCTTTTCGCGTTCGCCTCGTGCTGGTCTAGAATCAGAAACTGAGTCGTGCGTGCCAGCCTGAGCCAACCAACCGCGTTCGTAGCCGATTAGAAAAAGCTTTCAAACCCTACTCTACGTCTCTACCCACCGTCAACCAAACGCGCCGCCGCCCACCTCTCTTTTCCTACTCCTCCTCTACGTCTTGTATATAAACGGAAAGGCCGTTGGGTTCGCCGCAAAGCAACCCCCTTGCTAGTTCTCGCAGCGCAGATCGATTCTTCCTAGCCAGGCAGCGGAGCAACCCAAGGCACCGACAAACCAATGGCGGCTGCTGCCTCCAGCGCGTGGAAGACCAGGTGGCTCCGCCCCGAGGTAACGTCAGATCCTTCCTCCCTCCCACCAGGGCTCGATCTATCTATCTGTTGCAGTATCGACCCAAAGATCTTGATGTAAAATTCCGTAGGATTCCGTGAACTCGATGTTAGGTCGATCTCCTACCGTGCGAGCCCAACGGCTCCACGACCTGATCCCGCGCCCTGATCGGGGGCGTCCAACCGAACTCATGGTTGGTGGGCCCCCGTGGCCTGCGCTATATAAACAGAGGTGGGGGCCGGGGCACGACTCACGAGGTTGATCGCTGCCACAACCCCACCGACAACACCGACCCGATCTAGGTCATTGCGCAGTGCCCACGGGAAGTTTCCACCGCCGCCACTGCCCTCTCACCACCACCGCCGTCACCGTCCACAATGGACGGCACCAGCTCGGGCTCTTCGAGCCAAGGACAAGGTGATTCATCTCCTCCCATCTCTCTGTTCTCCCTCTCTCTCTCGATTCACAAGAACACCGAAAGGTTCTACCGTAGTATTTCTAGACTAGTGGATCCTACAGTGTTAACATTGGTATCAGAGCATCGCTAGGATCTAGTCTTACTCGGTTAGAAAAGCAAATCGAGAAAAGAAAAGAAAATAAATTTTTTCCCGTCGGAATCCCCAATTCCAAAAGGCAAAAAGAAAAATCAAAGAAAAAGAAGAACACCGGGAATGGCCTCGGGCTTACCGGCAAAGTGCGCCGCCGTTTCTGGCCGCGCCGCTCCTCTCGATCCAAGTCCGCATCGGCAAGCCGAGGGACTGGACGAAGAGCATGGGCAGAGGAGGGGGGTAGAGCCTCCACCACTGCCGAGAGAAAGAAATCACCGGCCGGTCGCCGGAAAAGGGCATCACCACCTGCGCCGCTTGACGGCGGTGCGCCCACCCTCGGGTGGACGCACGCGCCGGCAAGGGGGCCAGGGGAGGCGCCGCCGAGCTTCATCCTCCCGTGCTCGCGTCTGCGGGTTTTCGGTGGAGGGGAGAAAGAGGGAAAAGGAAGAAGAAAGAGGGGGGAGGAGCTCGTCGTGGCCGCCGCGCCGCGCTGCGCTATCCCTCGCCGTCGCCGGCGCGCCGCCGGCCACGGACATCCGCCGCCGTCGTGCGGGACAGAGAGACAGAGACGAGTGACTGGAAAAGAAAAATGGGGCTGCGGGTCAACCGTCGCTGGTCTTGTTCGTGCGACTAGCGCGGCCGGCCGTCCGATCGCGCTGGACGGCCAGGATGGTCTGGAGCCAAACCCTAGCTCGACATGGGCCTTTGGGCCTTTGGGCCGAAAGTGATAAAAGGCCGCTGCGGCATGCGCAAGCGCCAGCGGGCCGTGGGCGGCGTGGACCGTATCTCCGTGACGCGGGCGACAGTTAGTTACCGGCCGCTCACAGGCCATGGGCCGAGCGGGCCGTACAGAACAGTTCCTGTTATTTTTTCCAGAGAGCATGTTTTATTGTTTTTTGTTCATTTTTTGAACAAATTTCATATAGATTTTTCTATTCAAATTGTTCCAACGAAAATTTGTTTAGAAAATATAAAAGTGACAGAATTTTTCTGTAAAGTATAAAAGTTCATGAATTTTATTCATATTCTGCTGCAAATAGTTAAAAGTAATTGCTTAAAAGCAATAAAGTAATAATTAATTTTTTTAAAAGATGTCATAAAGTGAATATTAAAGGTGATTATGGTCCTGTTATTTTATGACCAACGTTGTTAATGACATGATCATGATTTGTTGTTATGTGTATAAAAGGTGCATTTATTTCTATTTTCTGCCCAACGGTGATATAGATTTAATTGCATAAACAGTTGTATGTTTTAATTTTGACCAACGTTGGATTATTTACATGCAATTGTTGTTTTGTTCTCACCTCGATGTGATGTTTCAGGAGGTTACCACTTGATGAGTTGCCTCAAGGACGTTTCGATGCTCAGGGGTGACAACTACACTGAGTGGAGGAAGAAAGTGGATCTGGCATTTGTATGTGCCGAGGTTGACTGGGTTGTGGACACTCCACAGCCAGTCAAGCCAAAAGAGCCAATAAGAGAGGCTACTGATGATGAATCTGTTTGGCAGAAAAAGTTGAGGGATCATTCTCCAGTGGAGATGAGTTACACCCTGGAGAACCAAAAGTGGCTGAATGCCAACAAGAAATGCATGGCATTTATAAAGAACACGATTGAGAACGCCATTGCGGGCTCAATCGCAGAGTGCACTTCCGTTGGGCAGTTCCTGGAAAAGATAAAGAGCCAATTCACTGGCTCTTCAAAGGTGTATGCTACCCAGCTGCTCAAACAGCTGGTCACAGAAAAGTACCAGGGAGGTGCACATGGCATCAGGGAGCATATCCTAAGGATGAGCAACCTGGCTGCCAAGCTAAAGCCTATGGATGATGACCTGGAGCTCAAGCCTGCTTTGCTTGTCCACCTTGTCATGGCATCTTTGCCTAAAGAGTTTGAGAACTTTGTGATCAACTACAACATGTCCCCTGATAAATGGGATGTTGAAAAGACCATCGCTATGTGTGTGCAAGAGGAGGAAAGGCTCAAGTCCTCTCACGGTGGTTCCCTGAACTACGTGAAGGAAAACAGGAAAAGAAACTACAACAACAGCAACCAAGGTGGTTCCCCCTCCAAGCCATATGGCAAAGGTCCCCAACAGTATCATCATCAGAGTCTCTCAGTGGATAAAGATCAGTGTCTCCACTGCAAGAAGACTGGGCATTTCAAGAAAGATTGCCCAGATTGGCTCAAGTCAATAATGGCAAAGAAAGGTATAAACACAGTTTCTTTTGTAAATGAATCCCTGTATACACAGTTTTCGAAATCTACTTGGTGGATTGACTCAGGTGCAACTGTTCATGTTGCAAATTCTTTACAGGGATTCCATTCGACAAGGACTATGCAAAGAAGCGAAAGATGCATTGAAGTCGCGAATGGAGTTCAAGCAGAAGTTGAAGCTGTTGGCGACATCTCCTTGGAGTTGGCTGATGGTTTCACGATTTTGCTTAGAGATGTCTTATTTGTTCCTTCACTTCACAGAAATTTAATAAGTGTATCACGTTTGGATAAAGACAATTATGAATGTTGTTTTGGACATGGCAAGTGTGCCATATGGTTTAAAGATGCTTGTGTGGGTATTGCTTTACTTCACGATGAGCTTTATTTGTTATCCTTACGTGAAAAAGTGCATTATGTGTGTAATGTGAGTGAGCAAACTTCCTTGTCGAACAAAGAACAAAAGAAAAGAAAGCGAACTCATGACTCGTCGAAGTTATGGCACTGTCGATTAGGCCATATTTCGAGGGGAAGAATCGAAAACCTCGTTAAAAATGATATTCTTCCTCCGTTAGAGTTCTCAGATATCGAACAATGCATAGATTGCATAAAAGGAAAGTATGTAAAGCAAATTAAAAAGGGTGCAAACCGAAGTACAGCAACACTAGAAATCATTCACACTGATATTTGTGGACCGTTTTCTGTGAAAAGTGTGGATGGCTATGACTCGTTCATAACATTCACAGATGATTACTCCCGATATGGTTATATTTATCCAATTAAAGAAAGATCTGAAGCGTTGGATAAATTTAAAATATTCAAAGCAGAAGTTGAAAATCAGCATGATAAAAGAATTAAAATAGTCAGGTCCGACCGTGGGGGGGAGTACTACGGTCGGCACACTCCATATGGTCAAGTACCTGGACCTTTTGCAAGGTTCTTACAGGAAAATGGAATAGTCGCCCAGTATTCTATGCCGGGCGAACCTCAGCAAAATGGAGTAGCTGAAAGGCGTAACCGTACTCTTATGGATATGGTGCGCAGCATGATGAGTTATTCCACCCTCCCATTGGGATTATGGATGGAGGCGCTTAAAACCGCCATTCACATTCTCAACAGAGTACCAAGCAAGTCGGTGCCCAAAACACCGTACGAGTTGTGGACAGGGAGAGTTCCCTCTCTGCGCCATTTGAGGGTCTGGGGGAGCCCAGCTGAGGCAAAAGTATTTAATCCAAATATTGCAAAGTTAGACCCCAAAACAGTAACTTGCCACTTCATTGGCTATCCTGATAGATCAAAAGGTTATCGTTTCTACTGTCCAGACAGATACACAAAGTTTGTAGAAACAAGACATGCAGTCTTCTTAGAGGACGAAATGATGAGGGGGAGCATGGTAGCTCGGAAAATTGATCTTGAGGAGAAGAGGGTGTGTGCACCTTTTCCGATGATTCAGGAGCCATTTTTCGCACTACCTGTTGTAGCTGCACCGACAATCCCTGAGATTGTGGTGCAAGCACCTGTTGTAACTCCACCCGTGACAACTGTGGGTGAAGATCCGGAACCTGTCCGTCAGGAGCCGACTGAACCCGTTGTTGAACATGAAAGGGAGGTGCAGCAGCCACTTTCAGAGAATGAGACCCTTAGAAGGTCTAAAAGAGCAAAAAAGTCAGCTATTTCTACTGATTATGTTTATAACATAGAAATAGATCATATGGAAGGTGATCCCACTTCATATGAAGAAGCCATGAGAAGCCCTCACTCATCGAAGTGGGTGGAGGCAATGGAAGACGAAATGAAAATGTTAGGTCAATCTCCTACCGTGCGAGCCCAACGGCTCCACGACCTGATCCCGCGCCCTGATCGGGGGCGTCCAACCGAACTCATGGTTGGTGGGCCCCCGTGGCCTGCGCTATATAAACAGAGGTGGGGGCCGGGGCATGACTCACGAGGTTGATCGCTGCCACAACCCCACCGACAACACCGACCCGATCTAGGTCATTGCGCAGTGCCCACGGGAAGTTTCCACCGCCGCCACTGCCCTCTCACCACCACTGGAGGCAATGGAAGACGAAATGAAATCGATGAGTTCCAACGATGTTTGGGACTTAGAGGAAATTCCTAAAGGAGCCAAAACAGTAGGCTGCAAATGGGTCTACAAAACTAAGTATGACTCCACTGGAAATATAGAAAAGTATAAAGCAAGACTTGTGGCAAAAGGCTTTACGCAAAGAGAAGGGGTAGATTACAATGAGACTTTTTCTCCGGTCTCATGTAAGGATTCCTTCAGAATCATAATGGCATTAGTTGCACATTTTGATTTAGAGTTGCATCAAATGGATGTAAAGACGGCATTTCTAAATGGAGATTTAGAAGAAAATGTTTACATGAAACAACCCAAGGGTTTTTTCATGGAGGGGAAGGAACATATGGGATGCCGTCTAAAGAAATCCATTTATGGATTAAAGCAAGCCTCTAGACAGTGGTATTTAAAGTTCAGTAATACAATTAAAAGTTTTGGATTTAAAGAGAATGTTGAGGACAACTGCATTTATGCAAAGTTTAAAAGTGGGAAATATATTTTCCTAATTCTGTATGTGGATGATATTCTGCTTGCGAGCAATGATGTCAGTCTACTACTAGAAACAAAGAAGTTCTTGTCCTCAAATTTTGATATGAAAGATCTTGGTGAAGCTTCATATGTTTTGGGCATAGAAATTCACCGGGATAGAAAGAATGGAGTGTTAGGACTATCACAAAAGGCATATTTAGAAAAGGTTCTAAAGAAGTATAATATGCATAAAAGTAGTACCTCACCTGCTCCTATAGTCAAGGGCGACAGTTTTGGAAAATTTCTATGTCCCAAGAACCAATATGAGATCGATCGAATGAAAGCAGTACCATATGCTTCGGCTGTTGGAAGCTTACAGTATGCACATGTGTGCACTCGCCCTGACTTAGCTTTTATCACCGGGGTACTCGGTAGATATCAAGAAAATCCAGGCCATGAGCACTGGAATATGGTAAAGAAAGCATTGCGTTATGTGCAAGGCGCAAAAGACCTCATGCTAACATATAGAAGATCTGATTCCCTAGAGATAAGAGGGTATTCAGACGCTGATTTTGCGGGAGACAAAGATGATAGAAAGTCCACGTCAGGATACGTGTTCACTCTCGCAGGAGGGGCTATTTCGTGGAAAAGCTCCAAACAGTCATTAGTTGCATCATCCACGATGTATGCAGAGTTTATAGCATGTTATGAGGTCACGGGGCAGGCGGTATGGTTAAAGAAATTTATACCCGACTTGAAAGTGGTAGATTGTATTGACAAACCACTAAAGATGTACTGTGACAACCAGCCTGCAGTATTCTATGCTCACAACAACAAGTCGAGTAATGCTACAAAGGCAATAGATATAAAGTATTATGTTGTGAAAGATAAAATCCAGGATCAAACTATAAGTCTCGAGCATATAAGGACAAAGGAAATGCTTGCGGATCCGCTAACGAAAGGCTTACCACCCAATGTGTTCCAGGAACACATAGCCGGCATGGGTTTAATGGAAAGCCTATGATTCCTGGATCATAAGAGGCCCAAAAGTAACAGGTTTTGTTTCAAAATAGAAAAGTATATGGTGGCTGTCTGATTCTATCGGCAATTGAGCTGTGACGATGAAACATGCTCTATGTACTGATCCATGATGAAACAAGTAAAGTATAAAGTTAAAAGTAAAAGTTGAGATCTAGGGGGAGAATGTTAGGTCGATCTCCTACCGTGCGAGCCCAACGGCTCCACGACCTGATCCCGCGCCCTGATCGGGGGCGTCCAACTGAACTCATGGTTGGTGGGCCCCCGTGGCCTGCGCTATATAAACAGAGGTGGGGGCCGGGGCATGACTCACGAGGTTGATCGCTGCCACAACCCCACCGACAACACCGACCCGATCTAGGTCATTGCGCAGTGCCCACGGGAAGTTTCCACCGCCGCCACTGCCCTCTCACCACCACCGCCGTCACCGTCCACAATGGACGGCACCAGCTCGGGCTCTTCGAGCCAAGGACAAGGTGATTCATCTCCTCCCATCTCTCTGTTCTCCCTCTCTCTCTCTCGATTCACAAGAACACTGAAAGGTTCTACCGTAGTATTTCTAGACTAGTGGATCCTACAGTGTTAACACTCGATAGATCCTAGTCGATTTTCGCTTGTGTTTGATCGATGATCTCCCTCCAGGCCTACCCGATCTTCGCGGCCACGGGCGTCGCCGTCTCGATCTGCGTCATGCAGCTCGTGCGCAACATCACCACCAACCCCGAGGTCAGGGTCACCAAGGAGAACAGGGCGGCAGGGATCCTCGACAACCACGACGAGGGCAGGCGCTACTCGCGCCACCCGTTCAGGAGGTTCATCGACGGAAAGTCCTCCGAGATCATGCCCGGGATCAACAGCTTCTTCACCGACCCGCCAAAGGACGACTAGACGCCAGACGGACGGACGGCGGATCTCTTCCTTCTCAAAGAATGGAATGGAATGGAATGGAATTCATTCGTTAGCGAGAGATATGTTTCCTTCTGATTGAAAAACTGAATCGCTGTTGTTATTTTTCCTCGAATTATTCAAGTATTATTAGTTGGCCATGATGATTCTCTGGCTGTATACTATTGATCTTTTTTGGTCATACACAAACTTTGATCTGAATAATCACCATGTTTTGAAGGATTCTGTGCCCTTTCTCTATTACTCAAAGTGTTAATTCAGCTTTTGTAATGATCGATTATTCCTTTCGCCTGTGAATTTTGTGCTGTTTCTCAGCACCTGATTCTATTTTATGCTTTCGGTAGATGCTTCTATGCTATATGCGTTCGGTACCTTTTTTTTCGGTGAAGACAATTGGTGTTACGAGGGAATGGATGATGTGTTCTATTGATCGATTTGAAGTAAATCTGGCACATTAGTGTCAACCAGAATTGGTGTTAGATGTTTTTGCATACTTTCAATCTGGCCCATTAGTGTCAACCAGAATTGGTGTTTGATATGGCAGTAGAATGTGCCAACTTAAAGTCAATTCGATTTTTTTTCATCTCGCGATATACCTTGCCAAGTGGGGGCACTTTGTTGCCAAATGGAATTCACTCATTAGCGAGCAGCATGTTTGTTTCCTTCTGATTGAAAAACTGAATTGCCGTTTTTATTTTTCCTCGAATTATTCAAGTATTGTTAATTGGCCATGATGATTCTCTGGCTGTATACTATTAATCTCTTTTGATCATGTAGTGCAAACATTGATCTGAAATAATCCCTATGTCTTGAAGGATTCTGGGCCTTTCTCTATTATTACTCAAAGCGTCAATTCAGCTCTTGTAATGATAGATTATTGTTTTCGCCTGCCAATTTTGTGCTGTTTCTCGATCAGCACCTGATTCTATATGCTATTCTTTCGGTAGATGCTTCCGGTACCTTTTTTGGTGAAGAGAATTGGTGTTGCGTGGGATGATTTGATATGTCGAAAGTGGCAATTCTTTTAAATGTTTTTGCATACTTTCTACTATTGATCGATTTGAAGTAAATCTGGCCCATTAGTGTCAACCAGAATTGGTGTTTGATATGGCAGGAGAATGTGCCAACTTAAAGTCAATTCGATTTTTTTTCGATCTCGTCATATACCTTGCCAAGTGGGGGCACTTTGTTGACTTAGAAAACAATTTTACCTTTCCTTTTCACACGCTCGTGTCCAATGGTCTGATTTTTCATGTGAGCAGGTGCAGGTTGGTCGCTATGCAGGTGTGCTATGTAGTCTTGTCGATCGTGCTCCAGAAAGATGACTATAACACGTGGTTGCTAGGAGAATTAATTTTATGTGTCCTCGTCGTCAACGCTAGTTGTTTCTCCTTACACAATCAATAATGTTGCAGTACATATTTATCTACAAAGAAATAATATGCACATGATGGTACTATGAGAGAGATATCGCCACTATATATATACTTGATAAGTATAAGAACAAAAGTATCAAGCACCTTGTTTGTGTTCCAGTACTCGGAGCACCACGCATATACGGAAGTGAACGAGGAGAAGAGTGTAAGCTATAGAAGGGAGGAATTGAAAGTGACGCTTCAAGACTAGTAACAATAATGCAAGAGGAAGAGTTACTTAAGCAGACTTACCATCAATTTGTCCTATGGGAATAGGAGACGTTGGGAAACAAATGTTCATGCGTAGAGCTAGGCAATGGCCTAGACACCAAACTGGAACTTGAGCTTCAAATGCCGAATGGTGGCAAGTCGAGAATACCACACTTGCAACATTTCAGGAATCAAAAGTTCACTAATGAGAACCAATTGTGCTAGATAGGCAAAGTTTTAGGATCAAGTAGGACTAGAGATTTCTTGCACCCGAGCTCTAGTGCTCCCGCTATTTATAAAATTCAAATGATATATTTAAAAAGTTTTAAAAAATATGAAACAAATCATGCATGTTCTCGATGATGTATCATATAGAAGTGAAAAATCACAATGCGAAATACTTTGTATTCCGACCTATACGAAAATGATAAATTTACGAATATGATTATAGTCAACAATGCATAGTTTAAATATGTGAATTTTGTCATTTTTGTGCAGACTATAATATAAAGATTTTTGCACACTTGCACTATACATAGTTGAGAACTTGCATGATGTTTTTCAGATTTTTTTGAAAATATTAACATAATTTTTGAATTTTTTAAAATAGAGGATCACTGGTGCTCGAGAGCAAAAGGTACTTTCCGATCAAGTAGGGGTTATTAAAACTTAATATAATTATACTTCTATCATGGATGTCTTTTTTGCGGTTTCATACAATAGGGGACGCATATCTCTATAGCTATACAAAGGTTATTGAACTTTAACGTTAACTAGTTTCTCCTTATTTTTTAAGCATTCAAACGATGTTATCATGAGTCGCTCGATCATATTGTTCGGCGAGTAGAGGTGTCACGCAAATTACAAGAAAAACACAATGAACCACTTAAATACCTAAACATTTGCCAATAACGATGACAACATGATTATAAATTTTCCAACAATTAGCAGTTCCCAAGTGTGCAAAGTTATTTTAATGAATGGTTGCTTTCTTGGTCCTTAATTTATAGCATATGTATGCAATTTCCTCGTGGAGTACATTAAAATTGCTACCTGAGACACCGCTCATCCCTTAGTAGTTGTGCCCTTAAAACCTAAAGCCATGTGTGCATTGTCCTTACATAGATCGCCGGCCATTAAAACAAATAAGCACAACAATTTTTCTATAGGGTTAAAACACTTCGCCGGCAGAGCAAGGCTGAAAGAAGTTTTGCCAAGAAAAGACTCCTTTACTAGGAAAGCATAATATAATTGTATTACATTCTTTAGATAACGGTTATCTTTTATCCGAGACAGTCCTGCGTATGCCACTATGGTGACGTAGAATTTTTTTTTTTGTATGAGTCTACGAGAGTGTGGTGTACGTGGTTTTTTCTAAGGGAATGGTTTTTTGTTTTTGTTTTTGTTTTTGTTTTGAGGGGTTTCTAAGGGAATGGTGTACCGTAGTACGTAGCGCGCAGGAATTCATCAGTTATCGCCGTGGGCTTGGCCTCGCAGATCGTGGGCTTCAGTGTTTATCTAGTCGTGGGCTGTTGGACCATCGAAAGAAAGAAATAGTCACGGACTCTCAGATTCTCACTTGCAGGCGGCAGCAGCGAGATGAGCACTCTCCGCCGCCGTCCCTGTTCGCCGGCGACGGCGCCGCCGCTGGAGGACGACGACCTGCTCTCCGAGATCCTCCTCCGCCTGTCCACGCAGCCGTCCTCCCTCCCGCGCGCCTCCGCCGTCTGCAAGCGCTGGCGCCACCTCGTCTCCGACCCCCGATTCCTCCGCCGCTTCCGCATCCACCACCGCCGCAGCCCTCCCCTCCTCGGCTGCTTCGTCAACACTCTCGACGAGCTCTACTTCGAGCCCACCATGGACCCCCCGACCGTGTCCCGAGCGGCCGCTTCTCCTCGCAGTCCCTCCCGGCGACGCCTTCTACCTCCTCGGATGCCGCCACGGCTTCTTGCTGTTCTTCGACTGGAACCAGCACAAGGTCTTGGTGCGGGACCCCGTCAACAGCGGGCAGCAACGCATCGCCCTCCCCCCCGGGCTTGACATGGTGGAGGTCCCGTTCCACATCCAAGGGGCGGTGCTTCCCGCTGCCGCAGACGTCCAGCACTTCAAGGTGGTCTTGGTAGGCCTAGATAAGGACATTCATGGGAAACTTACACGAGTGATTGCCTGCGTTTACTCGTCGGACTGGGGGGATCTCATCTCAACACCGCTCCCACCTGTGCCTTATGAGAACGGAGTTCCTGGACAGATTTATATGGGCAAGCCTAGTGTGCTGGTTGGGGATTCTCTTTACTGGCTGTTCACTGGGGATTTTGTTCGAAATGTTGAGTTTGATTTGAACAGGCAGAGCCTAGCCGTGACAGAGGTACCGGTGGATATGTTAGATATGTCTGCCAGGATAAATTGCCAGTACTCTGTCATGCGGGCTGACAATGGCGGGGTTGGCATCGTCACTCTGTTCGACTTCAGCGCCCAATTGTGGAAGAGGAAGATCCATTGTGATGGTGTTGCTTCATGGGTGTTAGGAAGAACTATCGAACTGGACAAGCTCCTTTCCCTGAATTTGCATAAAGAGAGGGCGCCCCTAAAGCTTCTAGGGTTTGCTGAGGAAAATAATGTGGTGTTCCTATTGACAGCTCTCGGTGTCTTTATGATCCATCTCGAGTCATTGCAGTCCAAGAAGATTTCCCAAGCCAAGAACTATTATCCGTATCATCCATTTGAAAGTTTCTATACTGCAGGTAATAGCCTTCACACTGGTGGTATAACAAAACCAGGTTATTTTTTGACATTGGTTGATGGAATGCTGTGCATATATAGCGGTTACCTTTTGTGTAAACTTAAAATGTCAACAATGTTGTATATATCAATTGTTTCTTTTTCTTCATTATGAACTCTCAACTCCGCCTATGTTGTCTCAACATAGCCGGTCCCAAGCCCGGATAAAGGAGGAGGGTTGTGATAGGCTTGGCAAGCCAACGGAAAAAACCCAGCCACTCTTATGGAGATGAAACCCAAAAGAACCTCGTTGGGGCGTAACCCTCTTAGCGACGCGCCATATCGGAACCCGGGTGTGGTGTCAAATGGGCAAGGGCCGGGCCGCCACCCCCTTGGTGGCGCGCCGTATCTTGATCTGGATACGGTGATAAGTGAGCAAGGATCGGGTCGTCGCATCCTTAGTGGCGCGCTGCATCGACGCCCGGGTGTAGTGAAAAATGAGCAAGGGTCTTCGCATTTGACTCGACGAGTGCGGAGGGTAAGGAAGTTAGCCGAGCCTAGGAGGATCCGCTTAGGTAGCTGGAACGTAGGGTCCCTGACGGGCAAGTTACGGGAGTTAGTTGATACGGCGATAAGGAGGCGTGTTGATGTCCTATGCGTCCAAGAGACCAAATGGAAGGGACAGAAGGCGAAGGAGGTGGAGGATACCGGCTTTAAGCTGTGGTACACGGGGACAACCTCAAACAAAAATGGGGTAGGCATCTTGATCAACAAGAGCCTCAAGGATGGAGTAGTGGACGTCAAGAGGCAAGGAGACCGGATTATCCTAGTCAAGCTGGTTGTTGGGGACTTAGTTCTCAATGTTATCAGCGCGTATGCCCCGCAAGTAGGCCACAACGAGAGCACCAAGAGAGAGTTCTGGGAAGGTCTCGAGGACTTGGTTAGGAGAGTACCTACTGGTGAGAAGCTCTTCATAGGAGGAGACCTCAATGGCCATGTGGGTACATCTAACACAGGTTTTGAAGGGGTGCATGGGGGCTTTGGCTATGGCATCAGGAACCAAGAAGGGGAGGATGTCTTAAGCTTCGCCCTAGCCTACGACATGGTCGTAGCTAACACCCTCTTTAGAAAGAGAGAATCCCACCTAGTGACTTTCAGTAGTGGCCAACACTCTAGCCAGATTGATTTTGTCCTCTCTCGAAGAGAAGATAGACGCGCTTGCCTTGATTGTAAGGCGATACCTGGAGAGAGTGTTGTCCATCAACATAAGCTGGTGGTGGCTGACTTCCGTTTTTGGATTCGTGTCCAGCGGGATAAGCGCCCAAAAGTTGCTAGAACAAAGTGGTGGAAGTTAAAGGGAGAGGCAGCTCAAGCTTTTAAGGAGAGGGTTTTTAAGGAGGGCCCTTGGGAGGAAGGAGGCGATGCAAACAGTATGTGGATGAGGATGGCGACTTGCATTCGGAAGATTGCATCAGAGGAGTTTGGGGTGACCAGGGGAAGTAGAAGGGATGCTAAGGATACCTGGTGGTGGAACGTTGAGGTCCAGAAGGCTATTAAGGAGAAGAAGGACTGTTTCAGACGCCTATACCTGGACAGGAGCGCAACCAACATGGAGATATACAAGGGGGCAAAGAAGGCCGCAAAGCGAGCGGTGAGCGAGGCAAGGGGTCGGGCGTATGAGGACCTCTACCAGCGTCTAAACACGAAGGAAGGCGAAAGAGACATCTATAAGATGGCGAAGACGAGAGAAAGGAAGACGAGGGATGTCAACCAAGTCAAATGCATAAAGGACGGAGCGGATCAACTCCTCGTGAAGGACGAAGAGATCAAGCGTAGATGGCGAGAGTACTTCGACGACCTGTTCAATGGAGAGAATGAGAGCTCTACCATTGAGCTAGACGATTCCTCCGATGATACCAGCCGACGCTTTGTGCGGCGTATCCAGGAGGCTGAGGTTAGGGAGACTTTGAAGAGGATGAAAGGAGGCAAGGCAATGGGCCCTGATGGTATCCCCATCGAGGTGTGGAGAGGCCTTGGAGACATAGCGATAGTATGGCTAACTAAACTTTTCAACCTCATTTTTCGGTCAAACAAGATGCCCGAAGAATGGAGGCGGAGTACATTAGTGCCAATCTTCAAGAACAAGGGGGATGTTCAAAGTTGCACTAATTACCGTGGAATCAAGTTGATGAGCCATACAATGAAGCTATGGGAGAGAGTCATTGAGCACCGTTTAAGAAGATTGACAAGCGTGACCAAAAATCAATTTGGTTTCATGCCTGGGAGGTCTACCATGGAAGCCATCTTCTTGGTACGACAACTTATGGAGAGATACAGGGAGAAGAAGAAGGATCTTCATATGGTGTTCATTGACTTGGAGAAGGCGTATGATAAGATACCACGGAATGTCATGTGGTGGGCCTTGGAGAAACACAAAGTCCCAACAAAGTACATTACCCTCATTAAGGATATGTATGATAATGTTGTGACAAGTGTTCGAACAAGTGATGGCGACACCGATGACTTTCCAATTAAAATAGGACTGCACCAGGGGTCAGCTTTGAGCCCTTATCTCTTTACTTTGGTGATGGATGAGGTCACAGGGGATATACAAGGAGATATCCCATGGTGTATGCTCTTTGCGGATGATGTGGTGCTAATTGACGATAGTCGGGCGGGGGTTAATAGAAAGTTAGAGCTGTGGAGGCGGACTCTAGAATCGAAAGGTTTTAGGCTTAGTAGAACCAAAACTGAGTACATGAGGTGCAGTTTCAGTACTACTAGGCACGAGGAGGAAGAGGTTAGGCTTGATGGACAGGTGGTACCTGAGAAAGACACCTTCCGATATTTGGGGTCTATGCTCCAGAAGGATGGTGATATCGATGAAGATGTGAGTCATCGAATCAAAGCTGGTTGGATGAAGTGGCGCCAAGCTTCTGGCGTCCTCTGTGATAGGAAAGTGCCACAAAAGCTAAAAGGCAAGTTCTATAGGACGGCGATTCGACCTGCGATGTTGTATGGCGCAGAATGTTGGCCGACCAAGAGACGACATATCCAACAGTTAGGTGTAGCGGAGATGCGCATGTTGAGATGGATATGTGGCCACACAAGAAAGGACCGGGTTAGGAATGATGATATACGTGAGAGAGTTGGGGTAGCACCAATTGAAGAGAAGGTTGTCCAACACCGTCTAAGATGGTTTGGTCATATAGAACGTAGGCCTCCGGAAGCGCCATTGCATACCGGACGGATAAAGCGGGATGAGAATGTTAAGAGGGGTCGTGGTAGGCCAAACTTGACATGGGAGGAGTCTGTTAAGAGAGATCTGAAGGATTGGAATATCACCAAAGAACTAGCCATGGATAGGGCTGCGTGGAAGTTAGCTATCCATGTGCCAGAACCATGACCTGGTTTCGAGATCTTATGGGTTTCAACTCTAGCCTACCCGGCTTTGTTGTTGTTGTTGTTGTTGTCTTCATGATGAACTCTCCAACATATAGCGGTCTTTCTCTGTAGTGTGTTCTTTTCTGATGCTTGTGTAGTGACGTTCATTGTGACGTTTATGACCTGAAAAAACATCCTTTAGTGGTAGTTAGCTCCCTGTATGGCTTTTAACGTGTTATGCTTCTTTAGCAAGTTGATTCTGCTGTATCCTTATTTTGAGTTTTCTTAATTGAAAAGCTGTTCGGTGTGCCTTCTGTGTCAAAAACAAATAAATGAAAGTTATGCTCTTTGTTATATTCTCGTATTATTATTATTATTATCATTATATTGGAATCAGAGGTATCAAACATTTTATCTTTTTACTCTGTGGATATTCATATAGAAGAACACAAACAATGACTGTATTTTTTAATCTAGATTGGCACTTTTTGTGTGTAACTAATCTCGTTGCCTGGCTAACCAGTATTAGTGCATAGCTATTCCGGAGATGAGAAACATTATGGTTGGAAATCGAAGATAACTAAATGAACAAAAACTAGCTTCAACCAAATGAAAGTCAAATATATAGCTTAATTAGTTATATTTCCTTCATTCAATATTGCTATGTTTGTTGATCTTGCTAATAATCTTAAATTCACAATCATAATGCTCTAATATTTACAAAAAACACTAAACCATTTTATATTTTTATCACTTTTACATGGGTCCAGGTGGCAAGTTCAATTGTGCTAGAGAAAAGTAGTAATTGACTTTATTTCAGATTTTCAGGCTAAAGTTATTTCAAGATAATCTTAATATGATAGTCATGATCACATTAGAATTTATCGGCAATTTTATTGTATACAGTATGGCATGGAACAAGCCTAAGAATATTTTTGGGCTACTTCTCCTTTCCGATCAGCTGAATGTACATATTCTCCATTTTGATGGCACCTATGGAATAAATACTGTTTTAGGAATATTTTGTTTATTGGGTAGTAGATGGAGCTTTGTTTATATAACTCCTAATGTTGTATCAAACCCAAGTTATTTTTCTCAAATTTTAGACATGTGTATATCTAAATATCTCATAGACACACTCATATTTATTTGATTTTTCATTGGAATGTCATTGGTTCCTTGACTTATGCTTGTAGACACGGTTGGTGGTGGACATGGCGATGCTGAACTTTTGCACAGTACATAAGATGATTGGTCAGATAAATGTGCTACTATGATTTACTGGATTTAACAGGTAAGCTTATCTTTAAGTAGTAGCGGAATGAAATAAATATGTTCCCTTTCCTTTGTTTCGTCGATATTTTTATGTTATACTTTCACATCCATAAAGTCGGATTGCGATTTGTATGGTGTCCCTTCTGTGCAAGTAATCGATAAGAAACGGTTTTGATCATTTGGCTTCTTAATGCAGTCTTATAGCAATTGCCATTCACATCGTTGTTCATTTGGGATCTTTATAGTACCTAGTGTTCATTTGTGATCTTTATAGTACCTAGTGTTCGCTTTCCGTTATTGGGCAATCTTAACCTAGTAGGCGGCTTGCTTATATATTTTATCAGCTTATCTTTGTTTGTCACTCTAACTCACACCTGTAATTGGGTATCAACCTCTAGAGTTCTTTTAGATGTCGATATTTTCTAGAGTTCTGGAGCGTTGATTGTAAAGGGTCCACATTCAGCAAAGATTTCACCCAATACCGTTCCGCGATGGAGACGGAATTTTCAGCATTGCAGGCTAATGGTACGTGGACATTGGTTCCTCCAGTTTCTGGTGTTAATCTTATTGACTCTCGTTGGGTTTTTAAAGTTAAACTGCATGCTGATGGATCTATTGAGCGGTATAAGGCGCATCTTGTTGCTAAAGGGTTTAAACAGCGATATGGTCTCGACTATGAGGAGACGTTCAGTCATGTGGTCAAGCCTACGACCGTCCGTTTGTTGCTCTCACTGGCTCTTTCTCGTGGATGGCATCTTTGTCAGTTGGATATACATAATGCTTTCCTCAATGAATTTCTTGATGAGCAGGTATATATGAGACAACCTCCTGGTTTTGCTGATCCCGACAAACCTGATCATTACTGTCACCTTGTGAAGTCTTTGTATGGACTTAAACAGGCTCCTCGCGCTTGGCATGCGCGTCTCAGTTTAGTCCTTGGCACTTTGGGATTCTCACCGTCAGCTGCCGATACGTCCCTCTTTATACTTCATCGATCTGATGTGACTATATATTTATCTATTGGTCTACGTTGATGATATCATTGTCATTAGTTCGACAGCGTGTGCCATTCCCCGTTTGATTGTTGAGCTTCGGTCTGAGTTCTCTATCAAGGATTTTGATGTCCTTCATTATTTTCTGGGGATTGAGGTGCACTCTCCGTCCTCCTTCTTCGACAGCGCAAGTATGCCCTTGAGCTTCTTGCACGTGCTGGTATGTTGAAGTGTAGTCCTGCCACTACTCCTATGTCTTCGACAGAGCGCTTGTGTAGTTCTGATGGTGATGTTCTCTTAGCTGAGGAGGCTACTCAGTATCGCAGTATTGTTGGTGGCCTTCAATATCTCACAGTGACACGTCTTGATTTGTTCTTTGTTGTCAATAAGGTGTGTCAGTACCTTCATGAGCCTCGCACTCCTCATTGGTCGGCTGGCAAGCGCATTCTTCGATATGTGCGCTTCACTATTGACAGTGGTCTAAGAAACAGGTACAGATTCGGTTCATCTCCTCCAAAGATCAGGTTGTGGATATCTTCACCAAACCACTCCCATTGCAGCATTGTAAACGCAATCTCAATCTTCTGTTGCTGGTTGAGATTGAGGGAGTGTGATAGAATACGTATTTCTGTATATACGTATAGGTTAGATATATTGTACCTAACCCTTGTAATCTGATCTATATAATGGAAAGTCAAAGCCGACCCTTGTGTGCCGTGCGACCCACCTATCTCTCTCTTTCAATCTAGGTTTTCAGGAACCACACACCGTAACAGCCAGGCCATGCTGCAAACGACTAACACTGGAGGTAGTTGCAGAGGTGCTAAGCTCTGCTCAAGAGCAGCATCGTGATTGTAAGAGAAACGTGGCACTCTTTTCAAAAACGCAACTCCATACTATGAGGATCTCCCCAAGAGACGTCCAAATGTTGTAGCACAAATTAGCAATGAAGATTCAAATATCAATGCATTACCAATAATTTCTGGATTTGTGTAATTTATTTGTTAGATTGTTGTACTAACAAGAAATTTCTGTACACGCATTGACAAAAAAAATTAAAATTATGCAATAACATATTTTTTTTGTTATATCAATACATCAATTAGTAGGAATATAATATCATTCGTTGGATGCAAAATCAACGATCATGATAACGGGGGAGATCCTCATAGTTGTGGAAAAACTGCGTGGCATTCTATTCAGCTCCTATAACGAATGGTATATAACCGGGGTCACTCTCTTGTTTTTAGTCTATTTTCCGCGTCGCCCTCACTGGCGACATAGGGAAACCCTCATCGCCAGCACTAAGCCCCTCCCCCTCCCCCCTCGCGACGCCGCCACCAAAGTAATCGGCTGGCAACAAAGCCTGCTCGGGCTCCTGGGACGGTGGCGGTGGGGCGTTTCGCACAACACTCCTCCTGGGCGGCGGTTCCGGTGGTGCAGGGCGACGCTCGGCTCCGGGAAGGGGCCTAACTGTCTCGTCGTGGCGGTGCTCTCGCTTCTCCGCCTGGGTTCTCCGGGGAAACCCCATATCCCGCACGGGATCGGGCGAGGGCGACGTTGTTGCGTCGCTTGCCCCTTCGGAGCTCGTCTAGGATGTTTCTATCGGTCAGAGGGACTAGTGGTGTGAGCTGGTGGTTGGCGGTGGCGAGTTTTCGTCTTCAGCTAGGTGGTGCGCGGCCCTGGGGTCGGCGTGAATGTCAGAGTGGTGGCTCCAGATTTCGCCTCTGATGTGTTGCGCTGAGCTAGGTGCTAGCATTTCCGTACAATCCTTTTTTTATTAGCGATCCATTTATGATTAGGGTTAGATTATTTCACGTACGGTGCACCCAATGCCTTCTGGTGGATCGTTCTTTTTTTGCTTCAGCCGTTTAGAAGATTTGATGATGGGCTTCTTCGTGTTCTCGATGTTAGGCCCTTTTGTCCTTTTGGGTTTTGTTTAGGTCTTTTTTAGGCTAGGGCAATTTGTTGTTTTTTCTTTCTTTTTACTTGTCGGAAAAGGGGACAAGCAAACCTTGGTAGCGTGCAAATTTTTTCAAAAAGAAAAAAAGAAAAAAAGTAGTGTGCAATTACAATTGCCATGAATATTTTCCTCGGTACATTTTGCAATTGCATATGTAACATCGTGCAACTACACTCTCATTTTTTTTGTAATTGATTTGATTCCATCGCTTCTAATTGTAGGTTTCATGCATGCCCTTTTTTTTTGTGCGCATTTGTAGTTGCACATCACACGTAATTCGTGTGATTGCATTTTTTCCTGCATTTGTAATTGCACATGAATCAGCGCGCAATTGCACATGCATTTTTATAGCGTGTAATTTCATTATTTTCCTGCATTTGTAATTGCACATGAATCATCATGCAATTGCACATGCATTTTTATAGGGTGTAATTGCATTTTTTTTTTCCTTGCATGCATTTGTAATTGCGCATGACGTGCAATTGCACATTCGGGTAAATGGATTTTCCATTTATTTGTAATTGTTTTTCTTAATTTTAAAAAGGCCTAGCTAAAAGGGCCCATGAAACAGTACAACAGGGAAAGAGAATTGGGCCCAGAAAAAACATGATGCCATCGATGGACCTGCCGAGCGGATCAACGAAGATTGACGCTAATTCTCGGTTAGCCAAGCGGCTAGCCACGTCCTTCTTATAAACTGTCCAACTCTTCCTAACTTAATCAATCAAAGGCATTGCCTAGATTCAGAAAAAAGTAATGAAAAAATTAGATTAGTGTAGGCTATTATGTATTTTACCGGGTTCATCTGAACCCATGTTTCTACAGCCGCTCTGCCACTGGATCAAGGACATCATGAAGATAGCTGAAAGGGAAAATACAATAAAATCTATTTCGGATGACGTTTCTTAGGGGTCTTTTCTGATAAGATCGTAGTTTAAGTCATGGAGTTAGTAACCAATGATTTATTGTTAGTAGGAGAAGACAACAAACCCTGGATATCAATCAATCTTACACTGACTTCAACAGTCCAACTCTAGGATCACTTGTTGAAGGCACATGAGAATCATAAGTAATGTGATGAAGTAAAACAGATGCATATGTACGAGCAATGACATCTAATCGGTACTATAGCCTGAGAAGTAGGCCGTCCTACATTACTACTATATTTAAAGACAAGCCAAATCGTGGCCTCTCCGCCCCCCGCGCACTGTATAAACTACAGTAAGTACTGTTCATTTCTACAGTACTACAGTGTTCCGATCCGAGCCGTCGCTCGGCGATCAGACGGTCCACACGACACGTCGTAACGCTTTTGCAGAAAACCCCCTCCCAAAACCATAAATTAACCCGCAGTACAGGAAATCGCGAGGCGAGGGATCGATTTGCAATTAGCGAAAAGTTCACGGACTTTTCTGCAAACCTTCACGCAGAACCTCTCCTTCCCCTCCTCTCTCCCGCACGCGCCCGCGAAGTCGCCGGCGACGCCGTCGCCTGCTCCACCTCCTCGATGAGCATACCGTCCTGGGACGCCGGCGTGGAGCCGGATTTGCCGCCGCCGTGCCGCGGCTCCCTCCGCCGCGTCCGTGCTCGCCGCCGGCGCTCCGGCGACCATTTGGTCACTAGAGCCGCCCTCCCGGCTCCGCCGCGCCTCCCTCGCGCGGATCCGCGCGACCCCGGCCTCACGAGCGTGCTGGGGCGCCCGTGGCCGTGCTCGCCCGAGCTCGGCCGCGCTGCGCATGGCCGCCGCCGGGTGACGTCACGGATGACGTAACCACAACGTGCCAGCGGGCCTGGGCTGCCCGGCTGGGCCGCGTGTTGGGCTGGGCTGGCTGCTTCGCAGCTGGCTCGGCCTGGCCTTTTTTTCTCCCTGTTTTCCTTTTTCTGTTTTTCTTATTTAAAAACTTTTGTAATTTTTTGTGTCCATCCAAATGACTACAAAGAAAAAAAAATGCTTACAATAGCAAATAAAAAAAACTTGAATTTTTCCTATCGACCAATATTTGGATAAGTTTGTGGAAAAAAAACACAAACATGTTAGACCATTTAAATCCAATTTTGAAATTTAAACCTCAAAAAAAAAAAAACTTTGAAGCCCGATTATTTTATGACCGTGACATGTGCGTTTCCCACTTTCAACAATTTTTTATATATAAACGTTTTTAAAACCGCAGATTTTTTCCAATTGCAACAATTTCAACATTTGAGCAATCTCTAAAATCCAACCATTTTTAAAATGATTTTTTTCCCAAAATTCCGATGATTCCCATACTAAAACAATTTCAGAATGTTGCCATTTTCGCCTTCTAATATAAAAAACACATACCACTGTGCAGAACTTAAAAAAATAGATGAACTTTCAAATTCCAAAACAAAAAAAAAACTTTCCAGATGACCTAACAAATGGCTATATTGTATTTTCAAACAATATTACCTACTGTCAAATCAAAAAGAAAAAAAAACTATCGCGATAATTTCCAGCCGATAGATATTTAACCGCACCAGATAAATTAACATGAATTTCATCCTTTTCTGAAACATTTTTTACAAAAGTTAAGTTTGTGACAGGTGGTGCCCCTTTCCTTCAATAATTTCCATAAAATAGAAAACGTTCAAAGTAACTCCATTTTTTATATTTCGACAAATTAAAATACACCCTCTGATTAAATATCAGACTTACCGAATTCTCATACGATTCATTTACTCGGATTATGGAGTCAAAATAGATATTTATGACAAATTGCATACATATTTGGCCATTCCAATTCACGTTATTAAATTAAATATTTATTCCAAAACACATGCATACTTCAACATTCAAAACCACTAAGTACCTACAAATATCTTAAACGACAAATACCACCCAATTTGAAAACTTAAAAAATAGATGAATTCCCAAATTCCAAACCAAAAAAACAAACTTTCCAGAGGACCTAACAAATGGCTATATTGTATTTCTCAAACAATATTATCCACTGTCAAATCAAAAAGAAAAAAAAAACTATCGCGATAATTTACAGCCGATAAATATTTAACCGTATCAGATAAAATAACGTGAATTTCATCCTTTTCTGAAACATTTTTTACAAAAGTTAGGTTTCTGACAGGTGGTGCCCCTTTCCTTCAATAATTTCCATAAAATAGAAAACGTTCAGACTAACTCCATTTTTTATATTTCGACAAATTAAAATACACCCTCTAATTAAAGATTAGACTTACCGAATTCTCATACGATTCATTTACTCAGATTATGGAGTCAAAATATATATTTATGACAAATTACAGACATATTTGGCCATTCCAATTCATGTTATTAAATTAAATATTTATTCCAAAACACATGCATATTTCAACATTCAAAACCGCTAAGTACCTACAAAAACCTTAAACGACAAATACCACCCAATTTGAATTTTACCACAGCTACGCGGCATACAAGTTTGAATATTTCAAAATTTTATTTGCCTTGCAAATCTAACCAATTTACAAACATGAAAATAATTCGAAACAAGTAAAACGAAAACGATTGGTTCACTCTCGCAATAACTCCATAATTATTAATATTTGTGCTCAAAATAAATGCATTACACAAACAACGGCATCAATTCTATTCACAAAATATATTAAATAACCAAAATAAAAAACAATTCATATTCACTAAAATATTCACCAACGGCGTATTGAACAGTGTCGCGGTGGGCCCCACCTGTCTAAACATATTTCAACATTCCAACTCAAATTACAAATCTAAATATTTCAAGAATTTAAATGTCCTCCAAACCTGACCATTTGATAAATACTAAAAGAATTCAGATTTGCATAAATTCCGAACTGCACAATTTAAAAAATCTATTTAATCATTCCAACTCAAATTTCACATTTACATATTCCATAATTTTAGATACCTTACAAATCTAATTATTTTGTTACCATTAAAAGAAAACAAATTTGGATACATTCCAACACAGACAATTTCCAAAATCTCAACATCCTTCTACTCGCAAAATTTCCCAGATCCACATAATATTCATATTTCAACAATTTCTTTAAAAAAAACTCAGGCAAAAATTAAAAAAAAATCCAGATCTTAAAAAAAAAAATTCTAGATCTAAAAATAAATAAAAAATAAACGCAAACTTCTTCGGATTTCACAAATATTAAAACCCACACAATTTTTAAATACACACGTTACCAAATTTAAGTTACATTTATCCTCAAAGAGCTAACCTAATGATAAAAAGCAACAAAAAAAATCAAGGGGCACATGGTCACATTGCTTACATTCTGTAGGCACTATTTTTGAATTGAGGGGGAAGCCTTTTATGTTTTCTCTCTACCAGCTTTTGTCCAAAAATAACCAGTTTATTTTATTTTCCACCGATTTTTAGGACTGTTTTAATGTATAATACTTTTAAGATAAGACACAGACATAACCTACCAAAACAACTAGGTCAACATTTCCAAATAATATAAACAAACTCCCTCCAATTATGCATTTAAATTTACTAAATGCTCAAGTTAAACTTAACTCTCCCTAACTATGTAATTAAATTTAAATAATGTTTTATTACATGCACATTTCAGGAAATCTCAAATTCTTTTTCTCTAAAGATGTATTAAAATTAATAGCTGATAATGCAGTATATTTCCTCTAATCAAAGATCTAAATTACATATTTACGGCGAAATACATACATAAAATTTAGTCATAACCATGATATATTCCCTGTAAATGTAGTGCTACATAACAAAATTATGGCAAAATGGAACTATATTCCACCATTACAATTTAACTAACATATTTAGATGTAATAAAACTTAAATCTACCTAATTATGTACTTACATTTAAGAAAATACCTGACTACATGAATATTCCGACAAAATGCAAATCATTCCCTCTAATTACGTATTGATTTCAAATTGAATTTCATCTAAGTACATTATACAAATTATAACTATAGCCTTTCCTCACAATATATATAACGCAACCAAAAAAAAAATACAAACTAACACAAAATATTCTCAGCAAGAGCGCGTTATGGAGTTCAAATAAATATTTATGGTATATTACAAATATATCCAACCATTCCAATTTGCTAAACATCTGAAAACACTCGAAATGGCGAACTGCTTATTTTCTTTATGTGTTTTCATTTTCCCTATTATTTTAGCTTTTTCTCCGTCTTCTCCCATTGCCCCCACCCTTACAAATTTATTAATAATTGGCCTATTTACAAATTTCACATTTCAACCACACGAGTGCAACACACTATACCATTTCGAATTGCTGAAGAATTGGAGACACTCTAAAATATATCTCGCAAATTGCATTCTCCCTAACTATGGAGTTCAAATAAATATTTATGGCATACTACAAATATATTCAACATTTCAAATTTGCTACATATCTGAACATGCTCGAAACGACGAATTGCTTATTTCCTTTACGTGCTTTTATTTTTCCTATTCTTTTATCTTTTTCTCCGCCCTCTCCCACTGCCACTAAACTTACAATTTTATTGACAATTGGTCTATTTACAAAATTTACGTTTCAACTGCACGAGTTGCGACAATATACAAACATTTTTCAACATTTCAACTTACCAAACATTTGGGCAAAACCTAAATGCATTCCTTCTAAATAAATGGATTTGAATTTACAAAATACTTATATAGTGTATTTCTCTTGATTAAGTAGATTAATTAAATATCTATGTCAAACTATAAACACACTTGAACATTTAAATTTGCTATAAAAATTGAAGTTACTCCGAACGACAAATTACGAAGAATTTTAACATTTCAAATCACAACGTTCCAGATGGGGTCTACTAAATGATGGAATATAAGATCTGTTTATATTTAATTTCAACGAATATTTTTTTATGATCTACAAAAGATAAAAGAAATATGAAATATTCCGAGTTTTGTTTAAACAAAAGAAAAAGATAAAAAAAAGTACTATTTCTGCAATGTTCCAATTCCTTAAACAAATGATAATAGAGTCATTTTTTTACAATACTCCAAATGCTTCACAACTCACTTAATAATGGCGTCATTTATCTAAAAACTACAAGTACTGTTCCACTTTATAATAACAAAATAAAAAAACATGTTTGCAAGTTGCAATTTGTCCAACATTTGAGCGAATACTCCGATATTCCATAAAATAAAACCAAAATGCTCACCAAAAATAACCACAGTGTACTCATAACAAATACCAAATTTATTTCAACATTTTAAGTTGGCCAACATTTACTTTCCCCAAATGTGGAATCAAATTCAAATGGATTGTTCTGATTTCAATTAAATATTGACGTCGAAATACAAACATGTTTGAGCATTTCAAACCTTCAAATATTTGAATATTGTACACAATATATCAGAAATGCACACAAAAAAAATGCTACCTATTCATAAGAAAACAAACAAATGTTTCAACACTTCAATTTAGCCCACATTTTGGTTAACAAAAAAATATATATATTGCACAAAAAAAGTCACCAAGGGCGTGGCGTGATGCCACGCCAAAATTCAACTAGTCATGCGAATGTTCAGCACCTTTATCTGCTCCGCCCTACGCCGTGCTCCTGGATGCTCGAGGTTCACATTCAGAACCTCCGCGTCGTGGAAGACCCTGTAGGCGAAGTGCCGCAGCGACGGTGCGTCGAGCTCCACCTGGCACCAGCCGAACCACCAGCCGCGGAGATCGGCGAGGGAGAGGGCGGTGACACGCGGGCAGCGGAGCAGTCGAGGGCCTGACGACGACGTAGCCACCTCGTACGATACGTGGACGCGGTCGAGCTCCAGGGCGGCGAGCAGCTGAGCGGCGTCCACGATGGACTGGATGTCCGTCAGCCGCACGGTGCACCGACGCAGGCGCAGCGTCTCTAGCCTCGGGAACGACAGCACGGGCGCCGACGGCGGCCAGGTCTGCGACGGCGTGAGCTCCAGGCCATCGAGGTGCAGCGCGCGGAGGGTGGCGGATGGCAGGGCTACGACGCAGAGGCTGCAGCAGGTCATCGGGGACACGTGGACGTGGAGCTCGTCTAGGCCGCGCGCCGCCGGGGCGTCGGTGAGCAGGGTGTGTAGCCCGTCATTGATGTGGCGTAGCGACCAGTACAGGCTCTCGTCACAGTTGGGTGCGAAGAAGTAAGTAAACGTGAGCTTCCTGAGGCCGCTGCCCTCACCGGCGGTGGCAGCGAGGGCGTGGAGAGCGGCGTTGGCATGACGGAGGAAGACAAGGCTCCGGCTGTTGCGCATCGGGCCGGCCCCAGGAGCGGGAGTCGAGGTTGAGGACGCCAGACGAGAGCCAGAGCGAGCGCCACGGCCGGGAGAGCGAGCCGGTGCACACTGCCTCCTTGGCCGGTGCGTGGGAGAGGATCTGCCAGAGCACGGTATCCGGCAACCTGGTCAGTCGGTCCCCGGGCATCCTCGGCGAGGTCGCGCGGTGGCTGGCCGGCGATCGCTTCGCTGTGAATTTTTCTTGCAATGTTAGGACGGCGGCTGGTGTTCAATTGTACGCATGCTAACCTAAGTTACCTAACCTTAACCTGAACAGGACACGGAGAGCCGGAGATCCGATGAGTTCTGATCGAACGACACCAACATTTATTACAATGTGGTGCATCGTGTGCAAGTTTTGATTTGGTCAGTACCGTCCTAGTTAGGCAGAATCAGTTCTTGTGTACTCCTCTGACGCGGCACATCACCTACGTATGTCATTTGCCAAAAGAGGTCACCAGCAGCGCATAATCTGAAGGTTTCATCAGAATTCAGGAAGTAAGAAATAATCAGCTAGACATATCTAAAATAGCAGAATTCTAACAGGACGTCGATATGACAAGTCTGATTCCATTCCATCTATATCATGAAGAATTATACAACTTAACAGAGTGGCTCTGTTTTTTATAAACCAGCAATCGTTCCCCGTTCCATGGGTCGATTCGAGAAAATTTACATGTCAGATGGTAATATTCAGATAGGTACAGCAAATCAGACCCTCCATTGTGTCAGATGGTAATAGCAGAAGTCCAGTATGATCGTCCTTCCCGTGGCATGAGAACCCTTCCAATCCGATGCCTGAAAGCAATCTTGTGCTGCACCACCATTCTTACCTACTCCAAAGTACAGACGAAGAAGAATTTGAACCATGCGCGTAGATACTGCGAACGATCACACCGTGCTCTTCTGTAGACAAAATAAAACAAATTAGTGCAATAACGGCGACATGGAATTATGGAAACCTAGCAATTGTAAGCGCATCTCCTGTTGACTGTTGAGCTCAAGTGTCGTGGAAAAAGGCAGGATGATAGTTCACAGTTTCTTACCATGCAATCAAGCGACACCGTGCCCCGTGCTGAATGATCACAGTCTCTTCTTGACGCCGTGGAGCTCCTTGTACAATATATTATGCTTCACTGGAGTTACCTGACCTACGATAGTGCGGTTGTGTTGCTTGCCCCGTATGCTCGGCAGGGGGCACCACATACCGTAACAGCCAGGGCACGAGTTTGCTACTTATCGGTGGAAAACTAACCGCCATGCTGCAAACGACTAATACTGCAGGTAGTTGCAGAGGTGCTAAGTTCTGCACACGAGCAGCATCGCGATTGTAAATTAAGAGAAACATGGTATTGTTTTCAACTCCTATATCAGATGGAATAGAAAGATGCTGGTACAGATCAAGGTAATCATAAAGATCGCTGAAAGTGAAACTAGATACAACAAAATCTATTTTGGATGACGTTTCTTAGGGGTCTTTATGAAGAGATCATAGTTAAAGTCAAGGAGTTAGTAACCTACAGATATATTGTTAGCAGGGGAAGACAACAAACCCTGAATATCAATCAATCTTACAACGACTCCAACAGTCCAACTCTAGGATCATTTGTTGAAGGCGCATGAGAATCATATTCAGTTTTGTACCAAGGAAGGCACAACTTGATATGGTCTTGGGGCACTAAAAATAACAGCACGCAGAAGAGCCTAGTCTATGCAGTATGTACATTCAATATACAAGCTAATCCAACCAGTTAAACATAAACAATTTCTCACTTGCAATGTGAATGGCAATGTTTCCTCTCATGTTATTGTAAACCAAGGCACTACATCATGCTACCATACACGAGTAATATGTCATGACATGTTCACTTCTTGGATGATACAGGGTATAATTCATGTTCTTGAAATGGCATCTTACATTATGATTGATTGATAAAATACATCACTCCCTACAAACACACTAGCAGTAGTTTCAAATGGCCCAATTCGCAGTATCGAAACGAATTAATCCAGACAAAACAATTCAGGTCTGAAGCAAGTACCAGCAAGCAACAGAAGACACTTGATTCATCCAGCAATTAATCCTTGGCGCCTTCATTCATCCTACACCTTCATCTTGCGCAGCCACTTGAGGGAGCTCTCGAGCTCAGTGTACGCGGTCGCCTGCGGAAGGCTCTTGCTCTGGATCCCATAATCGAACACCTCGTACGCCTCCGGAACCCTCCCGGCGCGACACAAGGCCCTGATGAATGTGGCGTACGCCGGCGTGTCGAGCTTCATCCCAGCCCCAACCATGGACCTGTAAACCTCAACAGCCTTATCCAGCTTCCTGTTCTTGCATAGCCCCATGAGCAGCGTGTTGTATGTCCGATCATTCGGCTCGCACCCCTTGGCCTCCATCTCCTCGAGCAGCCTGAGCGCGCCGAGCGCGTCGCCCTTGACGCACATCCCGTTCATGAGCGAGTGTAGGTGACGACGTCGGGGAAGTGGCCCGCGGCGGCCATGGCGTCGAGGTAGGTCCTGGTCTTGGCGACCAGCCCCGCGCGCGCGAGGCCGTAGACGAGGGTGTTGTAGGTGACGAGGTCGGGCTCCACGCCGTCGCCCTTCATCCGGCGGAGCACGCCGAGGACGCCCTCGGGGTCGGACGCGCCGCAGTGCGCCTTCATCAGCGCGTTGTAGACGTGCGCGTCGGCGCGGACGCCGTGGTCGGCGAGGACAGGGAGCAGCTGCCCGATCTCGCGCTGGTCGCCGCGGCGGCAGCAGGCGTCGGCCAGGGCCAGGAGCGCCGGGCGCGGGGCCGGGGAGTCGGCGGAGTACGGGAGCGAGGACAGGAGGTCCCGCGCTGCGGCGACGGAGCGGTGCGTGGCGAGGCGGCGGAGGAGGAGCGCGAGGGACTGCGGCTGGAGCGGGATGGTGGGCGCCGCCTTGAGCGCGAGCGAGGCGGCCGCGTCCACGTCGGCGTCCACCGTGGCGCGGATGGCGGCCGAGAGCTCGGCCGGGGTGGTGATGGGCCTCTTCTCCGCCGGTGGTGGCGCCCGGTCCCGGACAGCCAGGGCCTCCGTGGGCTCGGAGGCGGCGCCGGGGGTTCTCCGTGGTGGCTTGCCGTGGGAGGGTTGACGAGGTCCGTGTGGCGAAGGAGGAGGCGGGGTGGAGGATGTGGAGGGCTTAGGGACGAGGGCATGGCGGGGGAGCTTGGCGGCGCGCATGGCGTGCTGCACCTTCCCCATCCTCGGCCTCGGCGGCGGCGGCGAGTAAACGGAATGGGAACGGGAGCAAAGTTTCCGGAGCTCTTCGCTGGGCTTTGCTACGGCAGCCCTGACTCCGACCCAGTAAGAAATGGGCCTTCTCCGTTAATGGGCTAGCATTCCCACGTGCTGCACCGATTTCGGGACAGAGTGAAACATAAAGGGAAAGCCTGGCCCACGCTGACGGTCAACTCACAGGACACGACGACATGGACGCGGAAATTGTGTCGTCGTTTTTTCCCGTGCACCCCTCTTCGTTTCTGCAAATGTTAGATCTGGGCCTAGGTTCCACGACCATGCAAACGGTCCGTCCGCGGCGTTGTGTGTGTGGTGGACTGGTCACATCGATCTCTTGTTTCCACTTTTGAAATTTGATGGCGATGTTTTGTGGAAAGGTTCGTCACATGTGGGAGGATTTGCTTCTTGGGGAGAGACATGTTCTTTGGCATTATAAACCACTTCTAGTTCCACGATAAAGACGAACACCTTTCTTGGACCATGTCAATGTATATTCCTTTCTTTTCTGCGTTGAGGTTTTCGTTGTCGACACGAGATATGGCTCAAAATTCTTCAAGTGCTTCGCATTTGATTACTCCTTCTTCCTGGTTCATCACGTCAAAAGTATGAATACACAGTATATCAATTGGCACGGAAGTAAGAAGTGTATCTTTTGTCATCATGACGAGACTATTAAAACATTTATTCTTCCAGTGCAAGTTTGCTATATCTATATGGTCAGTCATCCAGGTAGGCTCTACCTTATATCCACCTAGTAGCGCTGCGAATATTTTCGGCAACTGGCTAAATGGTGTGGATTCTTGGTTTAAGCTTCTTATTATGGTGGGAGCGATTGCCGTTATCTGGTCGCTCTGGCTATGTAGAAATGACAAGGTTTTTAACGATAATTTTTTTTCTGTTATGCAGGTAATCTACCGGTGCACAGCTACGTTTCGATTATGGTCGTCACTTCAGCGTGTGGAGCATCGGACCTGTTTTCGGAGGTGGCTTTGCGCTTGGAGGCTGCGGCGAAGGGGTTGTTCTCCCAGCATGGATGGCAACATAATCTTCGTATCTGCCCTCCAGCATCTTAGGCGTCATTACATTTTCTCATCATGATATGTATTTTGCCTTTTTATTATGTTTGTTCGGAGACTTATGAACTAGTTGGGGCTATGTGCATCCTAGATATGCAGAGGCCGGGTGTAATGTTTAAAACTTTTTTTAAGTAATAAAAGTCTCCTTTATCGAAAAAAAAGTATATCAATAGCGGATCCTATAAAATATGAGTAAAGGTGAAATAAAAAGAGGAAAAGTACCTTCCCGTGGTATGACATTGTTAAAGATACCAAAATCCATAAAACATGGACCGATGCAGCTAGAGAGGCTTGTCGCTAAACAAAGTTGCACTTACACGGTTGAAAATAAGGCCTTGCATGCCTTGTACCAGTACCGCAAATTCCAATGCAGATATGCTTTTTCCATATCCTTATGCTTGCATTTAATCATAGTCTCCAAAAAGTAAACTCTATTCCGAATAAATTGAAGTTAATTATAGCTTTGTGCTAAGTCAAAAAAAATTGTAAGTCTGAACGAGTTCATAGAAAAGTTCATTACAACACCAAATTAGTTTGATCAATTCATTGGAAAATACATTACAAAACTATATATCTCAAGTTTTAAATATTAACGTATTTTCTATAAATTTGGCCAACTTATTTATTTTTTATGACATAGGACAAAGCCAAAAAAATCAGTTAATTTGGGACAGAACGAGTACGAAATCAAAAAAGCATTCAACGATGTTGTGTGCCATGCACTACAAGTTGTTGAGGAAAGTTCATAGAAGCGAGTTAGCGGGTTAACCTATAGGAATGGTTTGGAGAGGCTGGGGCTTCCAACCATATTTCGAAAAAAAAACCTATAGGAATGGGTACCTAGTATTAAAAAACGAGGTGCACATTAACCCGGAGGAATGAGTACCTAGAGAAATGAGTTTGCACGAGTAATGGTGAATGGAACAAAATAGAAAAAATACCTTCCTAAGGTATGCCATTACCAAAGATAAAAAAAATCGATAGAACATGAATCGATGTAGATTGAGCCTCGCGGCTAAACAAATTAGTTTGATCAACTCATCGGGGAGATATACGATGTCGCAAATATTAACATATGTTTCGATAAATCCAGTCAACCTTTTATTTTTTGGCCCAAGACAAAGTTTAGGTTACAGTTAATTTGGCACAGAACAAGCACGAAGCCAAAAAATGAATTTATGCAAAGTCATGATTCCAAAGTCCAAACGATACAATACAAGCCACGAGTGAGCATGAGTTAGCCTAGAGGAATGGTTGGTTACCTAGTATTTTAACATGGGACCCATTCGCAGTGCCGTTTAACTGGAGGGGCCGAATCGCAAAACGGCCTTCCCTCCCTCGTCGTCTTCCCATCACCACCACCCACACGAACCGGCGGCCACCACCATTATTGACAGAAGACAGATCCTGCGTAAATTTCTCCACCAATCACACCCTCGCGCGCACGCGCAGCCTCCAGCCACTCCTCCCACTGCCATTCCTTCCTCCGTCCTCCGGCCGGGGATTATTCGGATTTGGGGATTCCGACGAAGCCAGAGGGAGGCATGGGGTACGTCGGGAGCCACGGCGTGGCGACGCTGCGCCGCTACAAGTACAGCGGCGTCGACCACTCCATCGTCGCCAAGTACATCCTCCAGCCCTTCTGGTCGCGATTCGTCCACCTCTTCCCGCTCTGGTTCCCGTAAGCACCGCTCCCTCCCTCGCTCGCATACCCCCGCCTGATTGATTCCCTGCTCCGTTTCTTCACGACCGCGTCTCGCACGGGCACGCGCGCTTGATCCGTGTCTCTGCCAAGCTCAATGCGCAATGCACAGGATGTTGGTTCCGGAGAGCGTCTCTGTTGACCCGATTCAAACGCGTCTGTTTTTTTTTTCCTGTTAGTATTATTTAAGCGCGACAATGCTAGCATCTTGGCGTTCTAGTTTGATCTATTAGACTGATATATTCGGTAAGGTAATGCCCCCATGTGTGAGTGTGCGAGAGATTTGAATTCGCGCTTTACTATACTATACTATAGCATGTAGCATATATACATCATTAGTAGAGGAATCGTCTTTAGCAAGCTTGGGGAGCATCTGCATCTTACAGGGCTGCAGACAGCGCTAAAGTGCACCTGGCTTTTGGTTAGTGGAGTCGCTCGTGATGCTGTGGAAAGCCTATTTTCAACATATTGTATAGTCTAACAGCTGATTAGTTACTCCTTTTTGGTACACATGCTAGATAGGAGTTGTTTAATGTTGTCGGTCATGCTGAAGATTTCCGTGTAGTTTCTTTAAAAGTGGGTGGTTCGCAACTTCAGCGCGGATATCCTTTTTAATTCGTTTATTAGATGGGAGTGATCCATGTTTTCTTCTTCTAAGGAAGCGTGTTGGTGTGGTGTGTAACCCAAAACATGCTACAATTTACATCGTCATTTATCGTTTGTAGTAAAATTTTGTCACTAGTAAATTGTAGCTTGGTTACTTAACGAAAGCACTTTAATGTTTACATTTTGCCTTTAACTTGGTTTGTATGTTCAGAAATAAATATGTTGATCGAAGACTAACTTTTTTTTCACTTTCTCTCTTCGGCGTGTCGCAATAATCTGCAGACCAAACATGGTGAGAGTTCTGCACATGCTGTTACCGTAAGCTAAGCTATTTTCTCTGAAGGCCTGCTAAAACATGGCTTCTTCTTCTTTCCAGATTACACTGACAGGTTTCATGTTTCTACTGACATCGGCCTTCCTTGGCTTTGTAAGTATGTTTCGTCAGTAAAATGTTTGAGACCTGCATATATTTCAGGGTTTTGCTGCTTGTTAATTGCCGCCGGCAGTAATATTCTAGCAAGTTTATAACTTATTTCTATCTCCATTTTGTCGCAGTTGTATTCTCCTCAGCTTGATACAGCACCCCCTAGATGGGTTCATCTTGCACATGGAATCCTTCTCTTCCTTTACCAGGTACGACTTTACACGTGCACCCAGCTACGCAATATTAGACCTTCCTTTTCTCCCTTTCCAGCATAACATAGCATGCTGTCTTTTATAGAACAGATAAGTACGGCATCCAACCAATGCTCGTAGTGTCATAGTCATTAATCTGCAGTTCTGGCAATATTATTAAAACATTTATGACCCATGCTATGAAGGGCCCACTATTAACTATACATGATTCTACCATGTATAGTTTCCAGTCACTACCGGGTTTAGAATTGTAATATACATGTTGTAATACGAATGCAGACTTTTGATGCTGTGGATGGTAAACAAGCAAGGCGTACCAACTCATCAAGTCCTTTAGGCGAACTTTTTGATCATGGTAATCTCCATTGTAAATTCAGCTAGCTGAACTCAGTTTTCAGACAACATGCATGTGAGACTGACAATCTTTTATCCTGTACAGGATGCGACGCACTTGCATGTGCTGTAAGGCTATTCATCAACTTTATCTTTTACATATGCAGATACTGAAATTGTTGTGAACTGATTAGTTTATCTATTAGTTTGAGTCCATGGCTTTTGGAAGCACAGCAATGTGTGGAAAGGCTACCTTCTGGTTTTGGGTAATTTCGGCTGTCCCCTTCTACTTCGCAACCTGGGAACAGTGAGTTCAGTTGTTCTTTCATGCATATGTTACAGCATTAAATTATCTTGGGAGCAAGCATTGCTCTATACACTTGTACATATATCACCAAACAGCTAGTACTTTTCATTGGATAATGGTACCCTTGTGAAGTCTACTTTTCAAATGCTGAGCATGTTTCACAATGCTTCTGCCATCCTTTTTGGAATGGTTCTTAAAACCTCATGTGCCTTACTCGTACCAGCTATTTTCACGTGGTTCCTTATGTTGAAAGCATTTTATTGCTCTCATTGAAAGCACAATTATGAATAAAATTGATGGTTTGATTCGCATGTTGGAACCACTCACCAGTCACCACCCTAAGATTCTTGCAATTTAATTTCCACAAGAGCATAGAAGCACTACTCTTGACGAGTTTTAAACCTTCAAATTGTTGTTCCTTTGTAAATTTATGATCGTTCCTATGTCTGCATTCATGAGACCTCAGCAGAATTTTGTTGTGTTGCTTTTGAGTATCTTCTTTCCATCTCACACCTAATTGTTCTGTATGTAGCTATTTTACAAATACACTTGTTCTTCCTATAGTCAATGGGCCAACTGAAGGGCTTATGCTTATCTATGTCTGCCATATTGTCACCTTTTTCACAGGTACTATTTGACTTAACATTTATCTACCTCCACACTAATTGAATCCATGCCGAACTTGTCAATCTTTGTAGTTTTCTCCTGCTAATATACCCTGCATATGTATACATCATTACTCATATGTGATTCACATCAAGCCATATAATCATCTGATATTAACTCCACGTCTTTTCTTCCATTTTCTTTCCATAGGAGCTGAATGGTGGGCACAGGATTTCCGGAAATCAGTGCCCCTTCTAAATTGGGTGCCTCTTGTTCCTGGTATGTAGACTACCAAGCTTTAGCTCTAATTAAGTTTTTACATTATAACCACATGTTATAAATCCCTTAACATGAACCCAATTATTTCATCTGATGCTGGTGTAACTTTCTGCTGTTAATACTCTCTGAAAACTGTTACGTGGACTCAGATAGTTATAAATGCTGTCATTCCCTATGCTAAGGTTTATTGTCAATTGCTTCTTTTTCAGAAATCCCGCTATATGGTATTGTGCTGTTTCTAATGATTGCTTTTGCTGTAATCCCAACGATTGGAACCAAGTAAGTTCTGTTTGCCATTATGTGTAGTACTTTGTGATGTTTCTCGTATTAGCTTATGTGTTGTTTGATCAATAGATCTGAAACACCTCTTATTGTACTCCCGTTGAAATAATTCCAATGCTTAATAGATGTGAATTGTGCTCGTATTCTATTGGATGTTTCTATTGTTATATGCTCTAATTTTGATTAGGATGGATCTCTGAGCTTTTGAGTTGGAAAAGCAACACATTGTTCAATTTAGAACTGATCAAACATTCAAACCTTAATCAAGCTGCACTAAGTTAATGTTTTAACCTACAGCACCCACAATGTTTACAAAGTTGTCGAAGCAAGAAAAGGAAGCATGCTGCTAGCACTAGCAATGGTAAGATCTAAATTTATTGTCATATTGTGCTTCTCTTCTCTCAACGTGACTTTCCACCTTCATTTTTATCAGCTCTTTCCTTTTGGCTTACTGATGGCTGGAACTCTTGTATGGTATGCCTGTTGACCCTTCTGAGTTCCATTGTATATATCTGATACTCCTTAAATTTTTTTAGCTAGACAACTGAAGGTAGCACCCAGAAAAACATCTAGTATATCACTTGCTGAAGTATATTGCATTAATGTGCAGGTCCTATGTGTCTCCTTCAGATATAATGAGAACTCAACCACATCTGCTTATTATTGGAACTGGTTTTGCGTTTGGCTTTCTTGTGTTAAGGCCTTCTCCATTACCTTAAATAAAATATCGTGTAGATCCGTGGTTGCTGTTGTTGCTCTTTAATACGTTTTCATGTTTTAAAAAATGTGACATCTTGCCTGATACTCTAGGCATTTATACTGGTGTACTTCTGCTCTTATTTTGACTCCTTATCGGAGGGTTATTAGATTGGTCTCTTATCGCTATACCATGGTGACATGCCATTTCATTTTCGAGTTGGAGATTCGGGTTGTGCTTAGGTGTGAATAAGTAACTGTTAACCGAACTAGGTTACTCTCTTATCATTATGCTCTTACTGGTTTGGTATGCTCAAATAAGCTGTATACAGCGGTATAATACTGACATAGTAGATGCTCTCTTTTTTGTAACTGTATGGACATTACTGATTATCTGCTTATATTGCCACACAGGGAAGAATGATTCTGGCTCACTTGTGTGATGAACCCAAAGGTCTTAAGACAGGAATGTGCATGGTACTTGCCTAATGACCTGGGTTCTTTTGCAGTTTTGCACCATTTTTAATCGAGCCAATGCTAGTATGTTAATACTATGTTATGTTATTAAAAAGTTGTGCTCCCCTTTTGCAGTCCCTAGCATATTTCCCGTTTGCAATTGCGAATGCGCTGACTGCCCGACTTGATGACGGGTTTGAGCTTCAGAACCTTTTATATTATGCTGTATAATAATGTTTGTGTATGACATCTGATTGTATGGGTCATTGATTGTTGCAGAAATCCCCTTGTTGATGAGCAGCTTGTTCTCCTGATGTACTGCTTATTTACAGGTATCGCCTTATTTCCATAGCCCGTTATCTCTTCTGTTAACGGCTTGCAGTTGTGCATTCATAAGACTAGATAGATCATTTTTTAGTGTTGCCCAAAACTTGTGTTTATTTCTGATGTTTGAAGCTGCTAATTTTGTCATTTGTTTGGTCAGACATTAGTTGAATTGGTCATTTCATTCCACTTGTTCGTGCTTTATGTTAAAAAAAATCACTTAACAAAATAAATAAATATCACGAGACATGGACACAGTAATAAACGTTTGTCATCATAGACCTGTTAGCTAATCTTGGTTAGTCTTTGAGTCAAATTAAAAATTAGGATTTGTTTACTCGGCAAAGGTTTCCATGAGTTGTCAGTGTGTTTCACTAGGTGTGCTAGTACCAAATCGAGTCATAGTTGGTTTGCTAGTAGTTTTCTATTGTAGCATGCATGAGGTCGAGTCTGTTTAGGATTGGTATTTGCCATGCATGTACGATGGTACTACTAGGTGTCCGTTTAGGTGTGAGTTTTGTACCGAGATATTGAGAGAATAATAAAAAAAAGTACAAGGCATGACAGCCTTTGGCCAAAGTTTTTGTGCGTGTGCATTCCTCTATTTGAATGTAATCTATCCGTGGGCGAAACCTAACAAGGCCGTAGTCGGCTATAGGCAAGTAACATGTATCTTACCATGCTTAAGATATCTTTAATCTCATTGCTTTGATCAATTTGACAGTGGCGCTGTACATGCATTTTGCTACGTCTGTTATTCATGAAATCACCAACGCGCTTGGGATTCATTGCTTCAGGTTTGTTAATCATCACTATGCACTTCTTTTCCACTGTTTTGCATCGATTGTTCTGACATGATTTCTGTCTGGCAACAGAATCACCAGGAAAAAGGCGTAATTCTGAGCAGTCAGTGTACATGTGTGTTGCCTAATCGGTGATCACGTGGTATCTGCCAAACAAGCAAACACACCTACTTGCCTTCATATTTGCATCTTTCATTACGGGGACACTGTCCCCATTTGTCATTACAGGGACACTATCCCCATTTGTCATTACAGGGACACTGTCCCTTGAATTTGTGCTGAGGAGGAAACAATTGATGTGAAAAGTTGGCAAAATTTTGTTGTATCTCACATCGAGCAGATGCTTGATGAAACTTTTGGGAGGCAAACATTGAGCTGAATGGCAGATGATGCCTTTGTAAATTGTCACATTGTGATATCAACTGAGATGCGGTTAGTGTTGTTAAAAAATGATGTTGTTTCCGCATTTTATACATGCTTTTTTCTGCCCAATGCATCTAAGCATGTTCTTACAGATGGATTCCATTGGCATTTGTTTTATTTCTACTGTAGTTGGGCAGGCACGCTTTTGCATCTATGCATGTGCTTGGGACTATGATTGTATATATCATGTATGAATGGAATAGCTGTTGTGTTTTCAATGCATCAATTCAGTGCTCATACTTTTGAAAGATTTTGTCCATTCTGATTGGAACATATATGAATGGAATAGCTGGTGTGTTTTCGGTGAATTTGTTTCGACTTGTTTAAGTACAGTGATGCAACCAAAAAGAAGTCCTAAGATGAGCAAGTTAGAACCCTGGACAACTATGGCTTGTTTTTTCTTGCACCTTGTGGTAGTTATCTGAGTACAGTTTTAATGGAGCAAGTAACTGTAATGGAGAATGTGCGGTACCAGACACTGAGCTTAGCTGGAGCATGCCAGGTTCAGTTTCATTCTTCACGAGAATAAATTGGCCGGACCTGCTAGCACATTATCAGTAGTTTCTTCTGTGGGAGTGGCCATGCTCCGACGAGCTTGTTCGGTGGCACTCTGGTTGCTGCTTGTAGCAGTGGCGAGCAGGGTTGCCTCTGGGGCAAAGGTTCCGGTGATCTTTGTGTTTGGGGACTCCACGGCCGACGTGGGGAATAACAACTACTTGCCAGGGAGCAGCGCCAGGGCTGACTTCCCTCACAATGGTGTCGACCTCCCTGGTGGTGAGCCGACGGGCAGGTTCAGCAATGGCTTCATTGGCGTTGACTTCTTGGGTGAGCACGACAGCTGATATCATTCTTCAAGTTATGCTGCGGCTTTGTCTGATCAATCTACAATTTTCAGCCGTATACATGGGTTTCAGCCATAGCCCACCTCCCTACCTCTCCCTCGCCGGTAACAGCGGCAACGTCAGCGGTGAGGTGATAAGCAACATGACGAAGAAGACGATGGGTGGTGCTGCCTCCATGAAAGGAGCAAACTTTGCCTCAGGAGGCTCCGGTGTCCTCGATTCCACGGTACATATAAGTATCTGATATTACATTTCTGACAATCTTGTGGGGGCATGTTTGCCATGCAGAAACATGTTGTGAAATCAAATATTTTTTATGGAGACATACTTTTCGATTAAATTATCCCACTTACTCCCAAGTACCATTTGAATTCCTAGTTTATTTTTTAATGATCACGGAAACAAACATTTTGGTGGAGCAGATGTACCAAAAGCTGAGAAAATTCCTGACACCCTCAATCAAAACAATACGTACTCCATCTCTTAAAGTCATGAACCACACCTCCTAATGTGGAGAATTTTTTGCTTCCTGATTTAAAACTTGTACTACACTTGACACCCTCAGCCAGCGCCAGCACCACTGACAATCAATTTACCAAATGATGATTACATTAGGGAGCCACAATCAACATGACGAAGCAGATCGAGTACTTCTCGGACCTCAGAGACCAGATGACAGCACGACTGAGCTCCGATGGAACGTCGGCACTGCTATCCAAGTCCATGTTCCTCATCAGCGCGGGCGCCAACGACGCCTTCGACTTCTTCTCGCAGAACACGTTGCCGGACTCCACCGGGATGCAGCAGTTCTGCGAAGCTGTGGTCTCCACATTTGATAGCCATGTCAAAGTAATAGACCTGAATACCTGATCAATTCCTTCAGGCTTCAACTCAATCAAAGCCATGTCTTAGATTTTGAACAGGAACTACAACCTCAGTTTAGTTACACTCTATCTACCACATGATTCTGCAGACATTGTACAATATGGGAGCGAGGAAGTTCGCGGTGATCGACGTGCCAATGATCGGGTGCTGCCCGTGTTGGAGAAGCCGGAACCTGACCGGGCCACCGGGGAATGCGTGGAGCCGCTGAACCAGCTCGCCTCCAAGCTCAACGACGGCATCCGGGACCTGTTCCGCGACCTCGGCTCCGAGATGCAGGGCATGAACTACTCCATCGGTAGCTCGTACGAGCTAGTCTCCAGCCTGATCGAAGACCCACAGGCAGAAGGTCTATTAATTACAACAACTTTGCCTGAGGCATTCTGAACTGAAACTTGAACATGTAACGGTAGCCGTCACTCTGTTCTGTGCAGGGTTTACAGAGGTGAAGAGTGCGTGCTGTGGCGGCGGCAGATTGAACGCCGAGGAAGGGTGCACTCCCAGCTCCAGCTACTGTGGTGAACGAGGAAAGTTTGTGTTCTGGGACCTCCTACACCCTACCCAGGCAACTTCGAGGCTGGCCGGCCGGGCGTTCTTCGACGGTCCGGTGCGGTTCGTCAGCCCGATCACCTTCAGGCAGCTGGCTGAGGCGTAGCAGCATTTTAGCATGTGAGCTAGGATTGGAGCTCTATCGTTTCCACAACCATAAGAAATATGTTATGCCTAGTCGAGCTTTGATGTGGTTTTGTCTTGGAGAATTGCAAGAAAACCATCTCCAATGTGTTAAATTAACTGTCTACATTCTGTCGCAAACAAACAGAGTAATTGTTGTTGATGAGCGCGCCATTTCATGTGCACGCAAAGCTGTCTGTTGAAGCTGAGCTGCACCTCCCATCAGGTTCTACCCACCAATACTCCTCGATGACCTCGTCCTCACCACGAGGCCAAAAAAGAGTACCGCTTGCCATTGATGGAAGATTTCACGTCATCTCCAATGGCCAGGATATTTCTGATCGGGAAGCTTAAGATTCAATTCCAATCACTCACGTCGATTGTGGGGTTCCTGCAGAGGCCGTGAACTGCTTATCGAATTTGTTACAATGTATGTGGATTGGTCATGTTGTTTATACCAGTTCGGACTTTTGGTTCTACTGGTTGGCACATAAAACTTGACATGGTATAGGAGCAGAGGTCTGGGATAAAAAGTCTCGGTTTTGTCAATTTAATGGGGAAAAAAATTCACTTGCCCACGTGTAGGTCTCATCTGAGTCACACGTGAGAGGGGGGTGTTATATATGTAAATTTCCCACATTGTTTCCATCCGTTCGGGTTTTGGTTCTACTTGTTGGTGCATGAAACTTGATCCCAAAAAGCCAGGGTGAAAGGATGCATCATTGTGCCAGTCGCGGAGAACATCGTCTTCATGAGGAGGTACCCCAACTATGGCAATGACGTAGAGCAGACTATGCAGGAGTCACTGACCCGTGCTAGGCAGACCTACCGCAAGGAGCTACCAAGCGAATCGTCCTTTCATTCCATTGGAAGTGCAACAGTGATGAGATGCCTCTCTAGACCGGTGGAAGCGAGACTGAATTGTCTCAGTGTGCCATTCAGATGGAGGAATTGGTGTGCCACATCAAGAACCTTGAGTAAACATTGGACAAGGAGATAAGTGTGAATGATGCACTAGAAGCCACCAGAGTTAAGCTAAGAGATGAGATCCTAGATTTGCACAACAAAATCACTAAGCGAGATAAGTGTGAATGATGCTCTTCTCGAAGGAGCAAGGGGCCGAGCCCGAGTTCGCCGAGTAGCATCCATTTGTCGATTGGTACCACGTGATTGAGTCATTTGCGTCAGGATCCAGTGCAATTCCCTGAAGAAGCTCCCAAAGCCTGACGAATTGCACAAAGTGATCAACTATGAAGTTGTGTACCGGAATGTCACGAACCCAACAGAGGTTGCACAGCGCATCGTGGACGCATTTCTTCTTGTGCTTTGACACCGCAAAAACCAGAGGTGCAATAGATTTTGGAGAGACCCCGTTAAGCCAGGAAGAGGACCAAAAGGAAGCCTTCTTGAGATTTCCAAGGGTGACCTTGGTTGCGGCATTAAAAAGATCTTGTCTTGCTGATCATTAGGAGTGTCCATGCCAACCCAGGACTTGTAAGGGGTCACCCACACATACCACAGCCACCGAAAACGTAGAGCCCTAGCAAATTATCAAAGGTTAAGGATCCCCGGACCCCCATAATTTTTAGGCCGGCAGACCTTAGTTCAGGCTACCTTGCATTTGCCTCCACCAACCGAGGCGTTGCATTCCCACAGCATGCCTCGGCGAATTTTGTCGAGGGTTCTGATAGTGGTCTTGTTGACCTTGATAGCAGTTAGGAGAAAAATCGGCATGGAGGAGAGCCCTGATTTGACCAGCTCGGCGCATCCAGCGCGATTTAGAAACTTTGCCTTCCAAGGGGTGAGTTTTGACGCTGCTTTGTCAAGATAAGGCTGGGAAAGCCAAGCTTGGTCGAGTTGGCATCGCGGCTGGCCCCACGTGAGACAGGTGGATCCGTAAATACGGCTACGGGTGTATTTAACTCTTTAACTTTAACTCTGTGAAAATAAAAATAAAACGGTTGAGGTTCAGTGCTGACGGTCGTCGTCGTCGACGAGTCCGCCGCATTCAAAACACGATGCCGGCCGCCCGGAATTTTCAGAGTGCTTCATCATAGGTAGCCACGGCCACGGCCACGGCCAGGCTCTAGCTCCTATCCATCCATAGCAATGGCGCAAATAACCATCTCGGCGGCGGCGGCGGTAGTAACAATAGCCGCAACTGCACTGCTGCTGATGCCGGTGTTCACCGTAGGATCGGCAGTACAAGAGGTAATTGATTCGCTTCCGAGGCCGAAACTGCCGACGACGCCGAGCGGGATGCCCAACTGCGTGACGTCGTGCGGCATGGGCCGGGACGCCAGATGCTACTGGCCTGGGTTCAACCTCACTTGCGACCACGCCACGGGACGGCTGCTGCTCGACGCCGACGGCACACTCCGAGTCGTCTGGTGGAACCCAATTAAGGCGGAACGCTCGGGGAACATAAAGGTCGGCGTCGTCGGCACGTTCAGCAGCGGAACGAGCTCATCCTGACGGACTGCAACATGAAGGCGATGCTGAACAGAGGCAACGTCACCGTGAGCAGCTGCATCTAGCTCTGCACAGACACGCCTGGGTCACAAGCGGACGATGGAAGCATCGGCGGGCGGCACAGGCATTTGATGGTCGTAAACCATTGAGCAAAGGAAGCAGCGCAAGTCTTAACAAAGGGGAACACAGCTTTCCCATCAAGATTTCTCAACAAAAGTTTAACGCACAGTAGAGATAGTATAGGACTGGTGTCTGTACCATGCTTCTGATATATACTATCACAGATGTGAAATATACCAAATTTCACGAATCTAAACATTCGCATTTGGCAAGCATGTATTCAGCTGCGCATCTGTAAAGTACACACATACCTTCCACAGTAACAGTATACTGGATCATTTGCAAATGCAGCATTTCATGCATGGGTACTACACTACAGCCTTCAGATCTTCTAGCAGAGACTTCGCTGCAAACTTTTTGGCGACAGACATGTCAGGACCAGTTCCAGTTGCTGAGTAAATAATCCCATCTACCTGAACCACTGCAACCACCGATGATACTCCATCCTTTTGGGTTTTTGTGTAAGACCTGCTATAAGATCTTCGAGCACAAAATTCCTGCAGCATTTTCACTGGGTCACGCTCAATGGTCTCCGGGGTCGCAAGAGGCTCCAGTAGCGGTTTCATGCTTCTCCAAACCACCTCCTTGTCATACTCACTGTCAAGATAAATAGCACCAGCTATTGACTCAATAACATCCCCAAGAACCTGTTTTGTTTCCAAATAAGCACCAAGAAAAACTTCAGTAATGTGACGGAAAATAATGATGCTTATGAAACTCGAGAAGCTGTTCTCCTGTTTACAAAGCCCGTAGAGAAATCACGACTCAACAACAGTTGTTACACTATACCATGCACAGTTTTAAATCTTGAGTTTGTATTAAAACTCATATTCTAGTCCAAAGCTAATGAACAAACATCATATTCAAGGGAAATAGATGATAGCTTCCTCATGAATCATCGTCATGTCCCTGTTAGATTACATTATTTAGTAAGTTGAATCAAATATTTGTTATCTAGCCAACGATCGCCTCAAATGATGTGCATTTTCGCAAGTAAAAATGTTAACATTTGCTAAAACTGATATAAAAAGGCTATATGCATCAATCGATGAAGATGCTGGGGTTTAATCCCCTTTTCGAAAATAAATAAAGTCATGAAACAGAAGGAGTCACCTTGGGTAGACCAATGCCAGCTTCCCAACCATGCGATGGGCCAGTAAACGGCTTCTCAGAATTCTCAAGATACTTCTCCATCCTTTTTTGCAGTTCCGATGAAAACTGAAGAATGTGCTTGTTTAGTCCTGCTTTAGCAGCGACATGCGCATAGCAATAGTTGTTGACGGAAGCAGATCTAAGATCTGTCAACAATTCTGGAGTACATTCAGGGTACTGATTGTAGTAATATACAGTGAATAGATGGTCCAACACAGCATCTCCGAGAAACTCAAGCCTCTGCACAAGGGGTACAAACTTGTAAGAAAATTACTGAAAAAAATTGCCCAACTATTTACTGTATCTTGATATAGGCTTTAATACAGTTGAAGTGATATATTTTTCACAGTGCTACCAACTGAATCTGCATACCAATAGATCGTTAAACATAGCTAGAGAAATTTTCTATCAAATCTCACGTTCTCACTAGTCACTACAAAAAAATACAACTAATGCACCCTTTTGTGGTGTCTCACGTTCTCACTAGTCGCTATCAAATGTATATTTGTGTTTCCATCAAGACAACAAGGAGTTCTCATTCTTTTATCATAGTGTAGAACTGCAGGCTACTATAAACCAGCTGAGTCCACTTTTTGGCACCTCAGTTGTACAAGTGTATGCTACCTCAAATCAGGTGGGTGCATTTTTGGCACCCCAGTATCCGTCCAGCCACCTAAATCATTTTAAATGCATCTAGCATCTCAAATATCATGTCAAACACAATATGTACAAAATGAATTAAAATATTTTTTCTGTAGACTCCATGCATTGTAAGTAGGCACTGACCCGTGCAAAATAGTACCTAATACCATGATACCAGTATAGCAAGAGTGTTCGGACCTTTCTTCCAAAGAAAAAACAGTATTGATACCTTTGCACTTGGTGAAGAAGTTATATTTAAGAGAAAAATATAACAGGAGCTACTGAAAATAAGATAGAGAGGTTGAGAGGCTTTCAGATCTACCTGATAGCATGCAGTGGTGCCAGCAATCATGAATGACCCGTGCGTTAATGCTTCCATCAGTAATGAAGGATCCTTGAACTCGTAACCTAGAATTATTTCCAAACTTCTGACGTTGATGAAATTTTCATATTTTATTACAATCTTCCTTTGAAGTGGAATTTTGCTGTGAAATTCTATATCCAATCCTAATGATTTTAGGAAAAGAAATGCAGCCTGTTCTCCAGCAACACTGAGGTAGGCTCCGATTAAGGCCTCAACTGTATCTGCTATCCGTTTACTTCTAACAGAAATTTTCCTCAAACTGTACATATCATTGGATCTTAAACAGAAATCTTTGATGCTACCCCATGTGTCGTAACCAAGCCCTGGAATAATCCAAGCTTTTGGGTTAAACTCTGTGCCTTTAATGTAACCCTGGAAACCAAAGAGAAGGGGAACTAATGTTATCTAGCACCTAACACAAAAATAATGATAATATATAAGTCAAACTTCTGTGCAGCACGACGAAGAAATTAGATCTTATATGTAAGAGAAAAAAGACAGTACGCAACTTTAGCAGTGAAACTATTTTCACACGGACTTTATATTTCATTGCTTAACCTGGTCTTAGCCATGTCATACCCAAAAGGAACGGCCGTGTTAGGCTCAGCTATGTGGAAAATGCTGCAAAGCTACTTCAGCTTGTATTACATATATATAGGAGTACAAGGTCGGTAACCCATATAGTCGGCTTGCACCTGACAGCTTACAACAGCTAGCTCACTACAGCTAACCAAGATGGCACGATAAAATTTGCTACTGCTACCATATAACTTACTGCCTAAGACGTACATACAGCACTACTAGTACCTACTGCCTTAATTCCTAAGCAGGAATTACTCTCACACTTGGAATGGGTATAGGTTGGACCAGATCAAGGAAACCCCAGAGCTGACCAATGCTAGTGAAGTGAACATATCATCCTACCTGGCCCATATTGTTACAGTTGTATTAGTTTTTGCGTAAGATGATGCCCTGACTCTATATACTTGTTCCTTTGGCCTACAAATTGCAATTGGAAACAGCAATTGAGTTCTTATTTTTCCTTAAAAGGGAAAATGTGGAACATTGGCTAAGGCTGAAACAGCAACTGTTGATTATTTGAAATAGCTTGTCCAAACCTGGTACAAATATTTGGATGATCGATGTTAACTAATTTTGGTGCCCAAAATGCAGCATGACACTATCAAGCTCAAGAACACTTCAGAAAAAAATTACTAGCTTAAAATAAAATTACACAAAGCACATTATTAGTAGAATGTTGGATACCACGAGATTGTTGCTGCAGGCCAGCTGGCATAGAGCTGCATTGGATATCAAGTTTTTCTTCATCTTGGTTAATGTCCCCTCATGATGATGCTTGTATTTGCCATAAAGATGTTGTGTGGCGACATACTTGAGGAAAGAATCGCCAAGAGTTTCTAGTGATTCCTGTGAAAATTCCTCTTGGCATTCCTTGGTTGTTACTGCTTCTAGAATCTGCGACTCGTGGAATGAGTTGTAAATATGGAAAGAAATTTCAAGCATAAGAAATATTTACTGGAAGAATAATAGTGCAAGGAAATATTTTCAGAGTCACATATATATTGGCTATGGCATTGAGGGACTCCAACCATAACATAATCGAACAGGAACCAAACCAATGTTAGCATTCATCAAGGACTAAGCAGCCTAAGTCGTACTCTTACATTTTATTGTCATACTGAACATCGAAAAAATAGAACCTACGTTTCACAATGGAAAACTCAAAGCTGCTATTCTTATTCCACAACTAGAAAAGTAACACATTCCCATTATCATGAACTATCGATTCTCAAGGCTTGAAAAAAAAGGAGACGTACAAATTTCTTTCTCATGTAAAAATATTAGCGATAAGTTAGATATCAAACAGAATTTTTTTTATCAGAAGAGAAACCTTCAGAGCTGGTATGGCAAAATGCTGCATTCTTGGGCCCAATTGAACCTTCAACTTTGCGGTAAGAAGCAGACATTGGATGCGGTGCATTAGAGAAGGAATAATCGAGAAGATGTGCAAAGTATTAGTGGACACTGGTGACATGACAAGTCTGCAAAGCTCAGGTGGCAACTCAACAGAATATGATGTGCAAGGTTCTGCGACAAGGAAAGGAATGACAAAGTCAGTCATGGCGCAGTTGTAACAAACGAGCTCTTCGCACTGAAGTATGACAAAAGGCTGAGTTCTAACACATTATGCATGTTCCATCGATATTATGCAAAATATGCATGCTTCCTAGGGCCCATATTTTGGAAGGGCTTAAGCTTGAACTGCAAGATTCTCTAATGAGAAAGGTACGATCAAGTTAATCATGGGCGCAGCTGTAACAAATAATCTCTGGTAACTATAGTATGATCAAACTGTACATTTCTTTTTATTTTACTGAAAAGTGTATAATGCTAACTCATTTTGCATGTTTCATTGATGGCTATGCAAATTATGCAACACATGGGCTCCCTGCTAGATGGATAAAAAATACTGACTTAACACACATGCTTCTAACACAGCATAGCATGAGTTAAAAAAACTAACCTTTTTTATTCTTATAATGGCGCTTGTGGAGGAAGTTCCATACTTCAACAGGTTTACTGGCAGCCAACAGGGGTTGATTTTCATGTGTTAGATTAAGGCCATGCCTGGAAAATCAGACAATGAGTGCGTACAGAGGCATGTGTAGATGGGTTAGAGGAACATATATGACGCACACAAATTAACACTAAAATGGACCAACTTATACCTAGTCTTGAAATAGGTTATGTAGGTAGGGACACTGCCATCACGTAAATGCAGAAGCGATTTGGCATTTAAGTCGAGGAACCCGGTAACAGCATACAATGCACTATTATGAGGGGTACAGACAATAGAATTTTTAAGCATGCACCTGCACAGAGGACCATCTTTTGTTTGCAGTAAATCAACTTGTTTACAAGAATGGCAATGTATCATATCCTTGTTAGTAGCATCATAAACTTGCGAGGCTGAGAACTTGATACTACACCAATCAACTTTACCAGAAACTAAGGGTAGCAGTAGGTAGACAACTCCAATGGACAATTGCATCTCATGGAAGTATTTAATAGAATCACTGACATCACAATGGCCTTTATTAATAAGCAAAGAAAGAATATTAGTCTGAAACCTTCTAGCCATTATTACCTGCAGAAACAAACATTATGCATTCATCAAGAAATTGATGAAAGAGAGCAAGCGACCATATAAGAATGATATGGTGACAACATGTCCCAGCTTACCTGTTCTTGATTAAGATGAATGATTCCCACATATTTCATTGCAACACTAGCATAGTCTCGCGCACCACACAAATGAATTGATCTAGAGACAAAGTCTGGTCCCAACTCACATTTCACAGCTAAAAGTATGTCGTTTGGACAAGACGTTTTTAAACACCCTTCCACTGAAATTTTGTAGCAATAATATATTCCAAGACGAGAAAAAGATAACCAATTGTCCACTAATTCTTCTGGAAAGTATTCAGGCTGCTCGTGTTGATATTTCTGAACAACTACATGAGGGGACCATTAAAGCGGTGTTAATCCAAAAGGCCAGTAAAATAGCATGTACATATCCATATTGAACAAAGTAATTACACTAAAAGACGAAAAGGAAAATAAGTCCCCACGAGTAACCTTGTACACCATTCTGGCTTCTTAGCCTACACATTTCAAGTCTATAGAAAATGCAAAATCGACAAGTATCAAGCAAAATTCATGTAACATATATACTTCGAATAAATTTCAGTATGTTTGCACCAGAAGAGCCACTTGTAACTATGGGCCTAACCTAACACGTGACATGAGTACCATGACTATCTAAGAAAATCATTTGTGTAGGTCGAGTTAAGTGGTTTAAGAACTGGACCCCTCACAACTTGAATAGTGAAATCCTCCCGCATAATCCATCAGAGCTAAACAAATATAGTTTACAATAACTGGACCAAATGAGTTAGTTTTAGTTGTATTCATTAATAATAATCATACCAATGTCGGGTTCTTCTTCACATGGAAAACCTAATTCTGGTAAGAGATAATCTGTCAGAGCGCCAATGGCATGTAGTTCTCGGCAGGCCTTAAGACAAACTGCCTTTTTGAGGACAGAACCTTCTCCTTCAGTATCAACAGTCTGTATAGGACTGCTCTTGGGAAGGTACAGGGTGCAAGTACCCAATGCCTCGTCAATACTAAATGATATGGGGGTGCATATAGGTGCGGTACGACGCGAAGCGGACTTTCCTACTGTGGTCTGATCCGCCTAGTGCATAGACGCAAACGATTGAGTCCGCTATGGAGGTATCGGCCGGACTCTGGACGCGGGTAACAACTCAGATGGGTGGCACCCTGGACTTGCTGTAGGGAAGGAACAAAATCGTGTTGAGAGGCCCTACCTTTTAACTGGGTTGATCGAACGTGTATGGGTTAACCATGGTGCATCCCTGCAGGGTTAAATCTTTTCGAGAAGCCGAGTCCGCGGTTATGGACAACTTGGATCGGATGCTGGCTAACAAGATCATAGACAACTTACACCTAATGAATTCTAATTAACTTGACTAGTAAGTTAGACTTATTCACACAATAAGATGTAACTAAAAGTTTAACAACTGTGTGAGTTTCCCTCGATTGCTTCCTCATACTTGGTTGAGGGGGTGAATCTGGGAAGTGTAATGTTTGGTGGTAGAAGCTAGTTGGTTCCGATGCGCTCTCTTATCCCTCTCCAATAGACGGAAGTTGCAGAGCGTCTCTATAGGTTGTTTAGTGCTGCTGCTGCCGCTCAGTCCACCTTCCCTTACTTTTGGTAGTCCTTGTGTTGGTATCTTTTGAGCATTGCTTGCCAGGCGGTTGTGCCTGACCCATCTTTGGGCTGTACTTTTATGTGCAGTCAACAGGTTTGAAGTCTGACGACGTTAGCTTGGGTATCCCTCCGGCTCGGCCTGGGCAGGGATATGGACGCCATGGTTATCTTGAGGACTCTTAGTCCAATTTGTATCTTGTCCGTAGTCGGACACTATTTTGCTTCCGCCGCGATTTGTATCTTTGTAATGTATCAGTTGTTTCCTGACTCGTTTGAGTCGTTCTTGTATATATTTTCTCCTTCTGTCGTTGTTGCGGATTATTTCGTGAACTGTTGTAATGTTATCACAATTCCACCCACATAACGCGCATGTTTCGGCGTGCACGTTATGTCTGGTGGGCGACCTAAGATCGTTATTATGCGGGTTTTGGCGGGATCGCTGAAATCTGCATAGTACCGATTTTGGGGCATCACATATGACACAACACGAAGAAGCAGCGGGAGGAGCATATGGCGAGAAGCAAAGCCAACCAGCGCAGCTGGAAGGGACTGCAGTAGTGGGCCGGTCATGGCGTCGAAACTATACTAGAGCGAAAACGAGACGTGGGGAGAAGAGATCAATAATGTGCGCGACGAAGCGAACCGACTGTAGTTATAGCCGGTTGGAAACAAGTTTTTTTTTCATTTTACAATTGCTAACTTTCCGAAATAGTAGTTTCATATATTCTAGAGATGAGAAATATGTTCCTATTAGGCTAGGTTTAACTAAGTCTAATACTATGTGGTACTACTATGCGTTAATTAGTTGATGATCTTGAAAGTGCATCACAACCTAAGAGGTGATTCTAAAATTTTATTTTGTGGTAAATAAATCTAAAAAACAAACAATACCAACATTTATATAAATTAGCACGGAATACGAAATTGGTGTCGAAATAGTTATGGTACATCAACGATACATGCTTCGATCATGTGCTCATTATATTTCGTGGTCAGATGATATAAACAAGAAAATGATACCACCAAGGTAAATATAAGATAAATTATCGGAAAATATAATTTTAGGAGATAGTGAGGATGATAATAGTAAAACATAGTATTAAGACATATGTGTGTGAAATCCACGAAATGAATTGCAGTGCATAAGGAAAGAGAGTCTTGTAGGTAAGACATAGAGAAAAGATATAAGGAATGAGAAACATTGTATCATTTACCAGACCTATCTGGCCAGATAATGTCTACGCTACCATGTCGTACACAAAATTCATATACATAGATTTTGATCGTATACAGTAACTTATATAGGGAAATAAGCAATGAGTCAATGACACCCATGTAGAAAAGGAGAAATTATAGGCAAAAAAAAAATATTTCTATGAAATTATAGACCTACAAATTCTCCAAACATAGCAAATAACCAAGTACACCTCATTTTAGTAAAAAATCAATTTACCAAACCTTATCGCAAAACAGTAAGTACATTATGCTCTTTAGGAATACAAAATTTGAAACATCGCAACAGTTATAACACACAACCATATATGTAATTGTACCATTTCTTAAACAAGTGATAAAAACATCATAACCACGGGCGCGGCGTGACGCCGCGCCGAAGCCTACTAGTCGGTACTATAGCCTGAGAAGTAGGCCGTCCTTCATCATGCGAAGGTTCAACTCCTTTATCTGCTCCGTCCTACGCCGTGCTCCTGGATGCTCGAGGTTCACATTCAGAACCTCCGCGTCGTGGAAGACCCTGTAGGCGAAGTGCCGCAGCGACGGTGCGTCGAGCTCCACCTGGTACCAGCCGCACCCCCAGCCGCGGAGGTCGGCGAGCGAGAGGGCGGTGACCCGCGGGCAGCGGAGCAGTCGAGGGTCTGACGACGACGTAGCCACCTCGTACGATATGTAGACGCGGTCGAGCTCCAGGGTGGCGAGCAGCTGCGCGGCGTCTACGATGGACTGGATGTCCGCCAGCCGCACTTTGCACCGACACAGGCGCAGCGTCTCTAGCCTCGGGAACGACAACACGGGCGCCGACGGCGACCAGGGCGGCGACGGCGTGAGCTCCAGGCCATCGAGGTGCAGCGCGCGGAGGGTGGCCGATGGCAGGGCTACGATGCAGAGGCTGTACCAGGTCATCGGGGACACGTGGACGTGTAGCTCGTCTAGGCCGCGAGCCGCCGGGGCGTCGGTGAGCAGGGTGTGTAGCCCGTCATTGATGTGCCGCCGCGACCAGTACATGCTCTCGTCACAGTTGGGTGCGAAGAAGTAAGTAAACGTGAGCTTCCTGAGGCCGCTGCCCTCACCGGCGGTGGCAGCGAGGGCGTGGAGAGCGGCGTTGGCATGACGGCGGAAGACAAGGCTCCGACTGTAGGGCCTCTGTCCGGGCGAGCGAGAGTCGAGGTTGAGGACGCCGGACGATAGCCAGAGCGAGCGCCACGGCCGCGAGAGCGCGCCGGTGCACACGGCCTCCTTGGCTGGCGCGTGGGAGAGGATCTGACAGAGCACGGTGTCCGGCAACCTGGTCAGGCGGTCCCCGGACATCTTCGGCGACGTCGCAGGCCTCGCTTCGCTGTGAATTTTTCTTGCAACGTTGAGACGGCGGCTGGTGGTCAATTGTACATACGCTAACCTAAGTTACCTAACCTTAACCTGGACAGGACACGGAGAGCCGGAGACCCGATCGAGTTCTGATCGAACTACACCCCTCCTGTGCGATGATGTGCGGTGCCAGTTTTGGTTTGCTTTACGTTCTTGTGTACCTACGGGTGCCATCTGCCAACGGAAGAGGTCTCCAGCAGCGCATTATCTGAAGGTTTCGTCGGAGAAGGAACAAAAACAATCAGCTAGGCACGTCTCACATACTAGCAGAATTTCTAACAGCGGACAAACAGACCTTCAGTATGACAAGTCTCTTATTCAATTGCAACTATATATCATCAAGAATTATACAACATAATAGAGTGGCTCTGTTTCCACAACCGACGATCCCTCTGCGTTCCAAGAGTCGATTCGAAAATTGACATGTCAGATGGTAATATTCAGATAGGTACAGCAAATCTGATCCTCCAATGTGTCAGATAGTAATAGCAGAAGTCCAGTCTGATCGTCCTTCCCGTGGCATGAAACCCTTTCAATCCGATGCCCGAAAGCAATCTTGTGCTGCACCACCACTTTTACCTGCTCCAAAGTACAGACAAAGAAGAATTTGAACCATGCGCGCAGATACTGGGAACGACCACGCCGTGCTTTTCTGCGGATAAAATAAAACAAATTAGTGCAATAACGGCGACATGGAAATCAAGCAATTGTAAGCACATCTCCTGTTGAGCTCAGGTGCCGTGGAAAAAAGCAGGATCATAGTTCATAGTTTCTTGCCATGCAATCAAGCGAGACCGTGCCTCGTGCTGAATGATCACAGTCTCTTCACGATGCAGTGGAACTCCTTGTACAAAATATTATGCTTCACTGGGGTTACCTGACATACGATAGTGCGGTTGTGTTGCTTGTCCCGGATGCTCGGTAGGGGGCACCACAAACCGTAACAGCCAAGGCACGAGCTCGTTACTTATCGGTTGAAAACTAACAGCCATGCCACATACGACTAACACTGTGGGTAGTTGCAGAGGTGCTAAGCTCTGCACAAGAGCAACATCGTGATTGTAAATTAAGCGACACATGGTATTGTTTTCAACTCCTATAACGAATGGGATAGAAAGATGCTGGTACCGATCACAGTCATCATGAAAATAGCTGAAAGGGAAACTAGATATAACAAAATCAATTTTGGATGACGTGTCTTAGGGATCTTTCTGAGAAGATCATAGTTAAAGTCAAGGAGTTAGTAACCCACATATATATTGATAGCAGGGAAAGACAACAAACCCTGGATATCAATCAATCTTACAATGACTCCAACAGTCCAACTCTAGGATCATTTGTTGAAGGCGCACTGAATCACAGCACATAGAAGAGCCTAGTCTATGCAGCATGTACAAATGTACAATATACAAGCTAATTCAACCAGTTCAAACAGATTATAAACAATTTCTCACATGCAATGTGAATGGCAATGTTTCCAGTCATGTTAATTTACACCAAGGAACTACATCATGCTACCAAAGTGTGATACACGAGTAGTATGTCATGACACATTCACTTCTTGGATGAAACATGGTATAATTCATGTTTTTGAAATGGCATCTTGCATTATGATTGATAGATAAAATACATCACTCCGTACAACACATAGTAGCAGTAGTTTCAAATGCTTTTGCCCAATTTGCAGAATCGAAACAATTTAACCCAGACAAAACTATTCAGTGAATCAAGTCTGAAGCAAGTACCAGAAGACAATGGTTTACAGCCTTCATTCCTCGCACCTTCATTCGCCCTACACCTTCATCTTGCGCAGCCACTTGAGCGAGCTCTCAAGCTCACTGTATGCGGTCGCCTGCGGAAGGCTCTTGCTCTCGATACCATAATCAAACACCTCGTACGCATCCGGAACCCTCCCGGCGCGACACAAGGCCCTAACGAACGTCGCGTACGCCGGCGTGTCGAGCTTCATCCCAGCCCCTACCATGCACCTGTAAACCTCGACAGCCTTGTCGAGCTTCCTGTTCTTGCAGAGCCCCATGAGCAGCGTGTTGTAGGTCCGGTCGTTCGGCTCGCACCCCTTGGCCTCCATCTCCTCGAGCAGCCTGAGCGCGCCGAGGGCGTCGCCCTTGACGCACATCCCGTTCATGAGCGAGGTGTAGGTGACGACGTCGGGGAAGTGGCCCGCGGCGGCCATGGCGTCGAGGTAGGTCCTGGCCTTGGCGACCAGCCCCGCGCGCGCGAGGCCGTAGACGAGGGTGTTGTAGGTGACGAGGTCGGGCTCCACGCCGTCGCCCTTCATCCGGCGGAGCACGCCGAGGACGCCCTCGGGGTCGGACGCGCCGCAGTGGGCCTTCATGAGCGCGTTGTAGACGTGCGCGTCGGCGCGGACGCCGTGGTCGGCGAGCACCGGCAGGAGCTGCCCGATCTCGCGCGGGTCCCCGCGGCGGCAGCAGGCGTCGGCCAGGGCCAGGAGCGCCGGGCGCGGGGCCGGGGAGTCGGCGGAGTACGGGAGCGATGACAGGAGGTCCCGCGCTGCGGCGACGGAGCGGTGCGTGGCGAGGCGGCGGAGGAGGAGCGCGAGGGACTGCGCCGGGAGCTGGATGGTGGGCGCCGCCTTGAGCGCGAGCGAGGCGGCCGCGTCCACGTCGGCGTCCACCGCGGCGCGGATGGCGGCCGAGAGCTCGGCCGGGGTGGTGATGGGCCTCTTCTCCGCCGGTGGCGGCGCCCGGTCCCGGACAGCCAGGGCCTCCGTGGGCTCGGAGGCGGCACCGGGGGATCTCCGGGGCGGCTTGCCGTGGGAGGGTTTAGTGTTGGTGAGACGAGGTCCATGTGGCGGAGGAGGAGGCGGCGGGGTGGAGGATATGGAGGGTTTCGGGACGAGGGCATGGCGGGGGAGCTTGGCGGCGCGCATTGCGTGCTGCATCTTCCCCATCCTCGGCGGCGGCGGCGGCGGCGGAGAGCGGCGAGGAAACTGAATGGGAACGGGAGTACGATTCCGAAGGTGTTCGTTGGGCTTTGGTACGGGAGCCCTGTCGCCGGCCCAGTAAGAAATCGGCCTTCTCCGTTAACGGGCTAGGTTTCTCACGTGCTCCACTAATTTCGGGACAGAGAGAAACAGAAAGCAAAAGCCTGGCCCACGCTGACGGTCAACACACAAGACACGACGACAAGGACGCGGAAATTATGTCGTCGCTTTTCCCGTTGCCCCCCTCTACGTTTCTGCAAATGTTAGGGTGTGTTCGTTTTTTGGACCAAGTGGAATGGGAATGTCACGGTTCCATTCCATTCCGGTGTTCGGTTTAGACAAAATGAGATGGAATGGAATGGTTGGTCTAATTTAGGATTTGCAATTCAATTACGCCTAATTTAGGATTAGCAATTCAATTAGCACTAATTTGGGAGTAGCAATTCCATTAGCAAAGTCAAAGAGGAAAATCAGAGGGGAAATTGGCCAAATCGGACAAATCAAAGAGGAAATCGGCCAAATTAGAGAGCAAAATCAGAGAGGAAAAATCAGAGATGCTGATTCCCTGCCGCCACGTCCTGGTGCTGGCCGCCGTGTGCCTCGGGCTGGCCCTGGTGCTGGCCGCCGTGCGCCTCCCTCCCTGGTGCTCCCCGGGTCGATCTCCTTCGACGACGCCGAGGACGACACGGAGAGCGGCGACGACGGCGTCGACGACGCCTTGCCCGACTTCCGGCGCCTGAACGAGAACCTGAGGTCGCGGCCATGCCCGATCTTCAGGAACGGCGGCGCCATCATGCGCTCATCGCTGGCATGCCGCTAGCTACCACCGCGTCCGCACGCCGGGCTGTCCGTCCGTCCGTCCTCGCGCCCCCGCACGCGAGAGGGGAGGGGGGGGAGGGGAGGACTGCCCGGGCCTCGGGCTGGCTGGCCGCCCCGCGCCTCGAGCTGGCCGCCGCCGCCGCCGCCGGGCCTCGGGCTGCCTAGCCGCCGCGCGCCTCGGGCTGGCTGGCCGCCGCCGGGCCTCGGGCTAGCCGCCGCCGGGCCTCGGGCTGGTCACGGGATCACGGGAGAGAGAGAGGTCGAGGAGAGAGACGAGCGCGAGAGATTAGACAGAGACGAGGGAGGAGACGAAGGAGAGGTTGGGCTAATTACCTCCGTTCCACCTCGTCCGGCCGATTTGGCCGGACGGGTGCGTCCCGCACATTCAGCGAATATTCGCTTTAGAGGAACGACCCCCTTCCTTGGTACAACCGAACGCGAGAATCGTCGATTGGAATGGAACGGTGCCACTCCGTTCCAGTTGGTTCCGAAAACGAACAGACCCTTAGATCTGGTCCTAGGTTCCACGACCATGCAAACGGTCCGACAGCTCGAGATGGGCGTTGTGTGTGTCAGTGGCGGAGCTGCAGTACAACCATTGGGTTCAAATGTACCCAATGGAATATGCAAATCCTTCATCAATCTAAACTTTTCCACTGACTATTAGTGAAAGAATACATCACTAACAAGCCAATGAACCCAATGAAATAATTTTGTAGCTTCGTCGCTACTGTGTGTCACATCGATCTCTAGTTCTGCGCGAAACTCATTATCCGGAATGGCCAGGTTTGTGCTGCTCCACCTACTAGATCAAGTCTATCATTATCATTGAAATCTCTATTCCTGTCATCAAAGCAAGGTCAGAAAGTATGAATTGCCATAGAATTCTTCAAGCTACTTTTGAAATTTGATGGCGATGTTTCATGGAAAGGTTCGTCACATGTGGGAGGATTTGCTTCGTGGAGAGAGACATGTTCTTTGGCATTATAAATCACTTCCAGTTCCACGACGAAGACGAACAACTTTCTTGGACCATGTTAATGTATATTCTTTCTTCTCTGCGTTTGAGGTTTTTGTTACGTTTTGTCGGCATGAGATATGGCACAAAATTCTTCATGTGCTTCACTTTTGATTACTCCTTCTTCCTGGTTCATCTCGTACAAAATATGAATTCGTAATATATCAATAACGGATCCTAGAAAACATAAGTAAAGGTGAAATAACAGTTAATTTGGTAATAAATCTAGTCAACTTCTTTATTTTTTGGCCCAAGACAAAGTTAAGATAACAGTTAATTTGGCACAGAACGAGTACGAAACCAAAAAATGAATTTATGCAAAGTCATGATTCCAAAGTCCAAACGATACAAGCCACGAGTGAGCATGGGTTACCTAGAGGAATGGGTACCTAGTATATTAACATAAGATGCGCGTTAACCCATTCGCAGTGCCGTTTAATTGGAGGGGCTGAATCGCAAAACGCCCCGGCCCTTCCCTCTCTCCGCAGATTCCCTCCTCGTCTTCCCATCACCACCACCCACACGAACCGGCGGCCACCACCATTATTATTGACAGACAGATCCTGCATAAATTTCTCCACCAATCACAACCTCGCGCGCACGCGCACGCGCTCAGCCTCCCTCCACTCCTCCCACCGCCATTCCTTCCTCCATCCTCCGGCCGGGGATTCGGATTTGGGGATTCCGACGAAGCCACAGGACTGAGGGAGGCATGGGTACGTAGGGAGCCACGGCGTGGCGACGCTGAGCCGCTACAAGTACAGCGGCGTCGACCACTCCATCGTCGCCAAGTACATCCTCCAGCCCTTCTGGTCGCGATTCGTCCACCTCTTCCCGCTCTGGTTCCCGTAAGCACCCTCCCTCCCTCGCATACCTCCGCCTGATTTCTTGCTCCGTTTCTGCACGAGTGCGTCTCATACGGGCACGCTCGCTCGATCCATATCTCTGCCAAGCTCAATGTGCAATGCACAGGATGTTGGTTCCGGGGAGCGTCTCTGTTGACCCGATTCAAACGCGTCTGTTTTTTCCCCTGTTATTTAAGCGCGATAATGCTAGCAATCTTGGCGTTCTAGTTTGATCCATTAGACTGAGATATTCGGTAAGGTAATGCCCCCATGTGCGAGAGATTTGAAATTCGCGCTTTACTATACTATACTATAGCATGCAGCATACATCATTAGTAGAGGAATCGTCTTTAGCAAGCTTGGGGCATCTTGCAGGGTGCTGCAGACAGCGCTAAAGTGCTCCCGACTTTTGGTTAGTGAGTCACTCGTGATGCTCCGGAAAGCCTATCTTGCACATATTGTATATTGTAACACTGGATTATTTACTCGTTTCGGTACACATGCCAGATAGAGATAGGAGTTGTTTAATGTTGTCGGTCACGCTGAAGATTTCTGTGTAGTTTCCTTTAAAGTGGGTGGTTCAAAACTTCAGTGTGGATATCCTTTTTTAATTCCTTTAGATGGGGGTGATCCATGTTTTTCCTTCTAAGGAAGCGTGTCGGTGTCCAAAACACGCTACGGTTGTTTACATCGTTATTTACCGTTTGTAGTAAAATGGTGGCACTGGTAAATTGTAGCTTGGTTACTTATCGAAAGCAGTTCCGTATTAACATTTTGCCTTTGACTTGGTTCGTATGTTCAAATATGTGGACAGAAGACTAACTTTCTCTTTTTTTGTTTCTATGTCGCAATAATCTGCAGACCGAACATGGTGAGAGTTCTGCACATGCTGTTACCGTAAGCTATGCTATTTTCTTTGAAGGCCTACTAAAACATGGCTTCTTCTTTCCAGATTACACTGACAGGTTTCATGTTTCTACTCACATCGGCCTTCCTTGGCTTTGTAAGTATGTTTCGTCAGTAAAATGTTTGAGCCCTGCATATATTTCAGGGTTTTGCTGCTTGTTAATTGCCGCCGCAGTAATATTCTAGCAAGCTTATAACTTATTTCTATCTCCATTTTGTCGCAGTTCTATTCTCCTCAGCTTGATACAGCACCCCCTAGATGGGTTCATCTTGCGCATGGAATCCTTCTCTTCCTTTACCAGGTACGACTTTATACACGCACCCAATTATGCAATATTAGACCTTCTTTTTCTCCCTTTTCCAACATAATATATGCATGCTGTCTTCTATAGAACAGATAAGTACGGCATCCAACCAATGTTCGTAGTGTCATAGTCATTAATCTGCAGTTCTGGCAATATTATTAAAGCATTTATGGCCCATGCTATGAAGGGCCCGCTATTAACTATACATGATTCTACCATGTATAGTTTCCAGTCACTACCGGGTTTAGAATTGTAATATACATGTTGTAATACGAACGCAGACTTTTGATGCTGTGGATGGTAAACAAGCAAGGCGTACCAACTCATCAAGTCCTTTAGGAGAACTTTTTGATCATGGTAATCTCCATTGTAAATTCAGCTAGCTGAACTCAGCTTTCAGACAACATGCATGTGAGACTGACAATCTTTTATCCTGTACAGGATGCGATGCACTTGCATGTGCTGTAAGGCTATTCATCAACTTTATCTTTTTCATATACAAAGATACTAAAATTGTTGTGAACTGATTAGTTTATCTATTAGTTTGAGTCCATGGCTTTTGGAAGCACAGCAATGTGTGGAAAGGCTACCTTCTGGTTTTGGGTCATTTCGGCAGTCCCCTTCTACTTCGCAACCTGGGAACAGTGAGTTCAGTTGTTCTTTCATGCATATGTCACAGCATTAAATTATCTTGGGAGCAAGCATTGCTCTATACTCTTGTACATATATCACCAAACAGGTAGTACTTTTCATTGGATAATGTTACCCTTGTGAAGTCTACTTTTCAAATGCTGAGCATGTTTCGCAATGCTTCTGCCATCCTTTTTTCGAATGGTTCTTAAAACCTCATGTGCCTTACTTGTACCAGCTATTTTCACGTGGTTCCTTTTGTTGGAAGTATTTTATTGCTCTCATTGAAAGCACAATTATGAATAAAATTGACAGTTTGATTTGCATGTTGGAACCACTCACCACCCTAAGATTCTTGCAATTTAGTTTCCACAAGAGCATAGAAGCAATACTCATGACGAGTTTGAAACCTTCAAACTGCTGATGCTTTGTAAATTTATGATTGTTCCTATGTCTGCATTGATGAGACCTCAGCAGAATTTTGTTGTGTTGCTTTTGAGTATCTTCTTTCCATCTCACACCTAATTGTTTTGTATGTAGCTATTTTACAAATACACTTGTTCTTCCTATAGTCAATGGGCCAACTGAAGGGCTTATGCTTATCTATGTGTGCCATATTGTCACCTTTTTCACAGGTACTATTTGACTTAACATTTATCTACCTCCACACTAATTGAATCCATGCCGAACTTGTCAATCTTTGTAGTTTTCTCCTACTAATATACCCTGCATATGTATACATCATTATTCACATCAAGCCATATAATCATCTGATATTAACTGCACATCTTTTCTTCCATTTTCCTTCCATAGGAGCTGAATGGTGGGCACAGGATTTCCGGAAATCAGTGCCCCTTCTAAATTGGGTGCCTCTTGTTCCTGGTATGTAGACTACCAAGATTTAGCTCTAATTTAGTTTTTACATTATAACCATATTTTTATAAATCCCTTAAGGCCTTAACATGAACCCAATTGTTTTATCTGATGCCTGGTGTAACTTCTTGTTGTTAATACTCTGTGAAAACTGTAACGTGGACTCAGATAGTTACAAATGCTGGCATTCCCTATGCTAAGGTTTATTGTCAATTGCTTCTTTTCCAGAAATCCCGCTATATGGTATTGTGCTGTTTCTAATGATTGCTTTTGCTGTAATCCCGACGATTGGAACCAAGTAAGTTCTGCTTGCCATTTTGTGTAGTCCAATGCTTAATAGATGTGAATCGCGCTCTTATTCTATTGGATGTTTCTATTGTTATATGCTCTAATTTTGATTAGGATGGATCTCTGAGCTTTTGAGTTGGAAAAGCAACAGATTGTTCAATTTAGAACTGATCAAACATTTAAACCTTAATCAAGCTGCACTAAGTTAATGCTTTAACCTACAGCACCCACAATGTTTACAAAGTCGTCGAAGCAAGAAAAGGAAGCATGCTGCTAGCACTAGCAATGGTAAGATCTAATTTATTGTCATATTGTGCTTCTCTTTCTCAACGTGACTTTCTGCCTTCTTCATTTTTACCAGCTCTTTCCTTTTGGCTTACTGATGGCTGGAACTCTCGTATGGTATGCCTGTTGACCCTTCTGAGTTCCATTGTATATATATCTGATACTCCTTAATTTTTTTTTGCTAGACAACTGAAGGTAGCACCCAGAAAAACATCTAGTATATCACTTGCTGAAGTATATTGCATTAATGTGCAGGTCCTATGTGTCTCCTTCAGATATAATGAGAACTCAACCACATCTGCTAATTATTGGAACTGGTTTTGCGTTTGGCTTTCTCTCATTACCTTAATTAAAATATCGTGTAGATCTGGGGCTGTTGTTGCTCTTTAATACGTTTTCATGTTTAAAAAAATGTGACATCTTGCCTGATACTCTAGGCATTGGCATACTATTGTACTTCTGCTCTTATTTTGACTCCTTATCCGAGGGTTATTAGATTGGTCTCTTAGTCTCTATACCATGGTGACATGCCATTTCATTTTCGAGTTGGGAGATTCGGGTTGTGGGTAGGTGTGAATAAGTAACTGTTAACTGAACTAGGTTACTCTCTTATCATTATGCTCTTACTGGTTTGGTATGCTCAAAATAAGCTGTATACAGCGGGTCAGCGGTTTAATTCGGACGTAGTAGATGCTCTTTTTTTGTAACTGTATGGACATTACTGAGTATCTGCTTATATTGCCGCACAGGGAAGAATGATTCTGGCTCACTTGTGTGATGAACCCAAAGGTCTTAAGACAGGAATGTGCATGGTACTTGCCTAATGACCTGGTTTCTTTTGCAGTTTTGCACCATTCTTAATCGAGCCAATGCTAGTATGTTTATACTATGTTATGTGAAAAAATTGTGCTCCCCTTTTGCAGTCCCTAGCGTATTTCCTATTTGCAATTGCAAATGCGCTGACTGCCCGACTTGACGACGGGTTTGAGCTTCAGAGCCTTTTATATTATGCTGTATAATAATGTTTGTGTATGACATCTGATTGTATGGGTCATTGATTGTTGCAGAAATCCCCTTGTTGATGAGCAGCTTGTTCTCCTGATGTACTGCTTATTTACAGGTACCGCCTTATTTCCATAGCCCGTTATCTCTTCTGTTAACGGCTTGCAGTTGTGCATTCATAAGACTAGATGGATCAATTTTTAGTGTTGCTCAAAAGTTGTTTTTATTTCTGATGTTTAAGGCTGCTAATTTTGTCATGTGTTTGGTCAGACATTAGTTGTATTGGTCATTTCATTCCACTTGTTTGTGCTTTATGTTAAAAAAAATCACTTAACAAAAAAAAATATCACGAGACATGGACACAGTAATAAACGTTTGTCATCATAGGCCTGTTAGCTAATCTTGGTTAATGTTTGAGTCAAATTAGAAATTAGGATTTGTTTATTCGGCAAGGCTTCCATGAGTTGTCCGTGTGTTTAACAAGGTGTGCTAGTACCAAATCGAGTCATAGTTGGTTTGCTAGTACTTTTCTATTGTAGCATGCATGGGGGTCGAGTCTGTTTAGGATTGGTATTTGCCATGCATGTACGATGGTACTACTAGGTGTCCGTGTAGGTTTTAGGTGAGTTTCCTAGCCGGTCTTTGGTCTGTCCTTCTACGCATATATAAGAACAGCCGGGACGCTAGTTTTCTACCGAGATATTGAGAGAATAATAAAAAAAGTGCCTTTGCCCAAAGTTTTTGTGCGTGTGCGTTCCTCTATTGGAATGTAATCGATCCGTGGGCGAAACCTAACAAGGCCGTAATCGGCTATAGGCAAGTAACATGTATCTTGCCATGCTTAAGATATCTTTAATCTCATTGCTTCGATCAATTTGACAGTGGCGCTGTACATGCATTTTGCTACATCTGTTATTCATGAAATCACCAACGCGCTTGGGATTCATTGCTTCAGGTTTGTTAATCATCACTATGCACTTCTTTTCCACTGTTTTGCATCGATTGTTCTGACATGATTTCTGTCTGGCAACAGAATCACCAGGAAAAAGGCGTAATTCTGAGCAGTCAGTGTACATGTGTGTTGCCTAATCGGTGATCACATGGTATCTCCCAAACAAGCAAACACACCTACTTGTCGTCATATTTGCATCTGTCATTACGGGGACGCTGTCCCCATTTGTCGTTACAGGGACACTGTCCCTTGAATTTGTGCTGAGGAGAAAACAATTGATGTAAAAAGTTGGCAAAATTTTGTTGTATCTCACGTAGAGCAGATGCTCGATGAAAATTTTGGGGGGCTAACATTGAGCTGATTGGCAGATGATGCCTTTGTAAATTGTCACATTGTGACATCAACTGAGATGCGGTTAGTGTTGTTTAAAAATGATGTTGTTTCCGCATTTTATGCACGCTTTTTTTCTGCCCAATGCATCTATGCATGTTCTTACAGATGGATACCATTGGCATTTGTTTTATTTCTACTGTAGTTGGGCAGGCACGCTTTTGCATCTATGCTTGTGCTTGGGACTATGATTGTATATACTCCCTCCGATCCCATTTAAGTGTCGTGATCTGTGTACAAATTTATACGGACGTAGCTCACTTTCCGCGTCAATTATTTAGGATCAGAGGGAGTATCATATATGAATGGAATAGCTGGTGTGTTTTCAATGCATCAATTCAGTGCTCATACTTTTGAGAGTTTTTGTCCATTCTGATTCGAACATATATGAATGGAATAGCTGATGTGTTTTCGGTGAATTTGTTTCAGTACAGTGATGCTACCAAAAAGAAGTCCTAAGATGGGCAGCTAGAAACCTAGACAACTATGGCTTGTTTTTTCTTGCACCTTGTGGTAGTTATCTTAGTACAGTTTTTTTTTTTTTTTTGCGAGGATACAACCGGTGATTACAGCAGTACAGTTTTAATGGAGCAAGTAACTGTAATGGAGAATGTGCAGTACCGGGCACTGAGCTTAGCTAGAGCACGCAAGGTTACATTTCATTCTTCACCAAAATAAATGGCCTAGACCTGCTAGCAAACTTATCAGTAGTTTTTTCTGTGAGTGGTGATCGAAGTTGGCCATGCTGTGACGAGCTTTGGCTGAGGCACTCTGGTTCCTGCTCGTGGCCGTGGCAAGCAGCGTTGCCTTTGGGGCCAAGGTTCCGGCGATCTTCGTATTTGGGGACTCCACGGCCGATGTTGGCAACAACTACTTGCAGGGGAGCAGCGCCAGGGCTGACTTCCCTCACAACGGCGTCGACCTCCCTGGCGGTGAGCCGACGGGCAGGTTCAGCAATGGCCTCATCGGCGTTGACTTCTTGGGTGAGCAAGACAGCTGATAGTACGCTTCCAAGTTATGCTGCGGCTTTGTCCGATCAATGTACAATTTTCAGCCGTATACATGGGTTTCAGCAGGAGCCCACCGCCATACCTCTCCCTTGTCGCTGGCAGCAGCAACATCAGTTGTTATAAACGATAGGCAAATAAATGATGAACAAAACAAGATCAAACCAACGAGGACACGAGATTTAACGTGGAAAATCCTTCCAACAAGGAAGAGAAAAAAAACCACGGACGCCAGCCAGCAAATCTTCACTATGATCGAGTGAGCTTACAAACGCCGGGGATTTACAACTTGTGACTTATCCCAAACCGGCGGCTTACAAGAGGTATATAAAACGGTGGAACACTAATCCAAACCGGTAACAACTTGTACCGTACCGCGGGGCTGCCGCCCCCCGCTTCGCTTCGGCCCAAGCCTCCGGCGACGGGCCTCGCTTCGCTCCATCCGAAGTTAGCTTTATCTTTATATGAATTTGGATCACCACAAAATAACACTCCACCTTCAGACAAATTCCATCTTGTAGCATGAACGAGAATCTCCACCCTGAAACAACAAAGAAAACACCTTCGGCGCCAAATAGCCTCTTGGGCAAAGCTCAAACTTAGCAACAGGAACTGGGTTTGTCATCATATCAGCAGGATTATCACGAGTGCTTATCTTGCATACCTTCAGCTTACCTTGTGCAACAACATCACGCACATAATGGTATTTGACATCAATGTGCTTTGTTCTCTCATGAAACATCTAATTCTTAGTAAGGTAAATAGCACTTTGACTATCACAAAACAGGTTAATGCAAGTATCATCTCCACAAAGCTCAGCAAACAAACCTTTCAGCCAAACCGATTCTTTACATGCTTCAACAATAGCCATGTATTCTGCTTCAGTGTTAGACTGGGCAACAACGGACTGCAACGTTGCCCTCCAACTCATGGCACAACCACCAAGCGTGAACACATAACCTGTGAGGGATCTCCTCTTATCCAAATCGGCAGCAAAATTTGAATCCACATAGCCAACGAGTCTTTCATCAGCCTTGCCGAAACTTCAGGCAAGCATTGAATGTGCCACGAAGGTACCTGAAAATCCACTGAACAGTCTTCCAATGTTCTTTAACAGGATTAGCCATGTATCTACAAACCAAGCTCATAGCATATGATAAATCAGGACGAGAGTAAACCATGGCATACATTAAAGAACCAACAGCACTAGAATATGGAACTCTTACTTAAAATCCTCATCCATACTAGTACATTGTAAAGCTGGCAATTTAAAATGAGAAGCAATAGGAGTACTAACAGATTTTGCATCATGCATGTTAAAACGATGAAGAACTTTCTTAATGTAACTTTGCTGACTAAGAAATAAATCTCATAATATTTCGATTAAATTGTGTCACTTACTCCCAAGTACATTTGTATTCCTAGTCTATATTTTAATGGTCAGGGAAAGAAACATTTTGGTGGAGCAGATGTACCAGAAGTTGAGAAAATTCCCCACATACTCATCAAAGCAATACGTAATCCATCTCTTAATGTCATGAACCACACTTCCTAATGTGGAGAATTTTTTCCTCCCTGATTTAAAACGTGTACTACTACAATTGACACCCTCAGCCAGCACTAGCAACCACTGACAATCATTTTACCAAATGATGATCACATTAGGGAGCCACAATCAACATGACGAAGCAGATAGAGTACTTCTCTGATCTCAAATACCAGATGACAGCCAGAATGAGCACCGATGGAGCATCGGCCCTGCTGTCTAAGTCCATCTTCCTCATCAGCGCGGGCGCCAACGACGCCTTCGACTTCTTCTCGCAGAACACGTCGCCGGACTCCGCCGGGATACAGCAGTTCTGCGAAGCCGTGGTCTCCACCTACGATAGCCATGTCAAAGTAAGAGAGATTAGTCCCATCAGGCTTCAACTCTGAATCAAAGTCATGTCTTAGAATTTGAACAGGAACTACAACCTCAGTTTAGTTACACTCTATCTACCACATGATTGTGTAGACATTGTACAATTTAGGTGCAAGGAAGTTCGCGGTGATCGACGTACCGACGGAACCCGACCGGGGAATGCATCGAGCCGCTGAACCGGCTGGCCTCCAAGCTCAACGCCGGCATCCGGGACCTGTTCGGCGACCTCGGCTCCGAGATGCAGGGCATGAACTACTCCATCGGCATCTCCTACAAGCTCGTCTCTAGCCTGATCGAAGACCCACAGGCAGCAGGTAATTAATTACAACAACTTTGCCGGAGCATTCTGAACTGAAACTTGAACACGTAATGTTAGCCGTCACTCGGTTGCCTGCAGGGTTTACAGAGGTGAAGAGCGCGTGCTGTGGTGGTGGCAGGCTGGACGCCGAGGAAGAGTGCAGCCCCAGCTCCAGCTACTGCAGTGACCGTAGCAAGTTTTTGTTTTGGGACCTCTTCCACCCTACCCAGGCCACCTCCGAGATCGCCCGCCGAGCATTCTACGACGGCCCGGCGCGTTTCATGGGTCCGATCACCTTCAAGGAGCTGGTTGAGGCATAGCACTTCAGCATCGGAAGTAGGATTGGAGGAAGGCAGGATCTCTGTATCGTTCCACAATCATAAGAAATATGTCGTCGAGATTTGATGTGGTTTTGTTTTGGAGAATTTCAAGAATACCATCTCCAAAGTGTTCAATTAATTGACTACATTCTGTTGCAAACAAACAGAGTAATTGTCGCTGATGAGTGCACCACTTCACGTGCACGCAAAGCCGTCTGTTGAAGCTGAGTTGCACCTTCCATCAGGTTCTTCCTATCACCATCATTCTGCAAACCCCCCCTACTCAGAAACGAAGGAAAGCAAACATATATTTAGCAGATCAACTTCAGATAGGAGAAGACACTAGTTTTCCTTGACCTCATCTACGCATCTGAGGCTCTCTCCCTCGCCCCCGCGTGGCGACGGGGAGGTGCCCTATTTCCGCCGCCGCCGCCAAGACCCCCTCCCCAATCTCCTCCTCCCTCGCCGCCGTCACCACAGGGCGCGGCCGGGCTTTGCCTCGGTCGGCGTCGGCGGCGGCGGGGATCGATTGTCCCCTCTGCGTGACAGGCTGGCGCGGGCCGGTTCGTCGGGAGTGGGCCTGGTGCTGCCGGGTATTAGGGCGTTTCCGGCTGCCGGCACGTGGCGTCTGGGGCGGCGGAGATGCGGCGGACGGCATGGCAGGAGGTTGGTGACCAGCGGAGCGGCGAGGTGGCGGTGGTGGGGCGCCGCCGACGGCCGGCGGTTCTGGCGCTACGCGCCTAGGACGTGGTGCCGCTGGAGGCGATCTGGGCTTGGCCTCCAGATCTCGCATCTGGGTGTGTCGGGCCCAGCCAGGCCGGCCATGGTGGTTTGAGACTGGTCTTCCCCGTCGTTTCTGCCATTCTGCTGGGAGTGACCTCGCGGCGTCGGGGCTGGCGAGGCGAATAATGGCGGTGGTCCTTGGTTCTTTGTTCGCGCCAAGATGAAGATCTACCGGATGATGGTCCCCATCGAATTTGCTGGACGGTCGTGTTCCGGAAGGCTCCGCCGGCGAACTCCATTGGGCGTTTCATGCCTGGAGATTGCTGGATCGGGTGGTATTCGGTCGGACGCACCCATATTTTATCTGACCGTTTGGTTTCAGAGGGAGCGCTTTGAAGCTCTGCTGGCTGTTAATATCATGGAGCACGTTCTCGTTCCATGGTGCTAGCGGAGAATGACATGGAAGGCGAGTTCTGAGGACTGGCAATGGTGGTTCGATTCTTTGTGCTGATGAGGAATTGGCTTGGTGTTTCATGACTTGGAGCAGCGGCATGTAAGTGGGGGCGACAACATACATGAAGCCCAACGTCCTACCTTTCAGGGTGAAAATCCAAGGTCTGGCCTTAATTGGTTGTGCCTGACAGTGGTCTTGTTGAAGACACTGTTCTGAGAGCGAGAACTATCTTCAGGGTGAAAACCCAAGGTCTGGCCTTAATTGGTTGTGCCTGGCACTGTTCTTCTTAAAGGCGTTGCTTTTGAAGAATCGGACATCAGGTGTTGTTTTGGTGGTGGTTGTGCGGCAGCTGCAAGGACTGTAACTCTGTAGCGGGACTTTTCTTTTTATTTCTTCTTCTTATTGTTTTTCGGCTGTGTGCATCCGTAGTAGCTTTGGTTATTGCGTTGTTGCAGAAGCTGGGTGTATTTTGTATCTCCGCGATATTAATATACACTCTTTATCTAAAAAAAGTTGTCCCTCAAAGCACTGCCATACTACGCGTTTTTCAGATTGCCCAGCACAAGGCAGCAAGTCCAACAATTTGCTACTTGGCTCCAAATTGGGAAAATATTAGCAACCCACCAAAAATACTCCTCGATGACCTCGTCCTCACCCCGTGGCTGGTCCCGCTTGCCATTGATGGATGCTTTCGCGTCAGCTCCAATGTGCAGGATATCTCCAGGTGTCTCTGATCGGGAAGCCTCAGATTCAAATCCAATCAGCCACGTCGACTGCAGGGTTCTCCGTGGAGGGCGCGAGACAAATTTGTTACAGCATATGTGGATTGCTCACGTTGTTTCCATTAGTTTGGTCTTTTGGTTCTAAGTGGTACTTTTGGTTCTAAATGGTTGGTGCATGAAACTTGACAGAATTCGTCGGTGATCCGAAATGCCAGGGTGAGAGGACGCATAGAGGCCAGGATGAAACGTGCGCCGTTCACGGAGAACATCGTCTTCACGAGGTACCCCAACTAGGGCAATGGCGTACAGGCTGTGCATGAGTCACTGGCACGTGCTAGGTGGACCTACCGCAAGGAGCTACCAAGCAAATCCTCCTTTCATCACATTGGGAAGAGCAACAGTGATGGGATGCCTCTCTAGATCGGTTGAAACAGGACTGAATTGCCTTGGTGTGCCATTCAGATGGAGGAATTGAAGTGCCACAGAGATGAGTGCGAATGATGCATTGAAGGCCACCAGAATAAAGCTGAGAGATGAGATCCTAGATTTACACAACCAAATCACTGAGCGAGATAACCAGATTCTGGCAAAGGGATGCTTAGATTGCATCCCTAGTGCCGCGGGTACTCGGGCCAAATGAACCACCTCAGCAGACTCTAGTTGTCAATGAAGACCAGGAGGAATCGATGAGGCAATGGCGTTGACTAGGGGGTTCTCCGCTGAGGGTGTGAGCTGCTTGGCGAATTCACCACCAGCAATCCAAAAAGCCGTCGGTACCCTCGACCTTTAATCTTCGGCGACGGGAGGGATAGGGCAGGAGGAGGGACTCATTTTATGAATTTTACAACATTATTTTCCCCACTGTCCCATGGATATAAAGTTGGTTCTTGTTTGCTTGAACCAACATAAAGACATAAAACATCACCCCTTTGAGAAGAACTCACATTAGTGGTGATATTTGGAATATTTAAGTGAACAAACTGATTGAAATTTGCGGTAATTCTGCTTACGCGTTAGTTAAATTACAAATATATATTTGCACTTTGTTGCCTTAGTGTAAAGGTGCCTCTTGCCCTTTTCCTTGTTGGTGCTAATCTTTTTACAAGGTTTGGTTCAGATATTGCATTAGTCTTTATCTCCATGCATTAGTTGAGTAGGCTAGTTTTGCAACTTAATAGCCTGAAACGTGCCCGTTCACGTTGAGGTTTGGTTTTCCTAGTTTTGTGTTGATTTTGCATGCAGTTGGCATGACACATGTAACGTGTTGCATGCCTTAGTCATGGGCACTGGCGGAGCTACAGCTTGCTTAGGGGGTGCACAGGACACCGGGTAAAAAAGAAATCCTTTGCAAAACAGCAATTTTTCACCATGTGTGCACCCCTCAGAAGATGAATTTTATCCAGTTTGGCACCTGTAGGCAGGGGCGGCACCACTACCGGGGCGAGGAGGGGCGGTCGCCCCGGCTCCCCTGGGGCGCAGCAGGCACCCCCTCTTCAGCCCTCTAGCGGCGGCGCCATTGACCTCCTGGAGAAGAGCTTCGCTCGAACGCGAACAGGTAGGTGCAGGACTGGGTAGGTGGGCCGTTGGGCCAAAACTAGCGGACGACAAGTTGGCCTGTTTAGCGACGCCAAATTCCCCATCGCGAGACCCGACCTAGCTCCAGCCTCCAGGACTGCCTAGCTTGATTCCTACCCAAATTCCCCATCGCGACGCCGCCCAGGCCGCCGCCGACCCGCCACCGACCCGCCTCCCGCCCCTGGCCGCCGACGCGCCGCCCGCCCCTGGCCGTCGACGAGCCGCCGCCCGCCCCTGGCCGACGCTGACCCGCCATGCTGTGCCTCCGGCTCCGGCCTCCTCAAGCTGAGCGCCGCGCGCCGCCGATGGACGTGGACGATGAGGACGCCTGGCTTGTCGTAGTGGACCAGGAGGAGGCAAAGCTAGCAGAAGAGGAAGCGGCAGCATCATTGGCGGCGGCAAGAACGAGCAAGCGGGCGCGCGACTCCACGGCTGACAACGAGCAACACGAACAGCAGGTTATCTGTCCCCTTTGATTTCAGTTTTCTGTATCAATTTTGAAGTCCAATGTAATAGAGCAGGACACTAAATTTTGATAATGTAGGAACCTGAAACTCCACAAGCTAGTGTTCCTGAAGTGTTTGACTAGCAAATGTTATTGGTGATCCTGGAATTCGGAGGCCAACTGAAGAATTTGCAACTACCGAAATAAGAGATACAATGAGAAGGGCATATTTGGCGAGAGGCCGGAGTCGTTTGATTGGCCACAATTTTACCAAAACAAAAAATTGGTGGTTGTTGCTGTTGTGAAAGGAGTTCTAGGTGTTGGTAATGTCTTTGGTCACGTAAATAAGATTGTCAACATGGTCAGTGCTTCTTGTAGATAATTGAAAATATGTGTATTCAACTCTATGCTATACATACAATTCTAAATGCACAATCTTTTTTGTAGGCAAGTGCCTCTTGTAGAAGGAAAGATGCATTGTTGCAGAAGCATCATGATCGTATGGTAGCACAGCTAGAGAGTGGAGAAATATTGCCAGGAAAAGGCCAACATCAAGAGACAAGTTTAGCAAGACCAGGTGATACACGTTGGGGTTCACACCATAGAACTCTAATCCGGATGCATCAAATGTGGGATTCGGTGATTGGAGTGCTACATGGTATTTCTCTTGATGGTGGAGATGCTGAGGAAAGAGGTTTGGCTTCTGGTTATATGTTCTACATGGAAAGCTTTGAATATGTTATAATCTTGCATTTGATGCTTCGAGTGCTTGGTTTAACAAATGGTTTGTCACAAGCATTGCAAGCGAAAGATCAAAACATAGTTAGTGCTATGAATATGATTGTATCAGTGAAAAGTCTATTGCAGAAACTGAGAGATGATGGATGGGAGCCTCTCTTGCTAGATGCTACTACCTTTTGTGGTGGAATAAATATTACAGTGCCCAACATGGCTGATAACATTCCAGCTAGGGGTTATCCAAGGATCTCACGCAAAATGGTTACTTGCTTCCATTATTTCAAGATAGAAATCTTTAATGAGGTGCTTGATAGAAACATAGTTGAGATGAATAATAGGTTTTTTGAAACCTCTACACGCCTATTGAAGTGCACCGCATGCCTTGATCCTAGAGACTCATTTAGCAGTTTTGATCATGAAAAGTTACTTGAATTTGCAAATATTTACTCAGTGGATTTCTCTTCACATGATTGCTATCTCTTGACTGACCAACTCAATGTCTATATTGATGTGATGAAGAGAAGTCCTGATTTCTTATCTTGTGATACTCTGAATGGTCTTGCTCTCAAGTTGGTTCAAACTAGACATCATTTGATCTTTCCATTGGTCTACCGCCTTATTACACTTGCCTTGACATTGCCGGTGGCAACATCATCAGTTGAGAGATTTTTCTCAGCCATGAACATTGTAAGGAGAGATCTCCAAAACAAGATTGGTGATGAATGGCTGAATGATTTGATGATTTGCTATGTTGAGAAAGAAATATTTGCAAAAATTGATGACAAACAGATTATGCTACGTTTTCATGCCAAAAGGAACCGTCGAGGTCATCTACCTCGGCAGTTTCATCTTGCTAGCACAACTACAACTTGATGGTATGATACTATCCTATGAAAAGCTAATTATTTTATTATACATGTGCTCACAAATTTGTCATATGTTGTAGGTGTCTCTTACATATTGGGATATCATATGGTGGCTGGCTGGCTGCCAATTGTGCAACTCAAGTGACATGAGTCCATGTTAGTATGTTACTAGCTTTTAAGTTGTTTTTAGGTTATTTTTATGTCATTTTTAGTTGTACTTGATGAGTTATGAAACTGAATCTTCATTCGCCCTTTATTTTCTTCAATAGACTCGATTTTGTGGCATAAATTTTTTTAGACCTCGTGTGTTCGCCCCCCCCTCATCTCAATTCCTGGCTCCGCCACTGCCTGTAGGCACCCTGGTGCTGAGAGCTCTAGCTCCGCCACTGGTCATGGGCTAACCAATGTGTACACGTTCGGCTTTGGTGGTGTTGCGTATTCATAGCGTACGAGTGAGTCCGCGATCCGAAGCCGTGTGATGGCGCGTGCATGTTGGGTCGTGGCATATGTAGATATCATTTAGTTTGTTTCCTTGTTGGATACTAGTAAGTTTGCACGTGCAATGCACGATATATGGTACATAGATACACAAAAGTTTACGTCTCATCTAAAATTTACATCTCATCTCAAAACGGTGTCGTTTGTTGTTCTGTATGGTCTGTCGATACAACCAAATCTACATTGTAATTGTAAAGAATAAAAATGATACATGTTGCATTTGAAAGTCACAGAACATAGTTCAAAACTGTCTCATACTCTCATAAGATATATGTTTCCCCTCTCTTGCAATTTCTCAAGGAAAAACCTCATGCTTTTTGGATCAAGCGTATCTTGCAATACAAGTATGATGTTCCGAGTAATATAGACTTGTTTTCCACACTGAGTTAGCTGCAATCTCAGAATCAGGGCAACAATTAATTGTATACATTAACAACCAGACATTTCGTATAATCTAGTAATATGGCACGTGCGTTAGCAATGTTGCCACACTTTCATTGATACCACACTTTCATTGATAATAAATTTTGTTAAAACTCATTGACACTTACAGAGAACATGCTTCTTGCAAGATCATAAATGGTAAATCTATTCTATTCTGGTCTGGCAAGAGCCCTCTCTGGATCAGCAGTTTCCAGAACTGTAATCTTTTGCTACCAACACTCGAGCTTCAGCAGAAAAAATCTTGACCATGGCTAATTAGAGAGCATTTCCACGAACCTCTATCAGTGCAGTCTTTTAACCAATTCAATCAGTTTCAACAAAGTCTAGAAATAATTCAGATTCAGGAAAATAATGACCAATGGGCATATACATAGCGAAACTACTCTTCTCTGAGAATGTATAATATATTGACGGCTAATGCCCTAATCCATGACTTCTTCAAGCTCATTTAGAAGAGTGCCTACCAATTGAAGCACAATACATTTGTGTGGTTAGTGATGCACAATAGGATCAATGCCAGAAGTATATATGCTTCATAGGAAAAGCTTTCACTTGCCCAACTATAATCGTGTCCTATGTTCAGAGGAAGTCCTGGAAACACAGATGCATCTTTTCTGGGACTGCAATTTTCCTATTTTCCTCAGTATTCTTGTAACATAATATTACCAGTTTGACAAAGGGGAATTAATCTATATGATGAGATTTATTTTCTCAAACAGAAACTTCATCAATATATATTCATAGAAATAAGAAATTTGGGCTGCTTAAATATTCAGATAGAAAGAAATGGGGAAAGGTTTTCAAGATGAGAGGCCATCAATCCAAAACTGGAGAAGGAATCTTAGAGGACGACATGTCCATGGTTAACCATGGATACAAACTTGCATCCAAGTCTTTTTTTTTAATTATGTAAATATTTACCTTTCTATTTTATAAAATTAAATAGTAGGGCAGAATGCCTTACTGTTTAAATTTAGTCATGTCGGATTATGTTGCCTTGAGAATTGGTCATCAATATCAGGAATTATATCATTATATTACAGAATAAATCATGCAAACAGACAATGTGTGAAACATCTTTGTGTCTCTGGTTCATCTCAATCTATACTCACAAACACTTCTTAAGTCTCTCCCACAGACGGACTATGAAGGCAGTAAAGCACTCAAATACACTGACAAAAACTATAAAACATGGGAGTAAAACTATCAGACAATGAAATGGGGAATCAACAAAACATTGGTCGTGAAGGTTTCCATATACTTACTGGGCATAGTGGAAGACCCATTGGACTCCAGACACAGTCTAGAGAAGGTTGTGATCGCACCTGAGTATGATGGCACTTGCAAACTGCACAAAAGTTACAATCTCCAACGTAGTTCATGCATTATGGTTGTTGTGGTCTCTCAGGAAATATATTATCTCTCTGTAGTGCATACTGAAGTACAAGAAACGAACTGGATATGTAGGGTGATAGCCTTTCCTATGCCAGCACTGCCATCACCTTGGCGAGAAGTTCCATAGTATTTTTGGGCCCCTGAAGACTGCAGTCGACTCTCAGAAGATGAAACACATAGCATTTGGGCCTTGGAAGATTAACAAAATCACAAGTAACAATCCTAGAGAATTAGAATCCAAGAATTGATGTATTCAAGATTGTGTTTACATGTCAGAGTTTTTTAAACACATTAGAGATAACTAAGGCCAACAAAATATTAGAGCCTCCCAGGATGCATATAGAATTAAATGCATTTGCGACCGAACTTGAATCATTATTGCCTAGAAATCTTACCTATTTATACTGGTCATAAAAGGAATATATGTATAAGTATTGTACATCATGAATATGATGGCAGGTACCTCGCGAACTTTAGCCCCTCCTTAACACGTATTCTTCTTGATTAAGTAGCACAATTGAGCACTAATATTATAGCCTGGTTCATTAAGTAGTCAATAATTGCCCCCTCCATAATTTAATCCCACGCTCCGCCCATGCTCACGAATGCTTTGCTCCCTCTCCTGGGGACGTTGACAGGTTTCTGTAAGTATGTTGATCACTTGTTTGTCATCAAGCTTCTTAGAGTACCTTTGCCCTTATACAATCTTGCATGCCTGCAATTTGTACGAAGCACTGAACTGATGATGATTAATTAGTATATGAGGAAGGACTCATGGATAATGTACCCCTATAGGTAAATATATAGGCCGAGAATCACTTCCAGACTACAAGCATTTCCAATCAGTATGCTCCAGTTTATAGTCATATCTTTGCAAAAAAGTACCGAACATCCGCCATTCCCGTTCTTCCCTAGTCAACATGAAATCTAAGAAAACAAAAGTAACAGGAGTAATACAACTGTATCACTTTCCTAAAGAGATAGTTCATCTTGAACAAACAAATGTATGAAAAGTAAACTCAAAACAATGACAGAGAATACATAGCCAACAACACACTTCGAACGACAGTACAACCAGCTGCTGCAGAAGCGCTTCTCCTTAGGTTTGACAAATAAAAAATTTAAACACATAAGCATTTCAAAGAAGCTACAGAATGCCGATATTACTACAGTTACTTATTATTGGATTCCTGAGATACCTGAACCAACTCATCACTGAGCTGTTCTGAAATTTGTTAATTCCAAAATCATTAAGATACTTGCTCATGTTCACAATGCTACCAGATTAGAGCTCCACGCGCAAGCTGCAATACAAAATGCCGTGAGTGCATGCTTTTTAAGGCGTCCGCCTTAGGACGCTTAGGCGATAGAGCGCCCCCCCAGCGCCTTAGGTTTTTGCCCGCCTTAGGCTCTAAGGCGCCCGCCTTAGGCGCTTAGGCGTCGCCTAAGTGGTAGAGCGCCCCCCCAGCGCCTTAGGTCGCCTTACCGCCTTACAAACCATGCGTGAGTGTCAGATCGTGGTGGTATTTTTGCAAGAATGATTTATTGAATACCAGATAATTCTATACCTTCACAAGAGAATGCCTACCGGTTAAATACCAATGCTCCAAATCAATTAAATGCATTCTCCAGTTGTTGAGATGGGCCAGATAAATGTCCGGTCTTAAGAAGAGTAAGTTCTTTGAGGTATTAACACAAACAGTAGAGTGCAGTACCGAGAGACTGGTGAAGAGAGAGATCAGAGATGTGACCAAGAGATATCAGGCATATATATGAGAGGAAACATGCATGTGATACTTACAATGGAGAACCAGACCTTGGTGAGTTCTTCAAGAGAGGGAGCACGTGAGGCAACACAGGAGATAGGCAGATGTGGATAGCGCTGGAGATGGAATTTGTTTTTCTTTTCACGCCTGATTGGCAACCACCTGCGAGATGAGCACACCGTGTCATAGTTAAGGAATTGGATATCCAGTACTACAAACATTTCATGATTCTTCATCCATTGTAAAAGACAAACAAAATAATACCAAATTAGAGAGGGGAATGGGGATCTTTTCCGGCTGCCCTTCTGTCGCCCCTCCCGGAGAGTCCTCAGGCGCCATATCCACATCTATCTCAACCCCTCTACCTGCTCCCCTTCCGGATTTGGGAAACCCTAGAGAGGAATCCATGGAGCCGACGGTGGTTCCCTCTCCGCTCACCGAGCGGTCGTCAAGGCGGCGCCCGAGTCAGGCAGCGGCGCGTGGGAACATTGGTGTCTAGGAGAGGAGGCGGCGTAGCAGGGGTCGCATGGAGAGGAGGCGGCGTGGCAGGGGTCGCATGGAGAGGATGGGATACAAAGATCTGGATCGTGCGAGAGAGTTTTTCCTTTTTCCTCGGAAGCGGACTGCGCGTGCGGTGCTGCTGCTGCGCGGCCGCGGCCTCAGGTGACCGGAACGCGAACATGGCCTGCCGCCAACTGCGGGGCGTTGACGAGCGGGAAGAAGCCGTAGTCCACGATGTGCAGCTCCAGCTCGGCGGCGCACCTGGACGTGGCCGAGAAGCTCCGCCGCAAGCTTGCCGCCTTCGGGTCCGACCGGGCCCGCGCCCGCGAGGAGGGACCTGACCGTGGCCGAGAAGCTCCGCCGCGAGCTTGCCGCCTTCGAGTCCGACCGCGCCCGCGCCCGCGCCCGCAAGGAGGGACCTGGCCGTGGCCGAGAAGCTCCGCCACGAGCTCGCCGTCTAAGACCGACCGTGGGCGTCGCGCGATGACGGGGTCGAGACAGTAGCGCTTATTGAAGATGCCGGTGACGCGTCCATTTCATATACTACCTCCGATCCATATTAGTGGGCACAACTTTGTCTAGATACACATGTATCTAGTCTGAATACTTAACTAGATACATATGAATTTAGACAAAACTATGCCCACTAATATGGATCGGAGGGAGTAGCGTTTTTTATTAGCTTTATTACTACGTAGACTAGGCAACTTAGCGCGGCAAATGCCGCGACTGTGTGTGTGGTTGTTAGCTCTGTTCGTTAACGCGAGAATGTTTGGTGGATTAAACTGTCGGTAGGAGAAGAAATACCTCGGGGTAAAAAAATCAAATTTAAAAACGTTCACGCTCAAAAGTTTTTCAGTTTTAAAACAATTAGAATTCAAATTTTGGGAATTTAATCATATGCCATAAATAGGCAACGTTTATTTTTGTGTTCATGTTGATATATTTGTTATATTTTTTCCGCCCGGGTGGTAAAATTGAAATTTGAAATTGTCCACATTTAAAAATTACGTAGATTTGGAAATTATTGAAATGCAAAGAAAGCTTACGTTTCGAGATTGTTCAGTGTTCGAAAATTGTCCAATTTGAGAAGTTATTCAGATTTGAATTCTGTTAACGTTTACAAAATGTTCAGATTTTAAGGGCATTTGTAAATTTGAAATATGCATCATTTAGTAGTTTTTTGAAAATTGTTTAAATAGCCTAAAATAATATCTATAAAGTGTTTTAAATTATTTGAATCATGTACTATTTTGAATTTTGTTTTTGATTCGATTATATTTATTTGGAAAGTAAGTTGAAAACAACTATTTGTTAATATTTGCATTTGTAGTTGCAGCATCTAGTAGTTCTTGAAATTGTTTAAAAACCATAAAACAATGTTTGTAAAGTGTTTTATATTATTTAAAGCATGTTCTATTTTAAATTTTGTTTTTTGATTCAATTATATTTAATTGGAAAATAAGTTTGAAACAACTTTTTCTCAGTATTTACAGTTGAGGTATTCTTATTTCGATATTTTAAATCCCATGATATGAATGGGTAATTGTATTTAAATGATTTACCGAACTCTATTTAAATAAGATGTTTTGTACCAAATTATTTTGTTGGGTTTATCATATTGAATGATATTACTGATATTGTTTTTCTGGATTTTATTTGAGTTCAAAAGGAAATTATGAAATCCATATTTTATCAAATAAGCCTTCATGTACTATTTAAAATTATTAAGATTTGAAATAATTTTGAAAAGATCCCAAAGTATTTAAAATGTCTATTTTGATTTTTACAATTTTTTGGAAATTGGGCTGAATTGATTTGGAGCTGTATTTGAAAAGTTTCAAAAGTTTTGGAAAATAGAAAAACAAAACAGAAATAGAGGGTGTCGGCCCAGTGAAAATCAGGGTATCACGGGCCAGCCTGCCACAGCACTCAACACTCTACTGAGCATTTTCTGCTAAGGACTAGGCGTTCAGCCTGGTGAGCCTCGCGAGGGATCTTTTCCTCGCGAGGGCCTCTCCTGTCTGGAATATCGCTAAGTCCTGGCGCCTAGCTGCGCCACCCTCGCGAGGCCTTTCTCGCGAGGTCTCAGTTACTTCAGAGCCTCGGTGAGGCACCCAGCCCTCGCGGGGTTCCTTCAAGTGGAAGCAAGCTCTGCACCCGCTGCAGAACGCACATGGTCTCTACGCTCGACGCAGAGTGACGCGCGCGCCTGCGCGCAGTGACGACGACGCCGCAGTTGCCTTCTTGGAGATTAAAGCGGTCAACAAAGCAGCGCTAGGGAAAGCGGACTCCAAGGATTGCAATTTTGGCCTGCCACAGCCCTCAACACTCTACTGAGCATTTTCTGCTAAGGACTAGGCGTTCAGCCTGGCGAGCCTCGCGAGGGATCTTTTCCTCGCGAGGGCCTCTCTTGTCTGGAATATCGCTAAGTCCTGGCGCCTAGCTGCGCCACCCTCGCGAGGCCTTTCTCGCGAGGTCTCAGTTACTTCAGAGCCTCGGTGAGGCACCCAGCCCTCGCGGGGTTCCTTCAAGTGGAAGCAAGCTCTGCACCCGCTGCAGAACGCACATGGTCTCTGCGCTCGACGCAGAGTGACGCGCGAGCCTGCGCGCAGTGACGACGACGCCGCAGTTGCCTTCTTGGAGATTAAAGCGGTCAACAAAGCAGCGCCAGGGAAAGCGGACTCCAAGGATTGCAATTTTGGCCTGCCACAGCCCTCAACACTCTACTGAGCATTTTCTGCTAAGGACTAGGCGTTCAGCCTGGCGAGCCTCGCGAGGGATCTTTTCCTCGCGAGGGCCTCTCCTGTCTGGAATATCGCTAAGTCCTGGCGCCTAGCTGCGCCACCCTCGCGAGGCCTTTCTCGCGAGGTCTCAAGTACTTCAGAGCCTCGGTGAGGCACCCAGCCCTCGCGGGGTTCCTTCAAGTGGAAGCAAGCTCTGCACCCGCTGCAGAGCGCACATGGTCTCTGCGCTCGACGCAGAGTGACGCGCGCGCCTGCGCGCAGTGACGACGACGCCGCAGTTGCCTTCTTGGTGATTAAAGCGGTCAACAAAGCAGCGCCAGGGAAAGCGGACTCCAAGGATTGCCATTTTGGCCTGCCACAGCCCTCAACACTCTACTGAGCATTTTCTGCTAAGGACTAAGCGTTCAGCCTGGCGAGCCTCGCGAGGGATCTTTTCCTCGCGAGGGCCTCTCCTGTCTGGAATATCGCTAAGTCCTGGCGCCTAGCTACGCCACCCTCGCGAGGCCTTTCTCGCGAGGTCTCAAGTACTTCAGAGCCTCGGTGAGGCACCCAGCCCTCGCGGGGTTCCTTCAAGTGGAAGCAAGCTCTGCACCCGCTGCAGAGCGCACATGGTCTCTGCGCTCGACGCAGAGTGACGCGCGCGCCTGCGCGCAGTGACGACGACGCCGCAGTTGCCTTCTTGGTGATTAAAGCGGTCAACAAAGCAGCGCCAGGGAAAGCGGACTCGAAGGATTGCCATTTTGGTGATAAGGGGGACCGTTGGCCGCTACGCTCCAAGGCGGACGTCACCGTGGGGCACCCCACGGGCCTCTGCAGCGCCAGCTTATCGCTCTGGGTGGACGGTGGCTTTTCCAGCTTTGGTGATGCTGCTCTCTGCCATGGACCGCGTCCATGGACAACCCCGACGCCGTGCACTGCGCTCCACCTTCGCCGCCATGTGGTATCCCTTCCCGCGCGCCTTGTGTTTTCGGGAAGAGGACCGAGGCAGGTATAAAAGGAGGCAGTGTACGACCAAGGAGGGGATCCCCCAATTCATTCACCACCAGCTAGCAGAAGTTCATCTCCACCAGAGCGAAGGAGAACAGAGCTTCCACCATAGTTCTTCCTTAGCTAAACTTGAGCTTCGGCCAACCTCATTGTACTATAACCTCCACAAGCAGTGCAATACAACAAAGCAGGAGTAGGGCCTTTACACCACACGGTGGGCCTGAACCTGGGTAGCGGCTCGTGTCTACTCTCTGCCGTGATGTCCCTCATCGAGCTCGACGAGCACCGTCGCCGTGCTGGTTGAGGGTTGTCTGACCGCGTGTTCAGCCCCTTACTTGTTTCCTGGCATCTGTGAGACACACCCCTAGTTCCTGGGACTAGTCTCCGACATTTGGCGCGCCAGGTAGGGGGCTGAGGCGCGTCTTCAACCTCTTCGCTCTCCGCACCATGGCCAACACGCGAGCAGAGCGTCTCGCTCGACGGACGTCCGGCAGGGCCACCACCGAGTCCGCCGCCAACAACAACCCGCGCGGTCGCCCGCACGTCAACCGCGCCCCAGAGCACAACACCGAGCCCCGCATCGAGCACCCTGAAGACGGCGGCAGCGACGGTGGCCACGACGATGACGGCGAGGGAGCTTCCTCCCTGCACCCGTCCAGGGACCAGGTCTCCTCGCAGGGCCGGGCGGCGCCCAGCCCAGCCACTGCGCTACTCATGGCGTAGGAGCTGTTCCGCTACCGCCCCACGCAGGCAGGCCACGACGGCTGGCTCAACCGCCTCAAGGAGCTCGTCAACGCCGCTGCTGTACCTGCTCCAGCGCCGGCACCCTCTCGCTCCCTGGTGCACCACTCCGGCCGCGGAGGGACGTAGCGCACGGCGCTCCTCCTCCTCCTCCGCCTCCGCCGCCACCTCCTCCAACTGGAGCACCGACGGGGAACCACCGCGCCGCGTCACACGCGTCCTCGCCGCACGACTGCCAGATTGTGCAGCGAACTCCTGCGGTCACGCGCGTGGAAATTGAGCGCCAACGGGACCGCCACAACCGCGTCGTCCAGGAGATTGCAGCCGCAGGCCGCCAGAACCGCAATGCGCTCGCCGGCGGCACTGCGACATACGCCACAGGCTGCACCGCCTTCACTCGCAACTTGCGTCGCGTCGTCTGGCCGGTGAAGTTCAAGCAGATCTCCCTCCGCGCTACGACGACAGGACCAACCCTCTGGAGTTTCTGCAACTCTACACCGTCTCCATCCAAGCCGCGGGAGGCGATGACAAGGTGATGGCCAACTGGCTCTCCATGGCCCTCAAGGATTCCGCGCTCTCCTGGCTCATGAACCTCCCCGAGAACACCATCGACACGTGGGAGGAGCTCTGCAAGGTCTTCGTCGCCAACTTCAAGGGCACGTACGAGCGCGCCCTCACCTACAATGATCTCCGCGCGGTGCGGCAGAAGCCAGATGAGACCCTCCGCAGGTACATCCAGCGCTTCAGCCAGGTCCGCAACAAGATCCCGAACATCCCGGACTCGCACGTCATCTCTGCCTTCAGAGAGGGCGTCACGAACCGCAGGATGCTCGAGAAGCTCGGCATCCACGACACCCTCACCTCGGTGGTGAAACTCTTCGACTTGGCGGACAAGTGCGCCAAGGCTGAAGAGGGTCTCCTCTTCGTCAAGCAAGAGACGGAGGAAGAGCCTCCTGAGGGTCCAGAGGTAGGAAGAAGCCTGTCGAGAAGCGCAAGACCACCGCCGTCCTCACGGCAGAGCCTGACGCCAAGCAGTCTCGCGGGGACTCCCTGCGGCAGACGAGAAGAAGGCAGATAATCGCCCATTCTGCATCTACCACAACAGGCACAACCACGCCACTGAAGACTGCTGGGAGCTCAAACAACTCAGCAAGGAACGCGAGAAGAACCAAGGCCGCGGCGGAGGCTGTGGCGGCCGCGGCGGCGGACGCCGCAACAACTACCAGCAGCAGGGGGCTCAGGCAACCCCGCCGGGCAACAACAATCTCCCTGACGAGAACCCTGGAGGCTACCAGGCCCCTCAGGGGCAATAGCTGCATCCTCGGCGGGTCTCAGGCGCCCAAGTCCAACAATCACTTCAAGCAGTTCTCTCGCGAGGTCAACGCCGCGCTTCCAGGGATTGAGGCGTCCCAACCCCTCAAGTGGTCACAATACACCATTGCCTTCGACTCCAAGGACCACCCAAGTCGACCAAGGCCGTCAGCACCATCCCTCTGGTGTGCACTCCCACCATCAATAACATCGCAGTCAACAAGACGCTCATAGATGGGGGTGCGGGCTTGAATGTCATATCTGTCGAGACCTTCGAACAGCTTCAAGTGCCATACGAGTGGCTGATGCCCTCCAGGCCCTTCACGGGGTGACGGACGGCTCCACTACACCACTGGGGCAGGTGAGGCTCGCGGTCACCTTCGGCACGCAGCAGAACTACCGCACCGAGCAAATCGACTTCGATGTCGCGCACATCGGCCTGCCTTACAACGCCATCCTCGGCTATCCTGCCCTCGCGAAGTTCATGGCCGCCACTCACCACGCCTACAACATCGTCAAGATTCCAGGCAGCGGTAGCACCATCTCCATCCATGGTCAAGTCCAGGACGCGATGCGCTCTGTCGAGACCGCCTACAAGGCCGCTGCAGTGGCGTTCCCTGCCGACGAGGACATGGAGCCCCTCGAGAGGCCACGAAGAAGAAGCAGCTGTTTTCACAGGAACAGGCAGCTACGAAGAAGGTGTCGCTGGACGCCAGCGGCTCGGGGGCTAGCGTCACCATAGGCGCTGGCTTGCCTCCCAAATAGGAAAGCGCGCTCGTCGCCTTCCTCAGGGCAAACTCTGACATGTTCGCTGGACACCGTCAGAGATGTCCGGAGTACCGAGGGAGGTGATCGAGCACCACTTAGCCGTGTGTCCAAACGCACGCCCAGTGAAGCAGAAAGCGCGGCGCCAGGCGCCAGAGAAGCAAGAGTTCATCATCAAGGAAGTAGAGAAGTTAAAAGAAGCACGCATAATTCGAGAAGTTGCGCACCCCACATGGCTCGCCAACACGGTGGTCGTCCCCAAGCACACCGGGGGCGGCAGGCTCTGCATTGACTACACCGACATCAACAAGGCCTGCCCCAAGGACCCGTACCCGATGCCCAGAATAGACCAAATCGTGGACTCCACCGCCGGCTGCGATCTCCTTTGTTTTCTGGATGCCTTCTCAGGCTATCACCAGATCAAGATGGCGAAGGAGGATGAGGAGAAGACAGCATTTCTCACCCCTTGTGGTGTGTATTGCTACGTCTGCATGCCTTTCGGCCTGAAGAACGCCGGCGCCACCTTCAGAGGCTCATGAGGACGGCCTTGGGGGCTCAGATGGGGAGAAACGCAGAGGCCTACGTCGACGACATCGTGGTCAAGACTCGCGAAGAGCACACCCTCATGGAGGACCTCGAGGAGACCTTTGCCAACCTGCGCAAGGCAAACATCAAGCTGAACCCCGCCAAGTGCGTCTTCGGGGTACCATCAGGCAAACTCCTCGGGTTCTTGGTGTCCCACCGCGGCATAGAAGCGAATCCAGACAAGATCAAGGCCATAGAAGAAATGCAGCCACCTCGTCGCCTCAAGGACATGCAACGCCTGGCGGGATGCATGGCCAGCCTAGGCCGCTTCATCTCCAAGTTCGGCGAGAGGGCGCTCCTTTTTCAAGATCATGAAGAGGTCTGGCACGTTCAAGTGGACACCGGAGGCGGACAAGGCATTTGAAGACCTGAAGAAGTACTTGGCCAGTCCACCTGTCATGGTCGCACCAAGGCCCGGCGAGCATCTGAAGCTGTACTTAGCAGCCACTCCACAAATAGCGAGCGCGGTCCTGGTGGTGGAAAGGGAAGAGCTAGTCCTCGCCATGAAGGACACTGCCACGCCAAGCCCAGAGCCTCCCGACAAGGAAGCACCCTCTTCAGGCCCCGAGCCTCAAGAGGAGCCCAGCGCTGCACCACCATCGACAACGCTTGTCGAGCACCCCGTTTACTTCGTCAGCACGGTGCTGCGGGATGCTCGCGAGCGATACACCATGCAGCAGAAACTCCTCCTCACGCTCCTCATCGCTTCCAGGAAGCTGCGCCACTACTTCCAGGGCCACCCCATCACGGTGGTCACATCATTCCCCCTGGAGCAAATCCTGCGCAACCCAAACGCCACTGATCATGTCGCAGGGTGGAACATCGAGCTACAACCCTTTGGCCTGCGCTTCGACACTACCAGGGTCATCAAAGGAAGGGCGTTGGCAGACTTCGTAGCCGAATGGACGGACACGCAGCAGGAAGAGCCTCGAGAGGCAGAAACCACGCCATCTGGAGAAACAGTGCCAAGTCACTGGACCATGCACTTCGATGGGGCATTCGCATGCCAGAACGCAGGGGCTGGCGTCGTCCTAACCTCACCAAAAGGCGACAAGCTCTTCTACGCCGTCCTGCTGTGCTTCACGACTGACAAGGTCTCCAACAACATCGCGAGTATGAAGGCCTCCTCGCCGGGCTCAGAGCCGCAATCGCCCTCGGCATCAAGCACTTGCTCATCAAGGGCGATTCCCAGCTCCTCGTCAACTTCTCCAACAAGAGCTACACGCCTAAGGACGGTCATATGACCGCCTACCTCGAGGAGGTTCGCAAGCTCGAGAAGCACTTCAAGGGGATGGAGCTCAGGCACATCCCGCGAAAGGAGAACCAGGAGGCAGATGACATCGCCAGGCGAGCCTCACGAAGAGAGGCCCAGCAAGCAGGCGTGTTTGTGCAAAGGCTTACCAGGGCGTCGGTGAAACAGCCAAAAGAAGCAGCTGACATGGACATCGACGAAGAGCTCCCATTGGCACCAACATCTGGAGCCCCGAACTGCGGTCCGCCCTCAGGAGATCGCCTGCTGTTAGCCATGACGCCTCAGGAGACAGGTTGGATCGACGAGATCAAAGAGTACCTCCGGATGGAGTCCTCCCTAAAGAGGATGCGAAGCAGAGAGAATTGCTCGACAGGCCAAGTCATACTGCCTTCACGAGGGAGATTTATACCGCAAATGTCCAAATGGAGTCGCGTTGAAATGCGTTCCCCCTGACGAAGGCCGCCAGCTGATCCGAGACATACACAGTGGAGAATGTGGCCATCATTCATCTGCACGCACCCTCGCGGGGAAGGTCTTCAGGAGTGGATTCTACTGGCCCTCAGTGCTCCAGGATGCGACCACCATCGTCCAAGCTTGCGAGGCATGCCAATTCCACGCCAAGCAGGTCCACCAGCCTGCACTGGGGCTCCAGACAATCCCGCTCTCCTGGCCCTTCGCGGTCTGGTGGCTGGACATCCTGGGACCATTCCCACGCTCCAGCGGGGGCTACCGCTACCTCTACGTCGCCATCGACAAGTTCACTAAATGGGCGGAGGTTGAGGCGGTGCGCACCATACCGGCGAGATCAGCAGTGAAATTCATCAGAGGCCTGGCCTGCCGTTTCGGCGTGCCAAATCGCATCATCACCGACAACGGCTCACAATTCACCAGTGGCATCTTCAGGGCCTACTGCGAAAGCCTCGACACCCGGCTCTGCTTCGCCTCGGTGGCTCACCCACGAAGCAATGGACAAGCCGAGCGAGCAAATGCTGAAGTGCTCAAGGGCCTCAAGACAAGAAGCTTCAACCGCCTCAAGGCTTCGGCAAGAACTAGATTGAAGAGCTACCATCTGTGCTCTGGTCCATCCGCACAACTGCCAAGCCCACTGGAGAAGCGCCGTTCGCCCTCATCTATGGCGCTGAAGCAGTCCTCCCCACCGAGATCAAGCATGGGTCCCCACGGATCCTCGCTTTCAATGAGGATAACCAGGAAGAGCTCCACAATGATGACCTGCTGCTGCTCGATGGACTACGTCGCCGTGCTGCCCTCCGGGCGGCAAAGTACCAGCAGGATCTGCGTCGCTACCACAGCCGCCACATACGCCCGCGCACCCTCGAGACAGGCGATCTCGTCCTGAGGAGGATACTCTCCAGGGAAGGTCCCACAAGCTCTCGCCCATGTGGGAAGGCCCCTATAGGGTCGCGCACATCGCCAGGCCCGGCGCGGTACGGCTCGAGACGGAGGAAGGCATCCCGGTCAAAAACCCGTGGAACATCGAGCATATACGCAAATTCTACCCGTGATCAAGTCGCGGCAGGCATTTTTTGTCTCAAGAGGGAAGAACACATCTTCACCTCCCAGCTTCACAAAAGCTTCTCCGTCCACGAGGGCCACTCCATCTGAGCTCTCTCTACAATGCGTCGCCACGGGCCGCGAGAAGCCTCAGCCACTCCGTGTGGAACCCCATGCCCAGACATGGCGGATTTTATCTTGGCCACGCCAAGTGTAATGAACAATTTCCCTTCAGCATGAACCTATGCGCCCTAGCGCCGTTATGTAATATTGCTGTGGTGAGTTGCTTTTTCTGCATTTTCATTCGCGCTCATATTTGTTCCCCATGCGCACCTCGCGAGCGGGGGCTGAGCACGGTGCCTCTGCCTCGGGAACATCCCAGCAGCATCACAAAACCCAAAGGATCCGAGCTCTAACTCGCGACTCTCCAACCGCACTCGTTATCTCACCAAAGAGCTCTGACTCATGGGCCTGCTCCCGTGCACGTCACCTCACCAAGGACCTTGGTGCTTACTCTCCTCGTGAGATACACATGAGGAAACCTATGAGCGCGCATGAGTTGTACAACCGTGCATTGCTTCTGGGTATGCCTCTTTGTCTAACGCAGGGAACAAGACGCCCTACAAGGCTGCGGAACTCCAAACCAGCCTCAGGCAACCTCGAGAGGGAAAACGCCTCACCAGGGAACACGACGCCCTCTACGAGACAAACGTCTCGCAAATCTAAGTCTAGAACTTACGCCTCATGAGTTTTCTCTCTCGCGTGTTCTATCGCCTCTCGAGCCTCCTTTTCTCTCTCACACTTCATGGGCTGCTTGCACGTCAAAGAGGGGCTCCTGAGCATCGTGCCTCGCGAGCCCTTACCTCTCCAAGCCTTGAGCACCCCCCGGCCTTGTCGAGCCCTGACTCCAGCATACCGCAGCGGCGGTGCCATCGCGCTGGGAGAAGGGTCCTTACGACGTAGAGCGAAAAAAGACATGAAAAAGAGATAAAAGGCCTCCCGAGGGGCGTTCACACTCGCACACAATAAAGGTTTTTACAAGCCATTACAAACGAAGTAAGCAAATACTAAGATAAGTTGTGCTCCGAGCACATCTTGCTACAGAGCGGCTCAAGCAGCAGGGCTGCCACTGTCCTCGACGTCGACAGCTTCGTCGCCCTCCTCCTCAGCACCTTCCTCGCCATCGTCCTCCGGGACCTCAACCCTCTAGAAGCGCTGGATGAACCTCTCCACGTCCTCCCACACCACGGCGTTCAGCTCCGCGGCACTTCGGCTCGAGAGGCTCCGTCACGGTCGTGAAGTCGAAGCCCGGCTGGAGGTGCGCGAGGTTGGCGAAGATGCGTTCAACCACGACGCCAAGGAGTGTGCGGCTCTCCGTGTCGACCAGGTCGTCGAGGCTCGTCACGACCCCCTCAAGGTTGGTGAAGAGCCGATCGAAGAAGCCAAGATACGTGGCGGGGTCGGCATTCCCCTCAACGGAGAACGCAGGGACCTCGGCCCCCAAGCGCTCCGCGACAGCCCGCGCGTGGGCAACCAGGGAGCGGAACATGCGCTCTCGCTAGCGCGCTAAGAGTCGCGCTGTCTCCGCGTTGTCCCGGGCCCTCGACAAGCTGCACGACAGGTGCCACCTGCTGGTTGACCTCGTTCATGTCCTTCATCAGAGTTGCAAGATCCCGCTCCGCACGAGCCTGGCCTTCCTTGGCGCTCCGAAGGCGGGAAGCCAGCCGCCTATTCTCCTTCTCGAGCTCCGCGATGCGGGCATTGAGCTCGTCGCGTTTCCTCTTGAAGCGCTCCTCCTGCTGCGAAGCTTTCTGTGCAAATTCCCTGGAGCAGCGGTCGCGGAAGAGCTTCTCCTAGGTGGCGGACTCCTCCGCCATCTTCTTCTCCTTCGCCTGGAGCTTGGCGTTGGCCTTCTCGAGGCGCTCCGGGTAGCTGGCCTCGTCCTGGGCCACCTTGTTCTCGCGGGTCTCCAAGCTCTCCCGCTGCGCAGATTGGTCCTTCTCGACCTGTTCGACCTGCTCCTCACGCTTGCGCAGATCATCCTCGCGGAGGGAGAGCTCTTCCCCGCGTTGCACCAGAAGCCTGTCACGGGTGCCCAAGTCCTGCGGAACTTCTCCAGGCTCAACCTCACGGACTCAGAGTCCGCAATGATCTTCTTCTCGCGGGCCGCGAGCTCCTGGTGCTTGGCGTCGACCTCCGCCTCGAGAGCCTCGCGCTCTGCCTTGAGCTGACCAAGGGTTTCCTCGGCCTCGCGAGCCACGCTGGCGCGGACCTCCTTAGCGAAGCGCTTCGCCTCTTCACGCCGCGCCAGAGCCTCCGCGTCCTCCCTACGGCAACGCTCTGCAGTCTCATGAAGGCGAGTCCAAGCCCGCGCAAGATCGGCGCGTTCCTCCGCCGCAGCAAGCTCCCCCTCGGTTTGCTGGGCCTCGAGCTCGTCGAGCGCCTCCCTCGCCAAGCGAAAAGCGACATCGCGGCGAACCGCGTCTGGCGCCAGCCGGCGGAAACCAGGGTCCAAGTGTCGCCAAGGGGCCCGGAGGCCTCGACGCTCGCCGAAGCACCGAGCCTCGGGCTTGCGGCGGACTCAGGCGGCGCCTGGGGGCTTTGGTGAGAGCTTTCCCCTCCTTCCGCTCCAGGGGCCTCTTGGGGCCCAGAAGTGTCTCCGGCTTGGATCTCAGCGCCGCCGGGGGCAGGTTCGGCCTGTTCCGTCGTGGCCGTCCCTGCCGCGGCCTCAGGGCCCGCCGCTGTCGCCTCAGGGCCCGCGGGTGGCGGAGGTGGCTGCGTGGTGGCCTCCTCCGTCTCAGCATCGGCGCGCTCCTCCGCCGGCATCGCAGTCTTCGCCGCCGTCTCCTCTGTCACCTTCTCCTGCAGGGGCGACGCGGCCTTCTCCGCCGTCTGTTCCGCCGCCTTCTCCTGCCGTGCAGGGGGAGCGTCAGGCCGCACAGGCGATGATGCCGTCGTCTCCGTCTCCTTCCCTCGCGGCGGCCGCCCGCAGGGGAAGAAGCAGCGCCATCCTATTGCGACTCCCGCAGCGGGAGCCGCAGACGCCGCAGCAGCGCTGGAACTCTCTCCAATCTTCCGGAGCTTGCGTCGCTTCGCCGGAACGAGAGACCTGGCGAAGAAAACAATCAAAAATCCCTCGAGAGAGGCATCCAAAGACATCCAAAAAGGAAGAAAACGTAAAACTTACTCGGCCGTGTCTATCCACCTCTTTGCCGCCCGCCGTGGCGGCGGGGCGCTGGCCTCCGCCTCCTTCTGGGCCTCGGCAGGCCCGTCGCGGCCCGCCTGCGCCTGCCTCCGCCTGCTGAGCCGTGGCGTGCCTGTCGTGGTTTGCCTTGCTGCGGGACTCGCGGCGGACCAACAAGGCCTCCTCGTCATCGCTCTCCTCCTCCCCATCGGTGCGTCGCGAGGGGACGACGAGGTACTGGTCGTCGCTGCCTGAAGAGACCTCGTGGATCTCAATCTCGGGCGGTGCGCCTCTCGAGAACTCGTTTTCCCCGCCGAGGAACTGGGACCTCCTGAGGCGCCAGCTACGTCTGCGTCAGACTCCGCAGGCGTCTCCGTAATCTCCTCCTCGCCGTCGACTAGCGCCGCTTGTGACGCCGACTCTGGGTTGTCGCGGGGCCCAACATGCCCCTCAGGCACCAGGCCCCACTGGTCGAACTCAGGCCTTGACTCGACGAATGTAACTCGAGGTCCAACTCAAACCTGTGGAGCGGCTCTGTGAAGTTCGATGCCGGCTTGGGGATAGATGGAGAAGTGAATAGGATCTCCATGATGCCGTTCAGTTCCGCCTTCTGGAAGTTGTCAGGGTGCAGGCGCATCTTGTCCTTCGGGCCTATGTACAACCACATCGGATCCGAGCGCTTCTGGAGCGGGGCGATGCGGCGCCTCACAAAGTCCTTGGCCACCATCTGGCCCATGAGGCCTCCCTCGCGAACCTCCTTCAGACGCTTCACCACGGCGCCAAGTTTTGAGCCCGCGAGAGGCGCGCTCGACCAGCATGCCCTCTTCGTCGGGGCGCGTCAGGCATCTCGAAGAAGGGGCTCACCCTCCTGGCATCCACAAGGAGCCACCGCTTGCGGAAGTCATCCACCTTCTTCGACACGTTGGTCACATCAGTCTCGCCGCCCCCACGCAATGGGAATGTAACGCCGCCCATGCCGTCAGTGATGCGAAAGGAGACGCACCCCGTCCGCTCGTTGTTCGCCGTGAACCGGAGCGCGTAGAAGCAGCGGAAGAGGGCCACCGAGGGCATAACCCCAAGGTATGCCTCGCAGAAGTAGGCGAAGATGGAGAGAATGAGGATGGAGTTGGGGTGAAGATGGAGAATCTGGATCTGGTAGTGCTCCAGAACCCCCAGGAAGAAGTCGGAGAAGGGAGGCACGAGCCCAGCGAAGAGGGTGTGCAGGAAGATGGGATAGAAGCTGGCGCCGAGGTGCCGAGGGCGCTCGCCGGTTTGAGCACCGTGGCGCCGTGCGTTGCTCTTGGAGGCCGCCATGTGGCGTATCTTGTCCAGCTGCGCCTCCTTGTCGATGCGGTACCCGACCAGAGCTGGCTTGAGATCGCCGTCCTGCTGCATCGCGGCAGGCTCGCTCGCCTGCACCACCGCCTTGCCCTTCCTGGAGCCGGTAGCCTTCTTGGGCGCCATCGCAGCTGGGATGCGAAGGAGGAGAAATTTGGGGAAGATTTGTGCTCTGGGAAGAAGGAGGCGAAAAGGGGAATGAATGAAGCAACGGCTATCTGCGCCGAGCTTGTCGGGGGAATAATTAACCCGCGACTTATTCAAAGCCAAAACGGCGACTTTATCTTCATGATCACGTTATTATTGGGCCATGTAAAGATGGGCCGATCGAGGATCGCGGCCTGCCAAAGGAAGGCTCCAGAAGGTCGGTGGTAAACCTTGCCTTGGAAGACAAGAAGACGATCGGCTTCAGTAGAACTCTTGTAACCTAGCGAGCCTCTGTGTATATAAAGAGGACTCGCAGGACTTAGACGGGGTCAAGCTATCAAGCCCTAAAACCCTAGTTCTTACGACGAGTACCCAGATCGGATCGCCTCCATTGTAACACCACATATATCATATCAATACCACTCTAGGGTAGGCAGGAAGTAGGTCTTTACCTCACATTGAGGGGCCGAACCTGGGTAAATCTGTGTTCGTCCATGTTCCTGCGATCCCAAGCTCGGAGACGATTGACTCGCGCAAATCCCACACCTACGAAGTCATCCATGACATCTGACGTGACAAACCCACGACAGTTGGCGCCCACCGTGGGGCCGGCGGTCAAGAGCGTCACGTTCCGCGCAGGATCGATGAAAGGAGCTGAAGATCTCGCTATTGGCCACATCATCATGGTCGATGGCATGCCTCTCCTTGACGATTCAAGCTGGGGACCAGAAGCTGATTACCTGGAGACCGGCCGCATCATCCCGTTTGGATCTATCAACGTCTTCGTCGGTTTCATTGGCGGCGGATCTGTTAGCTCAGCCCAAGA